>JAQJVL010000375.1:0-340000 GCA_035578905.1 Stictocephala bisonia
CACATAAGTACGCACGCCGTGAAAGCCTAGTAAGTCTGCTGTACAAGTACAGTTGTGGTAAACAATATACACTACATACAGTCTCCGGAGTGTGTGAGTGTACACATAAGTACGCACGCCGTGAAAGCCTAGTAAGTCTGCTGTACAAGTACAGTTGTGGTAAACAATATACACTACATACAGTCTCCGGAGTGTGTGAGTGTACACATAAGTACGCACGCCGTGAAAGCCTAGTAAGTCTGCTGTACAAGTACAGTTGTGGTAAACAATATACACTACATACAGTCTCCGGAGTGTGTGAGTGCACACATAAGTACGCACGCCGTGAAAGCCTAGTAAGTCTGCTGCAGGTCAGTCATAACAATACAGTTGTGGTAAATAATATACACTACATACAGTTTCCGGAGTGTGTGAGTGCACACATTCGTACACACGCTGTTAAAGCCTAGTAGGTCTGCTGCAGGTCAGTCATAACAATAGGCTACAGTTGTGGTAAATAATATACACTACATACAGTTTCCGGAGTGTGTAAGTGCACACATTCGTACACACGCTGTTAAAGCCTAGTAGGTCTGCTGCAGGTCAGTCATAACAATACAGTTGTGGTAAATAATATACACTACATACAGTTTCCGGAGTGTGTGAGTGCACACATTCCTACGCACGCTGTTAAAGCCTAGTAGGTCTGCTGCAGGTCAGTCATAACAATACAGTTGTGGTAAATAATATACACTACATACAGTTTCCGGAGTGTGTGAGTGCACACATACGTAAGTACGCCGTGAAAAGCCTAGTAGGTCTACTGCAGGTCAGTCATAACAGTACAGTTGTGGTAAATAATATACACTACATACAGTTTCCGGAGTGTGTGAGTGCACACATACGTACGTACGCCGTGAAAACCTAGTAGGTCTGCTGAGGTCAGTCATAACAATACAGTTGTGGTAAATAATATACACTACATACAGTTTCCGGAGTGTATAAGTGCACACATACGTACGTACGCCGTGAAAACCTAGTAGGTCTGCTGCACAAGTACAGTTGTGGTAAATAATATACACTACCTACAGTTTCCGGATGATGTGAGTGCACACATACGTACGCACGCTGTGAAAGCCTAGTAAGTCTGCTGTACAAGTACAGTTATGGTAAACAATATACACTACATACAGTCTCCGGAGTGTGTGAGTGTACACATAAGTACGCACGCCGTGAAAGCCTAGTAAGTCTGCTGTACAAGTACAGTTGTGGTAAACAATATACACTACATACAGTCTCCGGAGTGTGTGAGTGCACACATAAGTACGCACGCCGTGAAAGCCTAGTAAGTCTGCTGTACAAGTACAGTTGTGGTAAACAATATACACTACATACAGTCTCCGGAGTGTGTGAGTGCACACATAAGTACGCACGCCGTGAAAGCCTAGTAAGTCTGCTGTACAAGTACAGTTATGGTAAACAATATACACTACATACAGTCTCCGGAGTGTGTGAGTGCACACATAAGTACGCACGCCGTGAAAGCCTAGTAAGTCTGCTGTACAAGTACAGTTGTGGTAAACAATATACACTACATACAGTCTCCGGAGTGTGTGAGTGCACACATAAGTACGCACGCCGTGAAAGCCTAGTAAGTCTGCTGTACAAATACAGTTGTGGTAAACAATATACACTACATACAGTTTCCGGAGTGTGTGAGTGCACACATAAGTACGCACGCCGTGAAAGCCTAGTAAGTCTGCTGTACAAGTACAGTTGTGGTAAACAATATACACTACATACAGTCTCCGGAGTGTGTGAGTGTACACATAAGTACGCACGCCGTGAAGTTTGTGGTAAATAATATACACTACATACAGTCTCCGGAGTGTGTGAGTGTACACATAAGTACGCACGCCGGAAAGCCAAGTAGTCCACAAGTACAGTTGGGTAACAATAAACCATACATTATGTTACCGTTTGTGAAAGCCTAGTAAGTCTGCTGTACAAGTACAGTTGTGGTAAACAATATACACTACATACAGTCTCCGGAGTGTGTGAGTGCACACATAAATACGCACGCCGTGAAAGCCTAGTAAGTCTGCTGTACAAGTACAGTTATGGTAAACAATATACACTACATACAGTCTCCGGAGTGTGTGAGTGTACACATAAGTACGCACGCCGTGAAAGCCTAGTAAGTCTGCTGTACAAGTACAGTTGTGGTAAACAATATATACTACATACAGTCTCCGGAGTGTGTGAGTGCACACATAAGTACGCACGCCGTGAAAGCCTAGTAAGTCTGCTGCACAAATACAGTTGTGGTAAACAATATACACTACATACAGTCTCCGGAGTGTATGAGTGCACACATAAGTACGCACGCCGTGAAAGCCTAGTAAGTCTGCTGTACAAGTACAGTTATGGTAAACAATATACACTACATACAGTCTCCGGAGTGTGTGAGTGTACACATAAGTACGCACGCCGTGAAAGCCTAGTAAGTCTGCTGTACAAGTACAGTTGTGGTAAACAATATACACTACATACAGTCTCCGGAGTGTGTGAGTGCACACATAAGTACGCACGCCGTGAAAGCCTAGTAAGTCTGCTGTACAAGTACAGTTGTGGTAAACAATATACACTACATACAGTCTCCGGAGTGTGTGAGTGTACACATAAGTACGCACGCAGTGAAAGCCTAGTAAGTCTGCTGTACAAGTACAGTTGTGGTAAGCAATATACACTACATACAGTCTCCGGAGTGTGTGAGTGCACACATAACTACGCACGCCGTGAAAGCCTAGTAAGTCTGCTGTACAAGTACAGTTGTGGTAAACAATATACACTACATACAGTCTCCGGAGTGTGTGAGTGCACACATAAGTACGCACGCCGTGAAAGCCTAGTAAGTCTGCTGTACAAGTACAGTTGTGGTAAACAATATACACTACATACAGTCTCCGGAGTGTGTGAGTGTACACATAAGTACGCACGCCGTGAAAGCCTAGTAAGTCTGCTGTACAAGTACAGTTGTGGTAAACAATATACACTACATACAGTCTCCGGAGTGTGTGAGTGCACACATAAGTACGCACGCCGTGAAAGCCTAGTAAGTCTGCTGTACAAGTACAGTTGTGGTAAACAATATACACTACATACAGTCTCCGGAGTGTGTGAGTGTACACATAAGTACGCACGCCGTGAAAGCCTAGTAAGTCTGCTGTACAGTTGTGGTAAATAATATACACTACATACAGTTTCCGGAGTGTGTGAGTGCACACATTCCTACGCACGCTGTTAAAGCCTAGTAGGTCTACTGCAGGTCAGTCATAACAGTACAGTTGTGGTAAATAATATACACTACATACAGTTTCCGGAGTGTGTGAGTGCACACATTCGTACACACGCTGTTAAAGCCTAGTAAGTCTGCTGCAGGTCAGTCATAACAATACAGTTGTGGTAAATAATATACACTACATACAGTTTCCGGAGTGTGTGAGTGCACAAATTCGTACACACGCTGTTAAAGCCTAGTAGGTCTGCTGCAGGTCAGTCATAACAATAGGCTACAGTTGTGGTAAATAATATACACTACATACAGTTTCCGGAGTGTGTGAGTGCACACATTCGTACACACGCTGTTAAAGCCTAGTAGGTCTGCTGCAGGTCAGTCATAACAATACAGTTGTGGTAAATAATATACACTACATACAGTTTCCGGAGTGTGTGAGTGCATACATTCCTACGCACGCTGTTAAAGCCTAGTAGGTCTGCTGCAGGTCAGTCATAACAATACAGTTGTGGTAAATAATATACACTACATACAGTTTCCGGAGTGTGTGAGTGCACACATACGTAAGTACGCCGTGAAAACCTAGTAGGTCTACTGCAGGTCAGTCATAACAGTACAGTTGTGGTAAATAATATACACTACATACAGTTTCCGGAGTGTGTGAGTGCACACATACGTACGTACGCCGTGAAAACCTAGTAGGCCTGCTGAGGTCAGTCATAACAATACAGTTGTGGTAAATAATATACACTACATACAGTTTCCGGAGTGTATAAGTGCACACATACGTACGTACGCCGTGAAAACCTAGTAGGTCTGCTGCACAAGTACAGTTGTGGTAAATAATATACACTACCTACAGTTTCCGGATGATGTGAGTGCACACATACGTACGCACGCTGTGAAAGCCTAGTAGGTCTGCTGCAGGTCAGTCATAACAATACAGTTGTGGTAAATAATATACACTACATACAGATTCCGGAGTGTGTGAGTACAAACATTCGTACACACGCTGTTAAAGCCTAGTAGGTCTGCTGCAGGTCAGTCATAACAATACAGTTGTGGTAAATAATATACACTACATACAGTTTCCGGAGTGTGTGAGTGCACACATACCTACGCACGCTGTTAAAGCCTAGTAAGTCTGCTGCAGGTCACTCATAACAATACAGTTGTGGTAATTAATATACACTACATACAGTTTCCGGATGATGTGAGTGCACACATACGTACGCACGCCGTGAAAGCCTAGTAAATTTGCTGCACAAGGACAGTCGTAGTAAATAATATACACTACATACAGTTTCCGGATGATGTGAGTGCACACATACGTACGCACGCTGTTAAAGCCTAGTAGATCTGCTACAAGTCAGTCATAATAGTTCAGTTGTGGTAAAGATGTACACAGCACACATTTTCCGGAGAGTGTAACCACTGAATGTGCGAGTGCATACATACTAACGCACGCCATGAAAGCCTAGTTGGTCTGTTGCAGGTCAGTCATAACAGTTCAGTTGTGATAAACACTACACAGTTTCCGGATAATGTGAGTGTACACATACGTACACACGTTGTTAAAGCCTAGTAGGTCTACTGCAGGTCAGTCATAACAATACAGTTGTGGTTCAACAATGTACACTACATACAGTTTCCGTAGTGTGTAATCACTGAGTGTCTGAGTGCATACATACTTACGCACACTGTGAATGACTAGTAGGTGTGCTGCGGATCAGACTTAACAGTAAAGCTGTGGTAAACAATGTACACTACATACAGTTTCCGTAGTGTGTAATCACTGAGTGTCTGAGTGCATACATACTTACGCACACTGTGAATGATTAGTAGGTCTGCTGCAGATCAGTCTTAACAATAAAGCTATGGTAAACAATGTACACTACACACAGTTTTCGGAGTGTGTAATCACTGAGTGTCTGAGTGCATACATACTTACGCACACTGTGAATGATTAGTAGGTCTGCTGCAGATCAGTCTTAACAATAAAGCTATGGTAAACAATGTACACTACACACAGTTTTCGGAGTGTGTAATCACTGAGTGTCTGAGTGCACACATACTTACGCACACTGTAAATGATTAGTAGGTCTGCTGCAGATCAGTCTTAACAATAAAGCTATGGTAAACAATGTAAACTACACACAGTTTTCGGAGTGTGTAATCACTGAGTGTCTGAGTGCACACATACTTACGCACACTGTGAATGACTAGTGTGCTGCGGATCAGACTTAACAGTAAAGCTGTGGTAAACAATGTACACTACACACAGTTTTCGGAGGGTAAACCACTGAGTGTGTGAGTGCACACATACGTACGCACACTATGAATGCCAATTAGGTCTGCTGCGGGTCAGGGATGCACGTCATTATTCCATTCAGTGAGTTGAGCCGCTGTCACAGTGTCTGGACAACATCACGGAACAACCACTGACGAATTTTGTAAGTTCTATATTTGTGTTTATTTTTCTGTACTAGTCAATTTATTAGGGGGTAAGAATTTGATTGTTGGTATTGCGATGTTTCAAAAGTCTTTTTACTCGTATCCCGAGATCATAAAAATCCGTTTACTTGTATCCCTGTGAAA
This sequence comes from Stictocephala bisonia, assembly GCA_035578905.1. Lineage (NCBI taxonomy): Eukaryota > Metazoa > Arthropoda > Insecta > Hemiptera > Membracidae > Stictocephala > Stictocephala bisonia. The sequence continues at coordinate 5,876 of JAQJVL010000375.1, forward strand.
AAAAACTCTATGGTCGTATACTTTAGGCCCTAGAAATCTGTTTTCTATATCGTAAGCCACACATATTTTTTTTCTCTTATTTTACCTAAGATTGTGTATCCGTGGACCAGCAAAATGTGTTTGCTGAAATCCTTATGCCATAATAATATGTTGATCATATACTTAGGACTTAAATAGTGATTTAAATTTGTTGCTCACATCCCTGGACCATAAAAGCGTGTTTGTTTATTTCCCTTAGTCATAAAGATTTGTTCATCGTATCCCGAAACAATTAAAACTCTGTTTGCTCATATCCCGAGAGGCCATACAATTATGTTTGCTCGTATCTGAGATCATAAATCTGTGTGTGCTTATATTCCGAGAGGCCATACAATTATGTTCGTTCGTATCCGAGATCATAAACCTGTGTGTGCTTATATCCCGAGAGGTCATACAATTATGTTCGCTCGTATCCGAGATCATAAATCTGTGTGTGCTTATATCCCTAGAGGCCATACAATTATGTTCGCTCGTGTCCGAGATCATAAAGCTGTGTGTGCTTATATCCCGAGAGGTACAATTATGTTCCCTCGTATCCGAGATCATAAATCTGTGTGTGCTTATATCCCTAGAGGCCATACAATTATGTTCGCTCGTATCTGAGGTCATAAAGCTTTGTGTGCTTATATCCCGAGAGGCCATACAATTATGTTCGCTCGTGTCCGAGATCATAAAGCTGTGTGTGCTTATATCCCGATATGTACAATTATGTTCCCTCGTATCCGAGATCATAAATCTGTGTGTGCTTATATCCCGAGAGGCCATACAATTATGTTCGCTCGTGTCCGAGATCATAAAGCTGTGTGTGCTTATATCCCGAGAGGTACAATTATGTTCCCTCGTATCCGAGATCATAAAGCTGTGTGTGCTTATATCCCTAGAGGCCATACAACTATTTTCGCCCCTATCCGAGATTATAAAACTCTGCTCACATCTCGAGAGGGGTGTTTTTGAGATACAAGTATGTTCGCTCGTATCTAAAATCATAAACTTATGTTTTCTCGTATCCCGAGGCCATAAAACGTTATTTTCTCATATTCCAAAGCCACATTATTTGCTTCATTTAGAAGCGAAAATGTCGAAAAACTGCATAAAGACTGATGAATAAAAATGTAGCACCCTTCGTTTGAAGGAGCAAAACATTTGTTTTGTAACTAAACCTTTTTTAATTACCTTTTTACATGTCCCTCATTAATAAACCACGTATACTAAACGCAAAATCTCTGCGGTGACTTGGTGAGCACTAAAATACATTTATTTTCATTCGATAACAAACTAACTAAGTACAAAAGAATTATATAAATTGTTTAACGTCTTTCAACATGTTTTATTGGTGAGGTACCAGCATTGTCTTAGTTATGGGCAATTTCGGTCGATCAGTGGGAAACACACATTAGTTAGTTTTATTAAATAGTCTAGTGCATACAAACGGCTGAGTGTTCGACAAGTCATGTTTGGAGAAGGCGTAAACTACCTGTCAAGGGAAATGCCGCAGGCCTAAATCAATGAAAAGCAGATGAATTTATTTGTTCATTGTTGTTGCCCATATGCGGAAAAATATAAGACAATATCACGTGTTACAATTACTCCGTTATAATTTAAGTCTGGAACAGACCAGATAAAGTTGTTACAATTTTATATCTTAAAATGTATTCTACAAGAATTTATATACATAATTTACAAAATGTGGCCAGTCAATTTCTAGCAACTATAAATTATGTATAATATAAGTTGTACTGAAAATAAATCCATTTATTCATTATGAAGTACGTTTAATAGGAATGTTACGTAAACGTTGAGACTTTTGTTTCGATAGTAACAGGCCGTGTTACCACCCACTTAGATATTGACTGAATTTGAACATCAAACGTTGGATACATTAAGTAGTTAGTGTTAATTGTTCAAGCTGTAACAGTTTTGTTCTAAAAAGGTCAACGTTTTTGAAATAATTATCAAACTCCGAAATATTTATAAAAAGTAACGTGGAGATACTGGCCGCGGGAAATACCGCACCAGCTAATCAATTACAAATAAAATAAATACATAATGAAATGCATTTATTTAAAGGGCGAAGTTAGGACTGTAAATTCCTCTCTAACACTTAACCCCAGAACTTTTAACGTGGACTGTACTGTAGATTAAAATGTAATAGTAATTAAACTTAATTGTAAATTTTATTAAATGTGCTATTTATAGTACACAATCATATGTATAAAAAAAACGTGCACATAAAAGAATATAAATATTGAAATATAAGTGTTCAGAAAGATGATGTGGATGACATTAATGATATGTGTTCACGTATAGGAACTATGTAACGCATGTTAATATGGTATGGAATATGCTAATCACTATTTGGATTTAATCTTTAGTTTGATGGTTGTCGGGTCAGGTTAGGTTTAAATCACTTGATGTAGAGGCTTGTAACAATATACGATTATAAATAGGTAGAAGAAGTAAATTGAACATTGTGGGTCTTTTTCTGTATGTCCTGCGTTTGTTTAGTAATGATTACTCGTCAAACTAATTAGAAGTTAACATATTCTACTGATAGTTACAGACTTGAATGAACGTGGAGTCGTCCAGCGTACAGCCATGCGTCACAATGTAGTATCTAAAATAATGAAGGCGTGTTTAAGTTTATTATGACAACTAACATATGTGACCTAACGAATTTATGTAGTAGACATTTAAAATTAAACACAAACTAATATTTTACAGTTTTGTATATTTTATAAATGTACAAAACGTTTGATTTAGAGGTAGAATAAAGCACTTTATGTGTATTTCACTATAAACCCTTGGGGTATGTTTATTTTTAACTGAAATGGTCACGTAATGTTCCTTGATAAACACAGTAAGTTATTTTTAAGTAATATTATAATATTAAATTGTTATGCTAACATGACGTATTCTTTAATATTGTAGACTACGGAGTTTTTTCACGACACGATATAATAATATAGATATAAAAATGTTCAAGGGAAAAATAAGTAGTAAAGTTGTACAAAGTTGACTTTCATAAACTAATTAAATAACACTCAGTGATTTGTTAAATAATGTTTCAATTTAAAAAAAGTGTTTCTATATGTAAAAAAGCCTTATATAGAAAATATTTAATAACGGCATCATTATCATGCGACTGAGTTACACCTGAGTTACCCTCCCACCCATACACGTACAGTGGTATTGACTCACCCGCCCACCCGTACACGTACAGTGGTATTGACTGTATTGATGTATTGTTTTTATTCAACGTATTTTCCCTCACCTCCCCACCCATACACTGTGTTACTGACCCACCCGCCCTCCCATACACGTACAGTGTTACTGACCCACCCACCCACCCATACACGTACAGTGGTATTGGCCCACCCGCCCGCCTATACACGTATAGTGTTACTGAACCACCCGCCCGCCCATACACGTACAGTGTTACTGACCCACCCACTCATCCATACACGTACAGTGGTATTGACCCACCCGCTCACCCATACACATATAGTGTTACTGATATATACTTGAAATTCTCAAATTCAATAGACATATATGGACGCATTCAACCATTCAACCGTTCTTGTATGGGTGGGCGGGTGGGGCAGTACCACCGGGCTTGTATGGCCATACACGAACATTGGTATTGATACCAATGTTCAACCCGCCCACCCATACACGTACAGAGGTATTGACCCACCTGCCCACCCATACACGTACAGTGGTATTGACCTAAATATATCAATAATATATAATATATATAAATATACCTAAATATATAAATATACCAAGCAGTATCACTGTACGTGTATGGGTGAACGGGTGGGTCAGTACCACTGTACGTGAATGACCTGTATGTGTATGGTTAACCCCATACACACAGGGTAGCTCGGTGTGTCTGCTACAATACGGCCTGTAGAACGCCTGCGAACCAACGTTAGGCAAGACACCGCTCGCTCTTAGTATATATTAGTGTAACTATTAGCTCGCTCAAGTGTAACTATTAGTATATATAGCAAGTAACACGTTAACTTATACTCGTATTTATTTAATTCTAACCAAACCTAACCTAACAATACGTGGTGGAATTGCTTATAACCTAACTTAAATACCAGAAGGCGCCGATTAGTGATCAAAACGATGACGCTTATTACTCTACTGTCTTGTAGGGTAAAAACCATATGACAATTTCAAAGATACATTTGTAAGTTAAGTATTGTTCTACACTTGGTAGACAACCTTTATCATAAGCGGAGTCATTCCGAAAAGACCAAATTATTGTTTTACTAAAATACGAGAGAATAATACTCGGTCGTGCACACGGATTTTGCTATTGCTAGGGGTGAAGCAGAAAATCACGCTAGGATGGTTATGAAATGTCAGTGCTACCTCAAAATGTCAGTCGTACGATGACGAGTTTCTCTGTCTCTTCTAGGAGATATAATCGTACGTACTGTGGCTGGCCTTGGCGATCGTGTCGTTTTGATCCGCTGTATCTAGTGTGCGTGAATTGTGTGACAGGACAATTAGTATAAGCCGTAAATAGTGATAAGAAGTTGTCCAGCAGACAGGCATAGTTGATAACGGAACTGGCCTAAATCGTTTTTCCTGTCACTGTAAAAAATGGGTATGCTGGTGATGGACTTACCTTGCGGTCCCTCCCACCTGTCCAACCTTCTTCTCGCCTGTTCCTTACTGTAAGTCTTAATATTAAGTGTTAAATGGCTTTCTATTTATCTATGTAGTTTATTGTGGTTCTTAATGTTATGTTTAAGGTATTGAAAAAAATCAATTAAATTCGTGATTAATTGATAGAGTATTTAAATGTCCTTTTTCCATAGCTTTATCTTACTCAACCATTGTAAAGTGATTTCAAACATTCTAAATTCCCTACAGTTAATTGTTATGTAATTTTAATACTATAAAATACGGGAGACTGCAGGATCCGATTCGACTAGATTGTAAATAATTTTATTTAGGTTTCTATTTTTATCTATGTTTTCTCATGTGGTTTTTGATAAGTCTCGAAAATTGTTTTCAAAAGAAAAGTGCCTTCCGGGAATGTTAAAGTGTAATTTATTATTTTTTTAAGAAAAAAACACCATGTTCACAGTTAACATGGTAGTATGCCTCTTTTATAAACAAATAAATTAGTAAGGATATTACGGAATTCCCAAGAATTTTTCGAATTCTGTTAATCTTTAAACATATAACAGACTAAACACTCTTCCATTTGTAAAAACTCAGAAGTTTATAAAATCCGTTATTTAGTACAGAAAATAGTTAAATTTAAAATTGTAATAAGGTCTGGATTTCAAAATTTACTATGAAAATAATATAAGAGATATCACATTTATTTATGAAATTGTTTTTGTAATTTTTCATCTTTTTATCATTAACTTTTTATAAACATTTTGCTTTCTTCTTGTGTTTTGATAAGCGATTTTGCAAAATTATATTTTTGCATACATCATTTATGAATTTTCTCAATAATACTAGGGAGTTAATTGTTACAATCACTCAAACAAATTCTAAATGAATTTCCATACATTGTTATGGATTATATGACATTTTCTTAGCTATTTAGGAGATCGAATCAAAACTATCGAGACTATAACGATTTTTTCACCAAGTTTTTTATAATTTTTAAGCTAGCGGCGTATACCGTCGTTATTATCAAAGCAGCCTTTTGAAGACATTCCGTGAGATATCTGTACCCTACAAAACTAACCTAAGTCCCTTTTTTACGAAAACCGCCTAGACTTAAACGGCATCAATCGAGTAACGTTTTTATAATTATATAATTTTAAAGAAAACTATCCTTTTAACACTAGTGTCATAATAGCCCTTTACAATAGATAAACTAACAAATCTTGTTTTATTCCAGAAGCCTTATAGCTATAATGGTGTATACTTCAATTTACAGTGTTATCTGTCAGATAACGAACACTCAAGAAGTCTGTCGGTAGATCGAAAACTGTTTCTAGTAGTCGTCTTACGTGACACGGTTTACTGTCAACGCAGAAAATATGTGTAACCGAGTTTGAAAGTTGTTTTCTAAGAAACTAAGAGGCCTATGTAAACTTCAATCATACCATTGTTTTTTTTTTATTTTATTTTTTTTTATTGTAAGTTATAACATATGAATTTCAAAATTGTATTATAAGTTCTAATAATTTTTAACTTAGTTGGAAAAAAAGTACCGGAATTTTAACAAGTGTTCACTGTAAGTCAAACCTATACTGTTATTACTCAAAACCCCGTACATGAAATGCAGTTATATTTTAATACGTGGTTAATAGGAATGTTTCATATAATTTTTATTCATTTTAGAATTTTATGTTTTCAAAAAAAGTTCATGTCAATTTTCTGAAACATTTTCTTGGCATCTAGAGTTCGCAATATTAATTATTTGGTCTTGTTGTAATCCTTATCAAATATGCAGGTTGTTCCTGAACTCTCTGAGGTTATTTTTAGATATTGATAGTGCGTCAAAAACAAGCAAATTAATTTTTTTTTTTTTTTTTTTTGAATAATTCCAGCACCTTCAGCAATTCTATCAAACTAGAATTTACAAAAAAAAATCTAGTTGTTAGAGCACTACTTAAGGTTAAAATTAACTTTTAATTTAATAACAAAGAAGATCACCTGCAACTTTTTTCTCGTTGCCGTTAGGGGAATTTTTTATTAGAATAATACCACAAATCACTTTATTGTAGTGTTTTGGATAAAAGTAATCAGAATAGATCGCTGATTTATTGTTGTGGTTGACTCGCGCAGCACTCCACCTTGGCTATACACATTGATGCGTAAATGATTGAATACAAACATTATCATATATCGGTTTTTGTCATTCGATTTCATAAAACATTACTTTGTTGGATTGCAAATTATATTTGCAAAAAAATCTAGTCTTTTTTATTCCAAACCTTTCAAAAGTTATTAAGGATCAAAGATTTCAAAGTGCTGCAATTTTGAAAATAATTAAAACATGTTTTTGATTTGTTTTTTTTTTTTAGTAAGAAAATGGTTTTATTAATGTGTGTACCAAAGTTGAACCCTATAGGTTAAATAGTTGTAAAAATAAAAAACAATTTGTAAAAAATACAAAATGAAGGCTGTGTGGGTGACGGAGTGATTTGTAATTTTTAAATATAATATTATTTCTTGTTTTTGACCCACTATCAATCTCTAAAAATAACCTTAGAGTTCAGGAACACCCTGCATATCTAAGATGCATATAATAAGGATTACAGCAAGACCAAATAATTATTCTTGCGACCTCTAGATGCCAAGAAAATGTTTCAGAAAATTGATAAGAACTTTTTTAAACATAAAATTCTAAAATGAATAAAAATTATATGAAACATTCCTATCAACCACGTATTAAAATATAACTGCATTTCATGTACGGGGTTTTGAGTAATAACAATGTAGGTTTGACATACAGTGAAAACTTGTTAAAATTCCATTACTTTTTTTCCAACTAAGTTAAACATTATTAGAACTTATAATACAATTTTGAAATTCATATGTTATAACATACAATTAAACAAAAAAACAATGTTATGATTGGAGTTTCCATAGGTCTCTTAGTAAACAACCTTCAAACTCGGATGCACTCAATTTCTGCGCTTTTATTTATTATATATTGTGTTTAAATATCTTTTAGGTATGAGTGCTGTTTTTTGTTTGTTTGTTTTTTTTTTTTTTTTTTTTTTTAATATGAACGGATGTAGTCTGACTAAGATCGACTGGCCTTTAGGAAGAGCCAGGACGTTTTAGGTACCTCCAAGTTATCTTAAACTACGGATCACATAGTGTTGGTCTACTGTTAAGGTTGACACTCAATTGTATCACAATGGACAACATACAAAAAGGAAAATCTCGATTTCTCCAGTCCTGTTAACACCGATGGTAGTGATTGATCCGACGCCAAGTTGGGTGAAATGTTGCTTAAACAACCTATCCTCGTCACTCGCTGGACAAGAGACTTTCGCCATAGTAGCGGCGTTTTTATTATGACTTTCTTCCATATGCGTTAGCATAGAGAATGTATTGTGATCGTCCAAAATAAAAATTTTTACAAGTTGGTCTAAAAATCCATTTTAGGGCCCCTGAACCCAAAAAAGAGGGTTTTTCGAAAAAAATTTTTATGCTTGTCCGTATGTGTGTCTGTGTCTATGTGCTCTTCGCTGGAGACCAAACGGATGTATAGATTTTTATGAAATTTGGTATGTAGGTGTATTTAGCCAAAATCTCCAGACCATTTTTAACCTTTTTGAAAATTTAGTTTTTTTTATTTTTATAGGAAAAAGACACAGGCCCTACAAAAATGGAACTTTCTCAAAAACGGCTCTATCGATTAACATTTTCAGGAAAGATGTAAATTACAATTTAAAATATTTTATTAAAAACCGCAAGTCTCTAACTTGACTAGTCTTTTAGTTATGGCAAAACAAACATATTTGGGAATCAAACTGGTAATTTTCAAAGTTTTGATTATTTATTCTTTAATATGGGGGCAAGTTTGTGCCAATTCTTTGGAACCATGTATTATTATTATTGATTCAGGTAAAGAAATGAAGATATGATGCTTGCATATTTCTCAAGCCTGTAACAGATGTTTTCGAAAAAAACGTAACTTATGTTATTTTTACTTTAACGCATATAATGGTTGAGTGAACGTAAAGTAATTGTGTAATCAAGACCTCAGGAAGGATTATTAATGACAGTCAGGGAAACTCATCAGTTAAATCCACCCTAGTTAGGTCCGGGTAATAATTTACTCCGCCAGGGTGTGTCGCTCCCTCTAAGTCTGCAATGCCATCAGTCGCGAATGTGTACATTCATAGCCGTAAAATGGTTCTACTCTGTGAGGAGGAGCCAACCTCACTGTAAGTTAATGTTCAGTAAAAAATACATTTTTAACCAATGTTCTAAGCACTTGAATGTATAGAAGGTCTGCAAGAGGAACCAACACCACATGAAGGTGGGATGAGCAACCAACACCACATGAAGGTTGGATGAGCAACCAACACCACATGAAGGTTGGATGAGCAACCAACACCACATGAAGGTGGGATGAGTAACCAACACCACATGAAGGTTGGATGAGCAACCAACACCACATGAAGGTGGGATGAGGAACCAACACCACATGAAGGTGGGATGAGTAACCAACACCACATAAAAGTGGGATGAGGAACCAACACTACATGAAGGTTGGATGAGCAACCAACACCACATGAAGGTGGGATGAGGAACCAACACCACATGAAGGTGGGATGAGGAACCAACACCACATGAAGATGGGATGAGGAACCAACACCACATGAAGATGGGATAAGGAACCAACACCACATGAAGATGGGATGAGGAACCAACACCACATGAAGATGGGATGAGGAACCAACACCACATGAAGGTTGGATGAGCAACCAACACCACATGAAGGTGGGATGAGCAACCAACACCACATAAAGATTGGATGAGGAACCAATACCACATAAAAGTGGGATGAGGAACCAACACTACATGAAGGTTGGATGAGCAACCAACACCACATGAAGGTGGGATGAGGAACCAACACCACATGAAGGTGGGATGAGGAACCAACACCACATGAAGGTGGGATGAGGAACCAACACCACATGAAGATGGGATGAGCAACCAACACCACATGAAGATGGAATGAGCAACCAACACCACATGAAGGTGGGATGAGCAACCAACACCACATAAAGGTTGGATGAGCAACCAACACCACATGAAGGTGGGATGAGCAACCAACACCACATGAAGATGGGATGAGCAACCAACACCACATGAAGGTTGGATGAGCAACCAACACCACATGAAGGTTGGATGAGCAACCAACACCACATGAAGGAGGGATGATTCTAATGGGCAAACCCTTCATCCTACTAGATCTACCTCCTAAAGATTTATTCTTGTCATAATAACAATAATAGCCAAATTAAAAAAAAATCTTTTTTTCTATACATAACTGTGAGTACTTTAAATTCAATTAACTAACCTACTTCACCAACTTTATGCTATTCCACAATTGTTGTTAAATATCTAACAAGGGAAAAAATGAAACTTCATGCATTCCACGAAAATGGTATTCAGAATGTAAATGAAATACCGAGAATACATTCTAGGAATATTGTTTGGGATTTTTAAGAATACGTTTCAATTAATATCTAGCTCAAATAGAAGAGTCTGATGTTTAATTCAACAAATTTTCTTTTATTCTATATTCCGAAATTCCTCTTTGAATTGATTCCTAATGAGGGGATCTACATGTCATGATGCCTTTGACGTTCGTAAGACATGGATAACATAAAGAGGTTACCGCAGGCCCAAACAGTTCTGTCACTCTTCTGTTGGTCTGGTTTCAGCTTGTAACGGGGCAGTCGTAAATAAAGAATCGATTAATCAATTTAATCTATTTTAGAAACGGCTAAATATTTGCTGTCATTAGTAGATTCTTTTAGTTGGAGATCTTTTTCCTGAACTTTTAATCCAAACCAAGTAATAACGGCCTCGTGAAGCCTGTAGGCTGTAGCCGTCCATCGTGAAACGGCCTCGTGAAGCCTGTAGGCTGTAGCCGTCCATCGTAAAACGGCCTCGTGAAGCCTGTAGGCTGTAGCCGTCCATCGTAAAACGGCCTCGTGAAGCCTGTAGGCTGTAGCCGTCCATCGTAAAACGGCCTCGTGAAGTCTGTAGGCTGTAGCCCGTCCATCGTAATACGGCCTCGTGAAGCCTGTAGGCTGTAGCCCGTCCATCGTAATAACGGCCTCGTGAAGCCTGTAGGCTGTAGCCGTCCATCGTAATAACGGCCTCGTGAAGGCTGTAGCCGTCCATCGTAATAACGGCCTCGTGAAGCCTGTAGGCTGTAGCCCGTCCATCGTAATAACGGCCTCGTGAAGCCTGTAGGCTGTAGCCCGTCCATCGTAATAACGGCCTCGTGAAGCCTGTAGGCTGTAGCCCGTCCATCGTAATAACGGCCTCGTGAAGGCTGTAGCCGTCCATCGTAATAACGGCCTCGTGAAGGCTGTAGCCGTCCATCGTAATAACGGCCTCGTGAAGCCTGTAGGCTGTAGCCCGTCCATCGTAATAACGGCCTCGTGAAGGCTGTAGCCGTCCATCGTAATAACGGCCTCGTGAAGCCTGTAGGCTGTAGCCCGTCCATCGTAATAACGGCCTCGTGAAGGCTGTAGCCGTCCATCGTAATAACGGCCTCGTGAAGCCTGTAGGCTGTAGCCCGTCCATCGTAATAACGGCCTCGTGAAGCCTGTAGGCTGTAGCCCGTCCATCGTAATAACGGCCTCGTGAAGGCTGTAGCCGTCCATCGTAATAACGGCCTCGTGAAGCCTGTAGGCTGTAGCCCGTCCATCGTAATAACGGCCTCGTGAAGGCTGTAGCCGTCCATCGTAATAACGGCCTCGTGAAGCCTGTAGGCTGTAGCCCGTCCATCGTAATAACGGCCTCGTGAAGGCTGTAGCCGTCCATCGTAATAACGGCCTCGTGAAGCCTGTAGGCTGTAGCCCGTCCATCGTAATAACGGCCTCGTGAAGCCTGTAGGCTGTAGCCCGTCCATCGTAATAACGGCCTCGTGAAGGCTGTAGCCGTCCATCGTAATAACGGCCTCGTGAAGCCTGTAGGCTGTAGCCCGTCCATCGTAATAACGGCCTCGTGAAGCCTGTAGGCTGTAGCCCGTCCATCGTAATAACGGCCTCGTGAAGCCTGTAGGCTGTAGCCCGTCCATCGTAATAACGGCCTCGTGAAGCCTGTAGGCTGTAGCCCGTCCATCGTAAATTCAGGCGAATGCTGATGGTTTTAGTACTATCATTAAGGGTCCGCAGAGGCTGTCGGCCATGTTGGTTTTAATTCCATAAGAACAATGTTATTATGCGAATTCACATTTCGTTATTTATTGATCAAAAGTTGTGTATGAGGTGTAATTTTAAACGTTATCATATTGCGCATTGATATTTTGAATACACATATGCCTAGTTTTGAGAAAATAAGTGAAAATAAAACTTCAAAATTTTTTTATATTTTTCTATAAAATTAATTAGGAATTCGCAAAGTAATTCCAACACGTAATTTCATTCCTGGTCAAATGCAATTTGTTTGAAACAAATCGGTTTTAAAATAACTGTTTATTTTGAATACGTGTGATCGTATGTCCGGTTCAACAATAACATTGTTCTTATGGGATCAAAACCAACAGCTAAACGTACTCTTAAACAAAATGAAAGACACGGGTTCCCTTACAGTACCCTGAATAAAATCTAAAATTATTGTTAGAAGAATTACAAAGCTATCTTTTGAAACCAATCATTAGACTTATGTTTAACTGGCCTGACTAAATAATTGTATTAGTAATAATTATTTATACAGTTTATATATTAAAAAGTAGTACAGTATTGAACCATACACGATTTTTTTTATTTTAACAAACTCTTCGAGAACATGAATGAAATGATGAATGAACAAGAAGAAATTACCTGATTTCAAATAAAATATCAGTTTTAGAATACGGAATTATTAAACTCGATTAAAAATGTTTGAAATGTACAATTTCTTTACCTAAGAATCAAGTCACTGCAACATTATTTCAGAAATCCCCCCTTACCTCCATAATAATGTCCTGTTCAAAACCAAGTGCAGTGGTTTAAAATCTCAAAATTAATAAAACTCTAATATATTCTATACAAGTTGTTCATATAATATCGAAATAACCCCACCACCCTATGGACCAATGAATGACCGAGGACTAAGGGAACAATGCGGGGGACGTGTACATTGAGAGATGAGTGAGCTATGATTGTGGTCACCGGAAAGACTCAATGTCGCGGCATATTCGCATGTTGTTGGTCCTGCTTCGGTGACTCAGCCACAACGGAATCATGCCACTAACTATTTAACTAAAAACGCTTTAAATGTTTTTAGTGTTAAATATTTCTTTGTACATGGAATTTTAAAATAAAGAAAGGAAAGCCATATAGAAATCACAGGCTCCAGAGGATAAACAAAACTGACAATGATGCTCGTACAGGGCGCAATTGAATGTCCCTCTAGGGGGACATATTGCAGAGGTAAAGTGTCTCCCTTTCTTCTCCTGTGTTTCACCAAGTAGGAAAAACCATGTGACCCGATTTAAATATTATAAATTATATGTAAATGTTAGATATACATTTAAATATATTATCATATACTGTACAAGAACCAGATTAGTAACGTTCAGTTTTGTACTAATTTATCACGCTAATGGTGAGTGAGTTCCGTTGTTTGTAATATCTGTAAACATGTAATATGTAAATTGAGAAATTGTTATAAGGTTAATATAAGTAACCACCTAATTGATTATGAATACAATTCAGTTTATAAATATTTTACGTCAGACGTTTAACTGATTTCTAATATTACTTTTATTATATCATATTGATTATATTATATTTTATTTATTATATTATATATTTATTATATTATATTTATACTGATTGTAATATAATATAGTCTATGTAAATGAGTCTCCAAATTCTTTTGTTACCTTACGTTAAGTCGACTGTCTTTTTTATTTGTGAAGAAACATATTCTTAGATCTTTAAGCCCAAGCGGTGCAGCCACTGTATCGTTGCGGTGGACTTACGAACACAGTTTTTAGCGGTTACATACATTGGTTCTTGTTTATACATTGTGCAACGCCGCTCCCGTAGTATTGTATTCCCTTCTCAACATATGTTGAACAAAAACTCTTGTTTGAGGTATTGGTTTTGTTATGCTATAGATTTTCTTGTCTCTCGTGGCAAATAAATGATTGGTATTGAAAGATATATTGATGCGATTAAGGCCTTATTTGTGAAAATCCCCAGCCATGTACTCTTAGAGTGACTCCTGAGTAACGTTGGTAGCACTGACTCCCCCAGCATTGTGGGTAAAAAAGATGCGATGCACAAAGTATGCCTTAATGGATTATTGTGAAATCTTCCAAAAAAAGCGTCGATTAATGAGTCTGCTAAAAGAGAAATTGAACAAAAATCTATAATACAGGTTCTAAGTTCATTGTTGTGCTGCCTGTACGTGTTTTATTTTTTTAATTCATCTTGCTTACATTAATTGAAACAACATTAGTACCAAAGTACGTAAACGGTTGAACCAAAGAATTCCGTGTACAATAATTAACGTAATAACTAAATTGTTTTAAAATTTAACAAATTATATACTGAAGAACTAGACTGAAAGTCATATATTTGATGGTAAGAATTATAATTTTCAGTAATTGTCATCCAATATTTAATTCAATTTATTGTGCAAGTTTAGCTCAAGAAGTTAATTGATTATGTTTTTAAATTAATATGTGAAGGAAACATAACGAACTGGATTCCGAATTATTAATGGTATGTTATTAATGCGGAATCATTATTATGTCATATTTAAACAGTCTACGAACAGTGATTCTGACAATTGTTGCGCCGATCTCGATCTTGTAAGCCACCTCAGGAGTGTCGTATGCCAGCAGTGGTTAGTTTCACGTGGTTATACTTAAAATCGTTTATCTCGTTTATTTATCATCCATTTACAAAACAGAAAAAACCAACAACAAAAAACATAAAAGTGGTGTCATTTGATTTGCAATAAACTTTCAAATAATACAAACAATATGCTTTTAATAACTTGTCAACTCTAGTGCATGGGACTATCTTTAAAGTGACCGCCATTTTGCTGATTGTAATTGTAACTAATTGAATACAGTTAGTATTTATTTTATTAGAACTTAACAATAGCATGTACTTTGAAACATTTCTTTTTCTGTCAATCCATTTTTTAATAGATAAGACATATACAAAATGGTGGCTAGTTGGTTAACGAGGGGTTTATGGACCAAAGTTAAACCAACTTTTTATCTTAATTTAGCCTCAGGAACAAAAGTCTAAATATGTTGAAGACTTTGTCTGAAAATACATTCTTCTTACATTCTTACATATTATGAGACGCCGACACAACGTTGTTGGTATTTTAAGGCGAATATGAATGGTTATATGAGTGTAGAGGATGAGTGTGGGTGTGTGTAGTATGGTTACTATCTGAGTTCAACTGTTCCTCAGAAAGGGCAATTTATTAATAGCCTAACAGCCAGGGCAACTAAGGGACCTACAGCTTTACGTGGAGTCCGTACCACGTAGTGCTGGTCTGATTTTCAGCTAATTGACAAGCCTGATACTAAGTTATCTTCCCCCACACAACATCCGCACAATGATCACCACTCAACATGGACACTCCAGACTTCTCTAGTAGTGTCCACGTCGATAGCAACCACTAAGCGGACGCCATGTCGGTATTAAGAGGACCGAGCATCCAACCTATCGCCTACAATATCCCAAACACTTTGTCCCCATGTAGCTGGGTTACAGCACTGCGCCACCAGTGCCGATACGCGATACAATCCAATATAATATTGAATATGGAAACAACAGACTGTCTGAGACAAATCATTTGCTACAGAAGCGCGCCTGTGCTGCTGTCTAGCGGTGATTGGTATCAAATATTCAATGGGATGACTGTTTGGCGTACTGATTTCTCAGATATCATCAATTCAGCGTGTACTACTGGAGAAGGGCAGAGTGATCTGCAGAGAGTTAGTGTGATGGAGACCACTGGTGCTACCTGTGGAAACCGAACGTAAAATAATTTCACCGAACAGGGAAACTGGCTTCACGGGATGGTATTTTTGCTTTTGTAGTCTAATGAGCGAATTGGTCCACAAGGACACCGAGGCTAGTTGGCATTGTTGGGATATATCTCGCTAGCGCACGCCGCGGCCGTTAGTTCCAGCGTTCGTTACCAGGGTTCGCTACTGAAGATGTATATAACAACGATACCCCATTCAACGTACATACATTATATGAAATCGTTTGAAAGAATAATTTCACTATGATTGCAGGAACAGATTCCACTCCTCTCCTAAGATATAAAAGTAATTACAAATACGATCGTGGGCGTTTCCCAAACTCCCAAGCCAGGGCCGGGAAGTCGAGTCTATTGTATACATTCTTGTACAATCCTACCATCAGCCGACTAAAACCTACTGTTCTATTATAACTGTACGGTTCGTGTTTATCATTATCAGGAGTGTTATCATTATACAGTGAACACTATATGATTATTGAAGGTCCCATCTAGTGGACCATAAGTTGATAATATGAGTTTTTTTATTTAAAATCATTAAAAAATTACATTTAATTTTCACAAATTCAAGTATAAAAAATTATAAATATATTACATTTTTTACAAAAACTAACTTAAGGTCCACTATACTAGCCTTTCACCTATCTAATGACACTTTAAGTGATCATTATTACAGGCTGAATCGTTGAAACCCATGACAGATGTTTTTGTTTTTCGTGGAACGAAACTGTCCCGTTAATATAAAAGACTTATTTTGTATAGGCCAAACTGTTATTTTACTTTTGGCTTGTAATAAAATCAACGATATCAATATATCTCTTTTGCATTCTTATACAACATATGTTAGTATTTTAAAACGTCAATCGATGGATTACTTTGTATCTGGAATAAATTCTGTTAGAACTGCAGCTCAAGTCTGTGAAGTTAGCTCAACAAGCACCCATTGATCATTTCCGCACAACTCTCCCAAACTTCCTCTGACATCTACAATTAAAATTCGTAACTTTAGCTCTCCCACGAAGAAATTGGTTCGTCAACATGGGCATATATGTAATATTTATTACTTTTTGAAACTGTGAGTGTATACCAGTAATGTAAACTATTATTTTCACTGCTTTTAATAGTAGTTTATACAATTTTCTTTCATACAGGATGTCCCAATAGGAGAGTGAAATATTTTGTCATGTTCTGGTTTGATAAAACCATGATTACTATAACTATTTTTTGTTTTTTACAAACGAACTTTATAGCAATGTGTTCTACAACGTTTACTCACAAATAGAATTGTGTATCTGGGAATTTAGCCATTCGCTCCCTCCATCCAAGTAGGATTGCCTCTGATTGTATCCCACTACCGCGACTGTATGGGCGATTGAGTTGGTATGATTGTTTGATAACTATTGTATTATCATATCCTTTGTTCCCGTAAGGCTGGGTGGGAGAGTCATTACCACCGGACATGTGCGATGGTAATGTTTTAACACTGTACGTGTATGGTTGGCTGGGAAGGCCTTTAAATCTCGAAGTGTGTGAGTGGGTGGGAGGACCTTTCCTCTGTACGTATATGGGTGGGTAGTAGTGTAATCACTAATGTACGAGAATGGACGTGAGGGAGAGCATTACCAATGTGAGAAAAGATCCTTCTCAATGCTATTTATAAACTATTTTAAAAATAAAAAAAATAAAAAATAAAAAAATAGCAGGCTTGATCTAACAATCATCTGTTAAAGTAAAACATTAATTTATTATCCACCTACTAAAGTGAATATGACCGATATAAATTATGCAGATTCAATTCTAACGATGTAAAATAATAATGTTGATTTTGTTTAAATTGCCCTGCCCTTTTTATCTACAATTTTAAAGTAATATAATGGATTGTTTGGATTCAGTACAAGTGAGTGGTGCGAGAGGCACAAGTATGTTTGAACAGTCGTGTCCATCAATGTGTAGGAGTCTTTGAGTTATGTCGATGTCCAGAGAGAGATGAAGACGTTTTCATCGTAGAATCCGTGTAAGGAATAGTCGTAAGTCTTGAACAGAGCATAATCACATCTTGTGTAAGTCTTACGTCAGGAAGTAAAAATTAGTCAAATTCTTGTATATTAGTATTCAAGACTACAATTAAACGTCATTCAAGTGGTTGACCGTAGACTGTAATGGTGACCTTGAACTTTACTTGAACTGCGCAGTAGAAGGATGAGAGGCGCCGTCAGTGGCTGCCGCTGATTGTCATCCTGATGTACTAACCCTTCAAACAGAAGAAACAATTGTTGAAAACTACAGTGAAAACTACATGGCACCATAGGTATAGTTTGTAACTTTTCATAACTACGCAATTTTGCAGAATGATGTTGAAGTCGAATCTCTTGAAAGTTACCATCTAGGAAGGCGGTCGTGTGAGGCATCAAATAATGAAACCATAGGGAAAAAAAACACGTAGATTAGGAGATTTACGTATCACATTGTATTTCACTAGGAAAACTAAAATTAAAGTATTTTGCTCTGAATTTGTTTTCCGTATATTATAAGGATTTTTTAAATGAATGGATATTATCATAAAAATTCAGAACAGCTACTGCTTCTGATCTCCCCCGTCAGAACGGTCGCTTAAAATATCGAAACCCACCTCTACGTACTGCTTTCCTTTTGAGCAGATCAAACTTCTCGCCCAATACCAGCTGGGCCGTCGTGTGGAACAGTTTTGATGGACGTAATAGGTTTCTTATTAACAATCCATCAATACCTGTAGGTGGGATGAACCTCCCTCGTAGGGAGTGGACACTGTTAAATCGGTTCCGAACTAGCGTTGGCAAATGCAATTTGTGGAAATATAAATGGGAATTGACAGTAGATCAGTCATGTGATTGCGGGGAGTCTATCCAAACAATGGATCACAAAGTTACAGAGTGCATCCTGCGCTCTTTTACGGAGGGATTGGTTAGCATACACCGAAACAGTGAGGCACGTGTTAGATGGATCGATAGATTGGACTTAGCTTTGTGACAGGAGATCACAATGATGTATGATCAATAAATACATAATCATGACTTTTGCATATTTATCCAAATATACATCGCAGCTTTATAATTAACAAATGGTAGCTGACAACAAACTATACGATATGTATATATATATATATATATATATATACACATATACATAATCAAAATAAACATTCCCTTACTAAGTGCCTAATATATTTGTTTAAGTCAGTCTTTCAGGTTTTGTTCTATCAAGAAGCTAATTCCACGGTTTGTAATTATGGGCATGGAGTTAGTGACAGTTATGACAACCACAGGCTTGATTGTCCTCTCCACCTTCATTATATTCATTACAATATTTCCGGGAGGTAAGCAATTTTCTTGAATGATTAGCCTATTCGTGGTAGATTCATTGAGTTCAACGCTGTTTTAGCGTTAAAATCATCGCAAAGATTTATAATTGTACGTATATACTACTGGCAGTTATATACACAGTCCCGTGAGTACAGAATCAGCAGATGAGTAATACTAGAGTGAAAGCTGTCGCCCGTAAGGGTTTGTGGCTCACACTTACATTAGACTGACTGATAAAATCTCAAAGTGAACATGAGTCTTATGTTATTCAATCGCTGGCCTCTGGCACACAATGTACTCCTGCTCAGTTCTCAGACCTTGTAATCCATTAGAATGTGACTCATTGCACTGGTCTTGTAGTCACAATTTATTATAGAAATGCCAGTAATCGGTAACTAACCTACATTTTTGCAGATTAGATCAGTGCCTGGTTATGGATATTTTAATTTTTTCATTCATCCATTCTATTAACAAATGCTCTAATCTACAATACAGAATTGAAACTGTTTTATGGTTGTTAATAAGCAAACAAGAAGTAGCCCGTTATTTTATTGTCGAATGGTTCATTCTGAGCAGTTTCAATCGGAGCTCTCTGTTGAGTATGAAATAGTTACGGTACCATGCAAGCAACAACTTACACTGGCTTAGTGGTTCTTACGTAACGAGACTATTGAAGTCAAGTAATTTTATCTATTAGTCACAATAGACTAGCTGTATGTGCACGCCGTACATGAAAAACATTAACCAACATTTTCTTGGTAAAAATACTCTTTCTTTTGTGAATAATTTTAGTAGCATTAGTAGCATATACGTTTAGGCTGGATTTTGACAGTAATCTGAATCAGCCTCTTGGCAGTGAAGTCCACAACTCTCTCTCTCTTCCCACTGAATTTCCGGCCAGTATATTCGATATATGGTTAATTAAATATATATATATATATATATATATATATATATATATATATATATTACGGCTTCCATAGGCAGCTACCAAACTAATAAAATATCAAACAATTAGACAAATAAAAAAATCGAAATAAAATAAAATCTACTATGAACCCAAATAGACTATCCAAAAAACACAGTTTTATTATTTCCGCAACAAAAAGACCAAACCAAATTGGTTTAAGGAAACAGAGAAGGACTTAAAAGAACTCCAAATCACAGAAAGGATGCTTACAGATAGGGCTGCTAAAAAGATAACAAAAAAAAATAAAACAAAAAACAAAAAAAGATTCTAATTCAAAATGAAATCCAAAAGAACAATCAACATCTCTGAAGAAGAAATGAAAGCAAGATCCGAAAGAATTAAACAATACTGGGCTAAAAGAAAAGAAATGGACATTCAGAAGTGATTGATCCACCGTACTCCAAGTTAGGGAAACGAAAGAAGGAGAAGAAAATCAACATTACAAAGTACTTGTGTCATAGTATATTTATCCCCCGTCACATAGTTAAATCCAGGTTTCTTAATCATTCAACACCTGCTACTCCGATTGAATGAAGATCAACAAATCAACCTTGAAATGAACGCAATGGTCACTCTTTACTGTGTGATCCATAGTTTGATATTCGACTTCGCAGTTACATGACTGATAATTTGCAATTCCCTCATATTGCATCTTCCCACCCCCGTGCGAAAGCGACTCAACATAATCTATTCCTTACGAGTAAGGTTCAATCCACCGATTACGGTCAAATAATAATAACCGATGACGGGGGAAAATAATCGTAATATTTTTTTTCAGTTTTATGAATTAAAGATTTGTTCAGTGTTTGTCCGTGTATGTGGACCAGTAATTATGGTTACTTATCCCCTATGAACTTTTTATTCCCTTTACTTTTTATGTGAACGTGTGAGTCACATTGTTCCTGTTTTGTGATGGCCGTACACATTGTTCCTGTTTCTCAGATTGATGAGTGAGTACATCCGTTTTGGATTTTATATATTAAGATATCACGTTCCTTTAGCTTTGACTGACGATTATTTATGACACTAGTAAAAACTGTTTTAATAATTTGTTACATTAAGTGTAGCAGAAATTACAAATAAGTAAAGGTGACACAACATTACTTTGATGAGTACCAGAAAGCACGTACAGGGCACTCCAAGTACATATTCGTAAAGCTAATGCCATTTTGTTTCATTTGACAGTTGTAGTTTACAGTCGTCTATTTATGATCATAAACCTATGTCATTTTGATGAATGGGGCACATACTTTTTGAATAATCGTAAGTATTATTCAATTGTAGTACAAATAGCAATAATTGAAGTATACAACTATTTAATTACTATAATCTTAATATTTAATATTTAAAAAGCAATGTACTGACTTATCGCGAAATGTCCGGAACAACCAATCAGAATTTGATGACATTTTGAGGGAAGTTAGTTTTTGTATCATGGAGACCCACTCTCGAAATTCCATTCCAAAGGAGTAGAAACAGCCTCTCAACGTTTCCTTTTTTCCATAAGATTAACATTGGCATTAATTAAATTAAATTAATTATTTCAGCTGATACAAAAATATAAATATGATACAACAACAACTTGGCTAGTTTGGTTTTCATCGTCAAATGTTTGTTATTTCTACTAACTCTGACATGATTGGCTTCTTGCATCCCTTAAAGTAGACTTGTAGGGTTTCTAGACTATAAATATTTGTCATCTAGGAGAACGGCACCAGGATAAGCTTTTATATTGATGTGATGGTTTAGAGAGAACGACGAAGAAAAGGGTAAGTTATCGTAGAGAACCACCCCGTAACGAAGTAAGGGCTGTCGGCTAGTTAATTGTAAAGCTTCAATACATTGTATTGTATTAATCATTGCAATACAATCAATTTATGGGTTACACTAATTATCATTCTATACATTCCTTGAATGCATATGGGTGTTGTAGAGTACGGAATAGTAAGCAATGTAACGGAAATATAATACTATAACAATGTATGTAGATATTGAAGTTTTATAGTTTTAGTATCCATAGCAGTTAATGTAAATCCTTTAGTTGCATTTGTCCATTCAGTTGCAATCTAATAACTGCCACTGTTAATGCCTTGAAGGGCAAATAGTCAATGAGGTGTAATTCACTAATAGCTACCGTAATTTAAAATTAAATTGATGTAATTAAGTCAGATTTAGGACAAGATGTGCCACAGCTGTGCCTGGTCCAGAAACAGCACAAAACTGGGCATTCAAGAAGCCGTCTCTCACCTACCATGTCGTGGCACAAAACACATCGTTCCTTTGGTCAGTTTGCTGATAACTGCATAGCTACTCGTTGAGATTCTACATTGCTACCTAGACAGGTCCAGAACGGATGTGTCGTCTGGCCCAGAATCAGCTATGTATGACGGTCAGGGGCAGGGAAATCGTATTGGCGTCGCCTTGCGCATCCGTCTCACGTGAAAAAGCAGATCTGATCTGTCAACAAGCTGTCATTATACTACCTGGTTAGCAGGACAATCGTCATTTGTCCATCTTTGAAAAAGTAGTATTTTTTTCTTACTGTACACTTTATGAATAGGACTTCAAAGGAAAAGCACAGCTTATTTTGTTTCAATTTCTTGTATTTGAAGTCTCTGTAGCATAGTGACAGGTGTGGCCTGCTGCATAGTGACAGGTGTGGCCTGCTGCATAGTGACAGGTGTGGCCTGCTGCATAGTGACAGGTGTGGCCTGCTGCATAGTGACAGGTGTGGCCTGCTGCATAGTGACAAGTGTGGCCTGCTGCATAGTGACAGGTGTGGCCTGCTGCATAGTGACAGGTGTGGCCTGCTGCATAGTGACAGGTGTGGCCTGCTGCATAGTGACAGGTGTGGCCTGCTGCATAGTGACAGGTGTGGCCTGCTGCATAGTGACAGGTGTGGCCTGCTGCATAGTATTTGTACTTAATGACAAAAAGCACAGATTGCATCATATTCAGGATATTTTAGCCTAGTGTCCTCACATGACAAGATGAAGTCTTAAAGGAAATAAAATATTCTGTTGCGTCTGATATTATTACACTTTCCTTGTTGGTCTGGTGACCTGGGGAATGTAAACTTGGTGACTGCAATAGTTGCTACACTGCAGTCAATAGAGACTTGATAGTTTGCCTCTTCCCAGCAAAAACCGCTACACTGCAGTCAATAGATACTTGAAGGTTCGTCTCTCCTAATCAACAACTGCTACACTGCGGTCAATGCATGTATGACGGTTCGTTTCTCTCAAACAGCTGCTGCTACACTGCAGTCAACATAGGCGTAATAGTTCCCATCTCTCAAACATCAGCTGCTATACTGGAGTTAATTGAAACTTGAGGTTTCGCCTTTCCCGCACAAAAGCTTTTACACTGCAGACAGTACATACATGATCGTTAGTCTCTCCTAAACAATAGCTGCTACACTGCTGTCAATACCTACGAGAACGTTCGTCTCGCTCTAGCAATTGCTGCTACACTGTAGTCAATAGAGACTTCAGCGTTCTTCTCTCCTAAACAACAGCTGCTACACTGCGGTTAGTGCAGGTGACGGTTCGTCTCTCTCAAGCAAGAGGTGCAGCACTGCAGTCAATATAGACTTGAGGGCACACATCTCCCAAGAAATAGTAATAATTTAAAAACCGTACCATGTATGACTCGCCCACCACCACATATATGATTGTATTGACCAGCCGTTCGCCCATGCACGAATGATGGGATTAATCCATCCGCCCAATATCACATATACAATGATAATGACCCACCCACCCACACCCATTTGTATACTCGTATTGACCTAACCAATCACGCCACACGTACGGTGTTATTGATACACTAAATATACTTGAGGGTTCGCCTCTTCTTAGCAACAGCTGCTTCCCAGCAGTCAATAAAGTCTTGAAGGTTCGCCTCTCCTTAGCAACAGCTGCTACCCTGCAGTCAATACAGATTAGACGGTTCGCCTCTCTTAAGTAACAGCTGCTGAACTGTAATCAATACAGATTCGATAGTTCGCCTCTTCCAGGTAACAACTGTTACAATGAAGTCGACTTAAATTTCACCTCTCCTAAGCAACAGGTACTTTTAATTTATTTATTTATAAATATGGGCGAATATGGATTTCGAATGAGTGTGATGAGTGTTGATAAACGAGTATAGTCATTGTTACTATCTGAGTTCGTCTTAGCTCAGAAAGGACTATTTATAGCCCAATAGCCAGGGTACTACTTAAACATTTTGTCAAGATTGTTTTCGAAGGTGCTCGGTTTTACAATCGTTTAACTTATTGAAGGCCTGAGATCTGTAGAAGTTGACTAGGCTCTGAAAAGTTTGACGCTAGTTTTGATCAGCGATTAGACATCTAAACTGTTTGAAATTACTTTTTATAAATAGTTGCTTGAATATGTAGCTCTATATAGGTTTATAGTAGCAATTCTGCTTCTCTTTTTCAAAACGCCAATGGTTGTACCGTCCAAATCTGAGAAGTTCATTAGAGGTAATTCTATTTTAGGCATGTCTTGCCATCTTGAATCGTCAGTTGCTAGATTCACGTGGATAGACACTGAAATTGATGCTTGGTATCTTAATGTGTTTTAGGAGTAAACATGGTTATAGATGTTTTCATGTGTTGAGGATTCCTTCAATTTATCCTTCGTACACCTGTCTTGATAAACCCTTCCATCAACCCTGCGCATGTTTGTACTGAGGATCCTTCCACTCCACCACGTTACCGACTTAAGTGTTTGGTTTTTATCGTTTAGATAGTCAGCCAATCAAATACCATGGTGTAAATTAAACACGAACAGTCTCGAACTATTGTAGGAGCTATTAAAAACCTGATTAGAAATAGCAATGAGGTAAGGAATGTAATCAGTAACCAGGGAAATGTCACTAATAACTCATGTTCATCAACAACGCCACAAGAAAGTTTGACATCGACATGTGGTTCAGGTTTCATGTTCTCACTGGACTGTTGAGGATTAATGTTCAGTTAGTAACCAGGGAAAAGTCACTAATAACTCATGTTCATCAACAACACCACAAGAAAGTTCGACATCGACATGTGGTTCAGGTTTAATGTTCCCACTGGACTGTTTAGGATTAATGTTCAGTTAGTAACCAGGGAAAAGTCACTAATAACTCATGTTCATCAACAACACCACAAGAAAGTTCGACATCGACATGTGGTTCAGGTTTCATGTTCCCACTGGACTGTTTAGGATTGATGTTCAGTTAGTAACCAGGCTACACAGTCATTCACACATGTAACAAGTTGACTAGGCGTCTCATAAATTATTCTAATAGCGAAATTCGCACAACAACGAATATTAAATCTCTTTAAGTCGATAATTTTGAAACTTTTAAGGAAAATCCTTATAAAACATGATTAAAAACTGTTTTATTACGATCCATAAAATTTTTGTCATAACCTAGGCAAGGGGAAAGAACAGTAATACCAACTGTTTATTCTGATTCTACGCTAGTTATTTCTAACATATGAACTGATTTTATTAACTGATTAAAAAACCAATTTCAGTGAAAAGGATAGCTTAAACAAGGTCCTATCAAATCTGGTGTTTACCAATTAATTACAATGTCACTCTAATTAAATATGATGATGATAATTTTTTAAAGATAGAAAAACATCTCCTACATAAGTGGATTAATTATTTAAATAAACATAAATTAGGAAACCTTTATGATTCCTGAAGAAAGCTTTTAAAAAGGTGACATTTATCATTGTTTTGAGTCTTTTCCGCTGACAACGCATCACCAACAAATTAAAAAACCTCAGTTTTTATGAACTCACAGTTTTATGCAAGATAATATTCAAAATTGATCGTCATACCAAAGACCATTAGTGGTTATATATATGGTAGTTGTGTTGCAAGTGGCCATTGACCTTCCAACTGCTGGTTGCTTACTGATTCGCCGGATGACTTAATAGTTCATGATCATGCGCCCAAAAATTTTAAAATCTATGCTAAGGATACCCTTTCCGCTAATTAGTACATGCTATCTGTTTAAGATACAAGGTCATCTTCACCAACAGTGGCAGTATGTATCACTTGATTCTTCTAATTTAATAACTTTGTAAGGGCCAATCACGGAAACGTCAGTCAAGCCCAGCTGACCAGAGAGAAAGTTCAGGTAGCTTTGTTTAAACTACAAAGGAGAGACGTGTAATAATACATTAGCGAGAGTAAACAAAACACACTGGTGTAAATGTATAAATAACATTACTAGCATACTTAAATAACCCTGCGTTCAAATTGTTGTGCGGAGGACGGCAGTCACTCAAAGAGGCAGCAGAGTTAAGTCTGACAATTAACAATAATACAGAATGACAATTTTTTTTATTTTATGAAAGAAGAAATATAGGAGAGAAGTTATAAAAGGAAAGCGTTTTAATATTAGAGGGCACGTAAAGAAAAGAGAATATGAATAAATTGGAAAATTAGAAGTAATGATTGGATTTATAGGAGAAAGACCAAATTGATGGACGGAAAGATTAGGCAGTAGGAAATTAGTGGGAAAAGGAAATAAATAAAAGAGGCAAATTATAAGACACAAAATAATGATTTCGGAGGTAAGAATTACTGGATATAGCCTACACGAACTTTAGATATATCGTTTTAGGACCTTTTGTATGACGAATTGAATTTATACCGACAAGATCATAATGGATTTCAAGTTTGAATAGATGCCTACAAAATGTTCACTATTCAAAGTATTGTTATCAATTACGAAATACTCGTATTATATTAACGCTTTTTTGGAGAGGTTAGGAAAAAACAGAGGAAAAGTTTTTCTCGAATGTGACTCTTGTATATAGGTTGTGACATATTAGGTTAGGTTTAATTCTTACTATATGAGCCATTGATGTTGTTTAAAATATAACGTAGGAATAATATGGAATTATATAGTTCGAAGAATCTCGAAGATACCGAAGATGGAGAGACGCATAAGTTTTAGTGTATTCCCTAGGGACTGAGCACATCTCACGTTAGTATGTCCGGTGTACTTATCTCAGTTTCTGTCTGTCGGAACGCCTGGGATGTTCAAGATTCAAAAACGTGAGTAAATTGTTTATGGATGTTTTCTTTATTCTACATATTTCATACATGAGGTGACTGTAGACTTTTTCGAAATCCACTTGACGTATCTGCTCCTCCGGTCTCCAAAGCTACAATTTTATCTTTATGGAAATTCTTGTATTTCTCTTTTTATGTTATATTAATTTATAGTATCAGCAGTTACAGATTGTTTGTGTTCGTATTTTCATGCTTTGCGCAGCTAAACATAGGCAAACATATAGTCACGTGTAAGTTTCTCCTGCACTGTTTAGTTTTAATTTTTCTCTCTGATCTCGATTAGTTCGAAAATGACAGGTTAAAATACATACTTTTTTACACATATTGTGCACTAAAACCAAGAGTGTTAAAAGAAGAGGTTCATTGACTTAAACTAACAAAGCAATAAACTGAACAAAATTAATTCCGACTGTCTCTAACTGTTCCAACTTTGAAGTTCCAACTTCTAAATGTTCCAACTTGTTGAACGAAAACTAACGGGTTTTTCTGAAAATTCTTTTGATTTTTTACATATATAGTGAAAAAGATGGAGTTATGAGATAGCTCGTGTATGTATCTTGAAAGATAATTTGAAAATCAGCTTCGTTGTACAACAGTGGGCAAATTACGTTAGCAGAAATCACGTGACCATAACTGCAGGGAAGTAAGTGGCTGGTCGAAGGCCAAGGTCAAGGGGGAGGGGGATGATAACGTGCAGTGGTGGAGGGGTGTGTATTATCACGTACTGACGGTGCTGAGTGTTCACTCGGTTGTTGGTTGTTGTCGGTCACTCACTTGGTTCGTCACAATGGAGACCACTCCGCTGCTGCTCCTTCTGCTGTAAGTTCGAAACCTTCAACTTGTTTCACTCTGACGAACGTTTCTTGTTTTCACTACATTTATAACCGTTAGATTTGAGCATTTCAATTACGACCGTTCAGGTAGCTGTGCAATTTCCAAAACACCTCCCACACTCAAGTTGCATCTTTTGTATTTAAATTGATCACATATAGAAGTGGTACATACCAATGAAGTTGTCAGTTTTATTTAATTTATTTGGTTTATCCAAACGAAAATACAGTATTTACATCATGAGAAACCTTGTCACAATCTCGTTTGTAACGTAAACTGTCAAATCATCCACCCTGTTAATATGATTGCCTAATGATTAACTATTCACAATGGGAATTATGCTTTATGTATAATATTTAGTGAGTTATTGCTATAAACATTAACTTTCTAAATTAATTATCATTAAGATCGTGATTTGTTTTCAATATAATCAGTTCAGTTACAATTGTTCACTTAACTTCCATATTTATAATTTACAAGGAGCCCAGTATTGATTCCATACGATAAGAATCAGCATATTAGTATTTCACCTAACATACATAAATTACCTTTCTAATGTTCAAATTCACTATAGAGATGTAGGTGGTTCTGGAAATTATATTTAAACAGTGATGTTAATTTTGTTTTGATTGTCAAATGACAAAGGTTTGTTATAATTCTTTAAACTTTTATAAAATAAAACAAAATATCATTTAATCGTTTGCTGTACAAAATGCCTACTGTCGGCGCAGAAATGATGTATAGGCCTACTCGAGTTTGAAGATTGTTTACTGAGAAACCAAAAGGCCTATGAAAAGTTCAATCACACCATTATTTTCCTATCTTAATGGTACAATTATTATCCTTGTTGGAACAAAAAAGTACCGGAATTTTAACTAGTTTTCACTCTGCATACACTTTACACTCTTATTACTCAAAAGCCCGTTAAAATATCATATTTATATTTGAATACGTGGTATACAAGAATGTTTTCGCTAAGGTTTATAATTGTCAGATTTTTAACTTTTAAGAAAAAAATCATAAATTTCCTTAAACAACGTTTTCTTGGCTTCTAGAGGTCGTAAAACTAATTGCTTGGTCACGTTACGACGTGAAGGCTGTATGTACCAGACATTAATTTGATAAGCGTAAGTAAACGCAGTGAATTTAAATTGATTTAATCCTTTTAAAGTCACTTTAAATTGATCAATTTAAGTTGATTTAAATCAATATAAAATCACTGCCTTTACGTACTCATATAAAAGTAATGTATCGTAACAAGCCTACACGTCATAAGGATCACAACGTGACCAAGCAATTAATTTTACGATCTCTAGAAGCCAAGAAAAAGTTACAAAGGAAATTGATAAGATTTTTCTTGAAAATTTAAAATTATGAAATTTACGAAGCTCATAGAAAACACTCATGTCAAAAATGTGTTAAAATATAAATATGATAAATTAGAGGGCTTTTGAGTAATAAAAGTCAAAATTTGCTGCACACTGAAAACTAGTTAAAATTCCGGTACTGTTTTATTACAATTAGGATACATATTTTTACAACTAACAATACATTTTAAAAACGCATATGTCATACGTACAATTATTAAACTAAGGAAAACGATGGTGTGATTTGACTTTTTATATGCCTGTTAGTTTCGTAGTGAACAACCTTCACACTCAGATATACATAATTTCTGCGCAGACAAACTTTGTTCACCTAATCACAATTAAAGTAATACAACGAGCTATGAATAAATAGACATTTTTTAAATCTATAAATCGTAAATTTATACATTATCATCATTATTGCTACTATTATGTTCTATAATGTTTTCATTATGTTGCTAACGTTTCTAGAAATATTTTCAACACGTTTAGTATGAAAACAGACACATTATTTTTCTCTATGGAGGATTGTGTGGTTATTTCCAAGTTTATTCTGGTTTCCGGGCTAACAATATATTGTAAGAGAAATGTTTATGAAGGTTAACAATTAAATGTATTCTTGCTATTTACTACCCTAATTTATGCAAATTTGAACATAAATCTAAGGAAAGGTTCCTTGAAATTCGTGTTTTAATGTGCACTTCAGCTGTCGCATCGTAAGGTTGAAGACTATCTGAATCTCTAGATTCAAGAAAGGAATTGCGAGTACTTTTTTACCATAGGGTTTTATTTCAAGGATTCGGTCCGTAGTAATAATCGTATCGCAATACTTGAGGTTCCGTTTTATAGATGAAAAACTTTCTTTTTTACTTCACTCGCCAGTTCGCATGGGCCTGCAGGCTGTTAGTTAACTTTATTCAACGAGTGAAGTACCGACTTTTTGCGGGGATTTGACCTTGGACCTTCTTCTTCCGCAGTCCGAAGCCTTAGCCGCTCAGCCACCACGCCGGCAAGTTAAATGTGTGAAATTTAATAATAATTCTAGACGATTTTTAATGAAAAACTTAAATTATAATCATGAATATCAGTTAATCATCAATTAATAATTACTTTGATATGTTTAGAAGAGAAATGGAGCGGTAATGTAACCAAGGATCATTACAACGTTATATGGGGCATTATGATAAGTCGTTTGCCACATAGGTCCTAACAAGTTTCAATCTGATCAGCTCGGTTTAATGATAATTGCTATATTTTATACATTTGTTTTAACTTATGTTTGCTACAATAATATGATTGAGGTAATGAACTTTGCATACAATATTCTTATAATTTGTATTGTATTGAAAGCCAAACGATAGGGCAAAATATACAGTGTGAAAGAAAAGTCCCGGTACAGTTATCAATTTGTGAACGATTCCAGATAAAGCAATCAAACTTGGTACTTCATTACTGCACCTATTAATCTACTTTTTGAAGTAACTACCATTTTTCTGCCATGTTACAGTGATGGCCCGCAAGGAGTCATAACAAATCTTAAATGAAAGCATAGGTGGATAATAGGCCTACATCAAATTAGTAGTAGATCAACCCATCAATCTGACTTCAAAAGTTCGCTCTTTAAAAAAATGACGCTGGTTTAAAGTTTTAACAAGTTACAATGAAGGCCTTGTTCTTGACGGTTTAATGTTCTTAGCTCAATTTGGGAAAATTAACTTTGTACAGGCCTACTGGACTTGAGAACTACTGGAGTTCTTTAGGGTAGTTAGTGACTTTTCACTTCCTATGGAGGATGGTCCACAAGGATTTCGACTTAAGTATTGAACGTAAGCTTAGGTCAAGATGTGCATAATTTTAAAGGGGTTATCTAGCAAAGATGAATACCATAAACAGCTCTTAACAAGGTTGATCCAGTACAACATGGTAGATGTTCAAAGATGAATACCACAAACAGCACTTAACAAGGTTGATCTAGTACAACATGGTAGATGTTCAAAGATGAATACCACAAACAGCACAACAAGGTTGATCTAGTACAACATGGTAGATGTTCAAAGATGAATACCACAAACAGCACTTAACAAGGTTGATCCAGTACAACATGGTAGATGTTCAAAGATGAATACCACAAACAGCACTTAAGGTTGATCTAGTACAACATGGTAGATGTTCAAAGATTTTAATGAAAAAAAAGTTATGTTCAATTACAAAACTTTTTAGAATAAATATAACTAATTTATAAAACTTTAAAGCTTGTCAGTAACCAATATACCCGTGTTTGTGACTAACTCCATAATGTACATTTGTACGACATGCATAATGCATACAGCAGCATTTTTTCTTTGCTTATTAATGCACTTGAATTGGGGCCACCACTAAACAGTGTGTTCTAAATCGACGCTTCCAACACCGTGTATCCTTAACCCGGTTCGGTAGACTCATTCATGTTGATGATAACCGTTGAGCAAACGTTCAATGAGATTACTCTCAACCTCAAACTAGCTAGAGCTGGGTAAAACGTTATAGCGACTCGGTTTAGTTCTCCAACAATTAACAAGCTACCAGGAAAACCTTTGTTGGTTGTAATTGTTCAATCCTTGGAGATCTAGCAGCAACCAAGGACTGTTGATTACGATGTAAGGACGGTAATACACGGCACAGTTATCTGAATCTAAGATCATTACCGGCTTCACTTTCTGCGTCCCAGTTGTTCTCGTCTAGTGTATTTATTTATGCGATTGTTCTTAACAATATTACCACCAGTACACATTTCAACTTTAAATGGTATAATCGACATTTCTTAATTAATAAGTAAGTAGGTGGACTTTATTGTCACAACGTTTTTGGATTAATGCGTCCCACTAAAAAATTTTTGAAAAAGATACTACGAAATATGTTTTACATTTTTCACAAATTTTCAAAAATAATAATTTTTAAAATTTAAAAAAAATTACAAATTTTCCAAGTCGACGTTTCGGTGAAAAAGCGTTAGAAATCACGCATCCGCGATTAAAAAAAACTGTTAAAAGATAAAAAATTTCCTTTTTCAATAAACAATCGCAAGAATAAACAAGGACGTTTTAATGTAATTGTTATTTTGTAGGGTAATTAGTAGATTACTTTGTTAATCGTCTTAAGTTTTTTTGTCTAAATTTGTGTAAATAAGTCACAGTGTTCGTGTAACACATCGTCACAAGTCGTGATATCCTCTAGTGACTGTTTGTGATAGTTCGGTTTGTTTCGGTAGTGAGCGTGAGTGAACATTAGTTTTTTGTGCAGTGCCTAACCTATAAATAAGGTTGACTAACTCAAACAGGCACACAGCACATGTGCCCACGCTCGACCGCTCAGTCAGCCGCGCGCCTTATCAGTTAGCACTCGCAGTCAATAGCCACAGTTACTGTGGCCCAGTAGATAAGGCACTAGCGTTCAAACTTCAACACCGATAGTTCGATTCTAGGAGCTCCAATGAACTTTTTATTAGTTGAACAATTCACTTATTTACTTCTCTAGTTCTCTTGCTCTCCACTAGATAGTGTGAGCAGTACGAATCTTCCCTATTGTAATTTTGTGTTCTGGACTTTATAACTTTCTACAGTTTGCAATCCAAACATCTTAATATAGCGTTTTTTTTTCTTTTATTTATTCTTTGACATAGACATGCCTCTTGAAATAGAGCTAACTAAAAACGGTAAACCAAACATTCTCTATAAAAATCACAAGTATAGAGAAAGTTATGCGATCAAGAGCGGTGAAGTTGTGAGGCGATGTCTTGGCCGAACCTGTGCGGCGACTATTAAAACTGATGCAAATAAAACTAAATTAATGGAGGCCAATAATAAACACTCGGGCCCGCAACCAGTAACAATGAGAACTTTGACTTCCCCTCAACAATCTCCTAAGACACACGTTGCGGTTCACCCGCGGCTGAGAGCGCACCGCCTCCCGCCGCGTTTTCGTCCGCGCCCGCGTCGGCTTCCGAAGCTGCGACTGCGACTCCGCACACCTCACCCTCACCATTTCTGACACCTGACCAGATACCGACCACCAGTTTGACAGAGTCGCTAACCGCTTCGACACCTACTGTCCCAGACTTAGCTGAGGAGAACATTAAATTGAAGGATAGCATCAAGATTTTAGAAAAAAGAGTTGAGGTTATTTTAAATCACTCAATTGAGTCGGACACTCGGCTTCTAGAATTTACTAATGAATTATTCTCAGAAAACGATTCTTCAACTGTGATAATTAATAGAGGTCCCAGTTCCAGGAACTGTGGTGTACAGTGTGGATCACCGACTAACTGATCCCACCCACTGTGTGTACAAAATCAGGAACTCATTATCAGGTTAAAAACCTCAATTGAAGTGCTTGATGTGGAAGTGAACTACTTAAAATCTAATATTGAAAGCCGTAATCTACCGTCAGAAGCGTGCCAAATCTCTTCAAATGAACCATGGACCTTTGTGGGAAAGAATAACAGACCTTTAAATACCCAAAATAGGTTTAACTGTCTTTCACATGAAGAAACAAATCTCGAACCTAAAGTAAATAACACAAAACAACCTAAAGGGAAAAGTAAATGGAATAAGTCCCGAAAAAACAAAACAAAAAAACAGGTTAATAATAAAACGCTGAGATCAAAATCACCTCATTGCTCAGCCCCTGGTATTTTTACGTTCCCCTCAATATTCATTGAAAGCGACAGTCACGGCCGAGACTTAACTGGACTGCTGCAGCGCCAAGTTCCTCCTTCCACGAGAGTCTGCGGGGTCTTTAAGGGTGGAGCCAAGCTGCTAGATGTCACATCTGGGAGCCCACCACCGACAGGAAGCTGCTGTACAGTAATAGCCGGTACAAATGATGTCGACGCTGGGGAGCAAAACAATATTTATAAACATTTAGAACAAAAAGTAGTGGAACGACTAAAAACGTCTAGGGTACTTCTATCCACACTTCCCCATCGCCACGACCTTTCCACAAACCATCCTGTGAACAAACATGTGACTCTTGTCAACCACTACATACTAGAGTTGTGTGAGCGGTATATAGGCCTACAAATGTTCAACTTTAACCAAATTGGCAGAAGATTCTTTACTCGCCATGGGCTGCACCTTAACATGAAAGGCAAGGACTTGTTGGCAGTATTACTAAGCAAAGCGGTCGCCAGAGCTAGCAGAGCGGGGAGCATACCACCACCACACGCCCCACCACCAACGACACCAACTACAGCGCCCGCTGCCCAGACGCCTGCAGATACACCTGCTCCACCCGTGGTCCTCCCCTATGAGACATTCTCTGACGCCGTCAAAGCTACACCGGCCGCCAACGGGACTCCGTCAGGTTTTAATTACATCGATGAGAACAATTCAGTTTTTTTAGAAATAACTACTTAATCTGTAAAAGCACCAGCCAGACGACAAACAAAATTAGCCACTTAAAAATCATGCACCAAAACATACAGGTCGCCACAAACAAATCTTTAGAGCTAGAAATAGTTTGTGAAGAACTCAAGCCCGATGTTTTAGTTTTGTCAGAATTTGGTTTCAATGAATCAAATGTGGCATTTTCAAAAATTAAAAATTACAATCTGGGATGTTATTTTATTCGGCCTAACACTAAGTGGGGGGCGTCGCTCTTTTTTTGAAAGACAATATTAAATACGAATCTTTGTCAATTAACTTATCAATTGAAATGGATTTTGAAATCGCGGACGTTAAAACGCTCACACCAAGTGGTGAATTGCTTTTTATTTACGGCTTGTACCGCTCCCCTGTCGGTAAAGAAAATTTTTTTTGAAAAACTAGAACAATTTTTGCATTATGTCACCGCTAAAAAACAGAAATTTTTGCTAGCGGGTGACTTCAATATCAATGTTTTGGACTCCCAAGATAACAAAACTAAATCTTTTCGGGAAATTTTAAAGGGGTTCAATTTAAAGTGGTCCGTGAACACGCCCACCAGGGTGACACAAAATTCGCATACAGCCATCGACAACGTTGTTTCCAACATCCACGATTTGCCAGTCTCAGTCGTATCCACCGCCATTTCGGACCATTATGCTCAGATAACCATTGTCGAAGGTGGGACACCACTCCATCTCCAGTGCACCGTCAATTCAAAAAGGGACACTAGGCCCGAAAATGTTTTCCTTCTAACAATAAACTTCTAAATGAAAGTTGGGACTGCCTGACAGAAATGAATTGCGCAGACAATTTTTTCGACTCTTTAAATAACTGTTTGAATTTTCATCTCGATTCCTTTTGCCCCTTCAAAACACCAAAACCGAACCGAAGGTTCAATCAAAACACCTGGATCACTAAAGGAATTTTAGTGTCTAGGGAAAATTAAAAACAATATTGGCGACAGCTGCAATTAACTTTCAATCCTGAATTTAAACTCTTTTACAACTCATATAAAAAGATCTACAGAAAAGTCTTGAAAGCTGCAAAAAGCTATGAAATAAATAAGCAATTAAAAAACGCAGAAAATTTCTCTAAACAAGCATGGTCTGTCATCAACAGCACCAAGGTGTCCGATCAGAAAGCACAAGTAACTGAACTGGAGGTGGAGGGAAAGATTGTCCGGGAGCCTCTGGAGGTAGCGAATGCCTTCAATAATTTTTTCGCAAATGCTGGTGACACCGGCCTCACACTCGCACCTCTAGCTGCATCTGGGCAGTTAAATCCGGCCGAATCGATGTTTCTCACCGAGGTTACTGAGCGGGAGGTGTCGGGGGCGATTTGCGATCTAAAGGCAAAAAAATCGGCTGATATCGACGGCATGTCGACACGGCTTCTGAAAAACTGCCAAAACGGCATCGTGGGCCCCCTTACTCAATCAATTAATCTTTCATTCAAAACGGGCATCTTTCCAAATTCTCTCAAGGTTGCAAAAGTGATTCCTATCTTCAAAAAGGGAGATTCACGGCAACCAAACAATTAGAGGCCTATCTCCATCCTGCCGGTGCTAAGCAAAGTTTTTGAAATACTTTTCATGCGCAGGATGCTAAATTTCTTTGAAGGACTCAAAAAGTTGTCAAATAACCAGTTTGGTTTTCAGAAAGGTAAATCAACTGTCGACGCAATTATCCACTTAGTGGAAATGATTGTGAGCGACCAGGATATCCACAATACGACATTAAGTGTCTTCCTTGATTTATCTAAGGCTTTTGATTGTGTGGAACACAATATCCTCCTTGACAGACTGTGGAATTCTGGAGTTCGTGGCTTGCCA
This sequence comes from Stictocephala bisonia, assembly GCA_035578905.1. Lineage (NCBI taxonomy): Eukaryota > Metazoa > Arthropoda > Insecta > Hemiptera > Membracidae > Stictocephala > Stictocephala bisonia. The sequence goes on from JAQJVL010000375.1 coordinate 42,438, forward strand.
CACAGTTGGTTGAGGTCGTATCTCTCCGGAAGGTCACGACACGTTCAAGTCAATGGAGCGATTTCACATACAGCCAAATTGAGATATGGAGTCCCTCAGGGATCGATTCTCGGCCCCCTCTTATTCTTGGTGTATGTGAATGATCTGAATTCTTTCATTCGAAATGGGCAAATTGTCCAGTACGCGGATGACACGACTCTCTGTTTCAGTTCAAACAAAATTGAGCAAATTGAAATTTCTTCTTTTGAAGGAATAAATTCTTGCATTCAATACTTTGAAAACAAAAACCTCAAAGTAAATCCTTCAAAATCAAACTGCATGATTTTCGGAGGCAGCACCGCTCTGAATGCATACCTCCCGACTGCAATGATAGATGATACTACCATTGAAGAAGTCGATCACGTTAAATTCCTCGGAATGCTCGTTGATGATGAGCTGACGTGGAATGATCATGTCGACAGTGTCTGTAAAAAAGTCTCATCAGGAATCTACCTGCTCAGAAGACTTTCAGAGCACTGTCCTAAGGAGTTATTGCTTATGGCTTATTACGGTCTGATTCAATGTCACTTGCAATATGGTATTGCTCTGTGGGGGGGGGTTGCTCACAGAAAAATCTCAAACGTATCTTCGTCCTTCAGAAAAAAGCCATACGAATAATAGCAAAACTCAGATTTAGAGAGTCGTGCCGAGATGCATTCCGGGAACTTGGTCTGCTGACACTGGCTGAGCTGTACATTCTGGAAACTGCACTCTTTTGCAAGTTCAAGAGCCACCCAATTCAGGGTAGGGATGTTCACAGTTACAACACAAGATCCAGAAGTGTGTACAGAGCAGCGCAGCACAGATTGGCAAAAATGGCTCGCCTACCCTCTCAGATGGGAGTTTCCATTCTGAACAAGGTCCCGGAAGGTATTCGATTCGAAAATTGTGAACCAAAATTTAAATCAAAATTAAGACGCTTTTTAGTGTCGAACGTGTTCTACTCGGTGGACGAGTTCATGGACAACATATAGGGGGTATCATCGGCTTGAGATCAAATTTATTTTCGCGATTACAAATCTTGTTGTATGGCTGAAGTGTCCACAACACTATGTTTTTTTCTGTCTTTTTGACGCATGCTATGCAATATTTGTATTGTCCTACAGCAATAAAGAAGTTTATTATTATTATTATTATTTACAGTGGTGTTTCAAACTGGAGTGTTTATAGTCATTTCTTCGGCAGTAGTTCAGCTGCGTAGGTTACTGCTCACCCTTCACTAATGGCTCTAAAGCACCAACCTATCCTCGGTCTTTTTAGGACCACGATGGAGTTATTGGTTATACCATTTACACATGATTATGTTATTTACACATGTTCCTTATTCGTCTGTCAAACTTAATGGCAACTGTAGGTTATACAAATTGATTTTAATTAACTATTAATTAATTGCAAATATAAATAGCAACATCAAAGATAAATTAAAATTTACTATATGAGATACCTATTAAAAATAATTAATATTCATTTATTTCATTACAATATACGTACAATTATAATGGTTTAATTAATAGTTTTTATTTTGTTAACCATCCTTTTTGTTAAATTGTATTGTTAAATTATTAATAAAACGAGGTATTAGAGGCCCGTAACCACTGTGGTTGGAATTCATATATAAGGTCCACTTATTTATTAATTATTGTATAGGCCTACATGAAATACTTTGTTACTAGTCTTGTTCAATTTGTATATTGTATGTTGTATTAAGACAGTGATTTCCTAGTTTTCAGTCTATTTTATACTTTTATGTATGATTGCGATGAGCTTATAGTTTTTTCTTTAACATGTATTTATGTTAATAAAGAAAAAATAAAATTTGATAAAATTAACAATTGTGAGGTAAATTTTAAAAATGAATATAGATATATAAATAAATTAGGATATAAGAAAATCAATTTCTATTCATTCGTTTACGTCAATCAATATATAGAGCTCAACTTAACTGTCTGAATTTACGTGCAATCCGAACCACGTATTGTAGACCTGAGTTCGGTGCCTGTATTGATAACGTAGTCTCAGGTCCCTATCGTACTAAGTACTAATCAACGAACACATAAGACCAATAGAAGGGACAAATCCTTGCAGGGACTGAGCCCGTGGCCGCCATCTTACCAGAACTTAAAAAGAGCAAAACACACCTGGAAGAGTAAAATATTTTAATGTGCGCGTTTGAAATAATCGGTGATTTAAAATACTTATAAATTAAATTATTAAGTTTTGTATGTGTATAAACAATTAGTTTATGATCATGATAGTGTAGTTTACAATATTTAATTCTATTATTTGTTAAATAAATAATTAAAGTTGATTTTTGTATATAGTTTAGATCGTGACATGAAAAAAGTTAGCCGGCTGCCAAAATGTTGATATAGCTAATGCTCATTGCTTTCATAAGAGCGGATAGAAATGTTAAGTTATGAAGTTATTATCTTTTACTACTATTATTTGTACAATTGTATTGTAAACAATATTTATTATTTAAATTTAAAAAGTATTCTATTTATAATATTCATAATAAGTTACCTGTGTTAAAAGTATATATTCGTAATTTGATAGTTGCAAAAGTAAACAATAGAATGTAACTAAAATTTACCGAAAACATTAATAAATAAACTTGAACACAAAAATATTGGTTAAAAGAGTTGTGTCTTTAAATGTTATAGCAGAAGTTTCATCAATAATTGTTGACTTGTGTTGACAAAAAATGTTAAACTGTGTTGCTTATTTTAGTTATTGAGCTTGTACAACTAAGCAAGTCTGTTAGCCTAAAGCTGCAAGGCAGGCAACTTACTTTGTAACACATCTAAACTGGTTTTTAAATATACCTATAGTTTTAAAGTAAAAACACAAACAGTCGGACAAAAAACTGTTTGTTTTAAGGTATAATAATACCATAAGAAACACAGTAGCATATTAGAAACCTTAATTGCACAAATCATGAAAATAACAAGTCATATTGTTATTAAAAATTGCAAATAATAAATATAATACAGTAAGTAATATGTCATAAATTAAACAATACAGGAAAATAAAAGACAGTGAACCAACCAAGAATTCCCCTTCAATCCGGACACTGTAAACGTTATATCATGGAACTAGTGGTTGCTGAGTTCGCAGCTTCCCTATCATCTAACTACCTGGCCTCTAAAAAGACTAGTTTATCAACCATTATACACAGACCTGAAAAAAACTTAATTATCAATAGGTAAATATTTAGTTTTTATTTAGGTAACTCAATAAACAGAAGCTCTCCTATACTTGAGGGATTCTCAAGTTCTTAACCGAAGTATTTCATGAAAGCAAACCTTATTGATCGTGAACATTTTTGGAAGAACTGTTTACAACCCTATTAACGGTAAATATTTTACTCCTAATTATGAAAAAATACAAGTTCAGAAAGAATATTTATTTTGGAAGTGAAGGGGTTGGATTAAAGCAGTAACAATCGATTACAAGGTTTGCTGATATTTTGGACACATAAGTTTTTATTGTTCTGCCAACGTTAAAAAAATCTTGAATTATTTTATTTTAGCGATCCAGACTTAATGTATTAGACGATATCATTTGTTCCCCTGTTCCAAACTAAAAAAAAACTTCCAGAATGCTATTCAGAGAACCTTGGTGTAATCAATTATGGTTTACAAAATTGTTGTTTTTATGGTTTTTCGTCAATAACATATCTAATGTCTTTGTGTATGGAACAATTTTAGCTGTTTGTAGTTGATGTAATATGCAATCTTTTATTTGCTTTGTTGTGCTTTTTTGTTGCCTTGGCTAAGTTTTTAGGCTTTCATTAATTTTATTATTATGACAAGTGCCTTAGAAATCTGACGATCTAAACATTTGATTCCTCCTTTAACTGTTTTCTTAAAAACAGTTAACATTAAACAGCGTGACTAAATGAATATGATTTGGTAAATCGGTAATATTAAGACTAAATACTGATTAGGAATGATTAGGGAACAATTATGTAATAACAGTCGCCATTCGTTATATCGTATAATAATGCCGCCTTCCACCGAAACAATGGAGGCAGTAAAACAAACCGAGATAGTGCAGTGATTTTCCAGACGAAATTGCTTGGAAATAATGGCGCCCTTGATCTTGGCGGTAATCAGCTGATCGCCTCTCGCGGTAATGCACGTCACGTGACATGACTTGCCAATAACGTACTCTCATGTGCACTGCGAGAAATGATTCTCTCATGTCCTGGGGTTTTGTGAATACTGGACTTTTAATTAACATTCTGTCTGCAGAGGCTGTCGGCCATTTTCATTCTTGGTCAGATGCGATTTGCTTGGAAAATCCGTTTAAAAATAACTGTTTAATTTGGATACGTGTGATCTTATGTCCGGTTCAAAAATAACATTGTTCTTATGGGATCAAAATCAATACGGCGGACAGCCTCCAACAGCCTCTGTAGCTCTTAACTTACGAGTTTTGGAAGGTTGCCTTTATTTTATTTATTATTAAATATCAATCACACATGACAATTGTGAATTTAACACTTGGTAAATATTTGGAAAGAGTGTTAGGGCTATATTTAGGATTGTAAAAAGCAAAACAAAAAATTACTTGATACCATATTCAGTTAACTTAGTAAGTCTTTCCTCTCAGTCTCCATTTCGTTAGAGGTTTCGAATAAGTTGGCAGCATGATCATTGAAAATGAGCACATCTAACAAATATATGTGGCAAAACAATATTGAACGTCCCCTAATAAATACAATTTACTTTAAGGCTTTCTGTATTCCCACTTTGATCTAGTCTTTGCATTTTTATGTCGTTTTATTTTAAAATTATTTATTTACTAAATTTTGTGTAATTTAAATATTAATAAACAGAACTTTAAATGTTTAAATTATTATGTAGTTATTCTTTAATAGTTTATACATTACTTGAGACTGCATGGGCTTATGTATTGATGGCACGTAAAACGAAGAAAATATTACCCGTCTATACTGTAACTATAGGTCAAAACAAACATGTTCAATCATGTCTAAGTAATAGTTGTATATTGATTTGTTATATCTCACTATATGTGTTTTTACTTTATCTCAAATGTTATATGTTTAGTAGTAGAAACGTTTTAGGTTATATAGCATTGACATTTTGGTTTCAATATAATATGGGTGTGTTCAAATTCACACCCCATTAAGGGTACCAGCAGCCATATCCAAATTCACACCCCTGTCAAACCAGTTTGATTTTAGTAAGTAAAAATGTCCAAAGTCACATCCCTTGGCGAAACAGGAGTAGTGAAGCAAGTTATTTCGACTGTACCTAGTACTACAAACAACTAAGTTAGTTTAGGTCCAGCGTTGCTATTTCCCTGTTTGTAAAGCAATTCTTAGAGACAGGTCCCTTCAGCGTTCAGTCCTGGAAACCTCTCATTTCAATCAGTCATGAGGTCTTGGCAAACAATGTTCTTCCATTTCTAGCACCTTTAAAATACAGTTTGGTAAATTATACTATTTTTACTCAAGAGGTATTTGGCTGCATTTATTACAAACTGGAATAACTTGTTCATTCGTAATAAGATTTTTTAATTAACTCTAGGAGCAAGGTTTTCGCGATAAATTATTCTGTGCAGCTTAAAGAAGCTATGAGGTTTCTACTTATTATTATTGTTAACACATTTTAAAGAAAATACATACAATCATGGTCCTGATTAGCTAATACAATTGTATAGTTCTCAAGCTTATACGTTATACATATTTTACTGAACTAAACAAGATAAATATTCCTCTACAAGTAACAATTATTTAAGGAATATTTCATCTTTAACGACATTTCATCTTTTCAGGAGGACGGCCCGCGAGGAGTTGAACGGAAATCGTCGATGTAAGCCTAGGTCGAGTTTGGTATCAAATGAAAGGTACATTCAAAAGAAATTAATTGCCGCAAATCGGACTTCGAAAGGTTTATCATTTTCAGAGTTGTAATTTGAATTTCAAAGTAACTAATTCGAACAATATTATTTCTTCGATATTTAAAGCTTTAAAGTCAATTATTCTGATAAAAAATTATTCCTTATGGATTATTTTGAATACAATTATTCAAAAAGATTAAACTATCAATTAATTTATCTATGGAAAATGTCATTAAAACATTTGGAAACAGTCCAAAAATCATGACACATTTATTAGTAAAAATATATAGTTATATCCTGTCACAAAGCTAAATCCAGTCCATCGAAATTGGGGGGGGGGGGGGATCGTGAAGTTCGCCCCTGACATATCCCCTGGATAGTTCTAAACGAGCAACACATCTGGTAGCTGGACCGTCACGAATTTGTGATCTCCAAGCTATGGCAGCTACCAAAAAACCTTACAATAACTATAATGGTAAATATATTTAAATAATTACCTTTTTTATTTATTTATTTATAAGACGCCGATCGTCAAGATATGGGCGAATATGGATTTCGAATGAGTGTAGATGAGCGAATGTAGTTATTGTTACAAACTAAGGCCGACTATTCCTTAGAAAGTGTCATTAATTAAAAGCCCAATGACAAATGAACAGCCGGTGGTTATCAGCTGATCCTTCTCAAAATGTATTGATTCTGATTGGGATCGAACTGAGAACCTTTAGCACAGTTCATCTAAATAAACTCAATCGCTTGAATATTGCTGTACTTGACCTCGGTGTATATGTCTTATGGTGGTTTATGTGCCCCATTTATTGTTCCAGTCAGATTAATATAACGTCTGACTATAAACGTTATATTAATATTACCTTACCTAATATTAATATAACGTCTCACTATAAACGTTATATTAGTATTACCTCACGTAATATAAATATAACGTCTGACTATAAACGTTATATTAATATTACCTTACCCAATAGTAATATAACGTCTGACTATAAACGTTATATTAATATTACCTTACCTAATATTAATATAACGTCTCACTATAAACGTTATATTAGTATTACCTCACGTAATATAAATATAACGTCTGACTATAAACGTTATATTAATATTACCTTACCCAATAGTAATATAACTTCTGACTATAAACGTTATATTAATATTACCTTACCTAATATTAATATAACGTCTCACTATAAACGTTATATTAGTATTACCTCACGTAATATAAATATAACGTCTGACTATAAACGTTATATTAATATTACCTTACCCAATAGTAATATAACGTCTGACTATAAACGTTATATTAATATTACCTTACCTAATATTAATATAACGTCTCACTATAAACGTTATATTAGTATTACCTCACGTAATATAAATATAACGTCTGACTATAAACGTTATATTAATATTACCTTACCCAATAGTAATATAACGTCTGACTATAAACGTTATATTAATATTACCTTACCTAATATTAATATAACGTCTCACTATAAACGTTATATTAGTATTACCTCACGTAATATAAATATAACGTCTGACTATAAACGTTATATTAATATTACCTTACCCAATAGTAATATAACGTCTGACTATAAACGTTATATTTATTACCTTACCTAATATTAATATAACGTCTCACTATAAACGTTATATTAGTATTACCTCACGTAATATAAATATAACGTCTGACTATAAACGTTATATTAATATTACCTTACCCAATAGTAATATAACGTCTGACTATAAACGTTATATTAATATTACCTTACCTAATATTAATATAACGTCTCACTATAAACGTTATATTAGTATTACCTCACGTAATATAAATATAACGTCTGACTATAAACGTTATATTAATATTACCTTACCCAATAGTAATATAACGTCTGACTATAAACGTTATATTAATATTACCTTACCCAATAGTAATATAACGTCTGACTATAAACGTTATATTTATTACCTTACCTAATATTAATATAACGTCTCACTATAAACGTTATATTTATTACCTTACCTAATAGTAATATAACGTCTGACTATAAACGTTATATTAATATTACCATACCCAATAGTAATATAACGTCTGACTATAAACGTTATATTAATATTACCTTACCTAATATTAATATAACGTCTCACTATAAACGTTATATTAGTATTACCTCACGTAATATAAATATAACGTCTGACTATAAACGTTATATTAATATTACCTTACCCAATAGTAATATAACGTCTGACTATAAACGTTATATTAATATTACCTTACCTAATATTAATATAACGTCTCACTATAAACGTTATGTTAGTATTACCTCACGTAATATAAATATAACGTCTGACTATAAACGTTATATTAATATTACCTTACCCAATAGTAATATAACGTCTGACTATAAACGTTATATTAATATTACCTTACCCAATAGTAATATAACGTCTGACTATAAACGTTATATTAATATTACCTTACCTAATATTAATATAACGTCTCACTATAAACGTTATATTAGTATTACCTCACGTAATATAAATATAACGTCTGACTATAAACGTTATATTAATATTACCTTACCCAATAGTAATATAACGTCTGACTATAAACGTTATATTAATATTACCTTACCCAATAGTAATATAACGTCTGACTATAAACGTTATATTAATATTACCTTACCTAATATTAATATAACGTCTCACTATAAACGTTATATTAGTATTACCTCACGTAATATAAATATAACGTCTGACTATAAACGTTATATTAATATTACCTTACCCAATAGTAATATAACGTCTGACTATAAACGTTATATTAATATTACCTTACCTAATATTAATATAACGTCTGACTATAAACGTTATATTAATATTAGCTTACCTAATATTAATATAACGTCTGACTATAAACGTTATATTAATATTAGCTTACCTAATATTAATATAACGTTTGACTATAAACGTTATATTAATATTACCTTACCTAATATTATGTTTAATTCCACTTTAGTTAATGCTTCCCCATGAAAAATAACTCTAAAATTTATATGAAGGAAATTCTTGGCATCTTTACTATTAGTCGTACATGATATTAGCAATTGGGCTACTTGCTACCGGTCTCACGTTTGTTAGTATTTCTTTTGTGAATCCCTCTGGTCTGAGGAAAGTGAGCGTGGTTCACCAAAATCGACACCATAATATTTGTGCATTTTGTACTTGTAATGTAATATATTTGTGCATTTTGTGCTTATATTGTAATAAATTTGTGTTGTGTGACGTTTACTTGTACTGTATATGTACCAACACGTATTATGCTAATTAAAAAACTATTTAAATAATATCACTAAACCTAAAATTACTCCTATTTCCTCCCAAAATTAACTTTAAAAAGAAAACACTTATAAAGAAATTCTAAAAGGAAAATAATCTAGCATGCTTTTTGTAGAATTATTCAATTTCGAAATATTTTTGTTGAAATAATTTAAAAGCCACTCCTTTCAGTGGAGAAATAAACTGCCAATATTTCACTCTAAAAATGTGTACCGTTTATGTTCACCGATAAATGCAAATAGAATTTATGATTAAAAATAAACTATCATGTAAAAAACTTGAGATCTTGCTCCAAATAAAATAAAATGTTGGTCAGTTTAAATATTAGTAATTTTATTAATTTATATTTTTTTTAATGTTTCAAGTTCGATTAGGAGTTAATTACCATACAGAATCTTGTAATTGTATTGTTGACGTAATTGTATTGTTTACTTTAATTTTACTGAGTTTGAGGAGGTTTTGACATTTTTCCATAATTTTGCTGTAAGTGGTTCTTAAGTTATACATGTTTAGGCAAAACAACATACGGGAAACTTAAAGTTTTAGGGCAAACCTTCACATGAAAGTTTTTGCTCATTTTTATGTGCAGAATAATATAAAAAGTTATTGAAAGAATTTTCCTTAACAGCCTGAATAATATAAACATGAAATAATTATACCAGAACAGTGCAAATAAACGGTACCAGGTAACTGGCACAAACTTTCTCCCTTTCCCTTTGTTATCTCAGATTGATTAACAAATGAAAATTAAAGGATGTAAAAACACACCTAAATAAAAACAGATGTTCATTTAATTACATTTCTAAGGAATATATAAACGAAACACTTATTTGTTTAGATAAAATTATGGGAAAAAATCAATTTTCAAAAATAGCTGGTCAATAAATCACAGCCAGATTTCATGTAAACAACCTTAAACAACTTGAATTATGGCTTCCGGCCTCCAGCCCCAACTTAGTGGGGATATAAGTAAAATATGTTTGACTGTAATTTGTATCTTTACTGAAAATTTAATCAAAATCGTTAGAATAAAGCTTGAAAAAATTACATTTTTAAATGTTTTTCCTGTAAATAAAATGTTATAACTCGAAAACTAGTCAAGTTAGAGAGACATGCAGTTTTTACTAAGATATTTTAAATTTAATTCACATCTATCCTGAAAATTTAACCAAAATCTGTATAGCCGTTTTTTAGAAAATTCCATTTTTGTATGTTTTTCCCATAAGAAAAAACCAAAATTTCAAAAAGTGAAAGTTTATCTGGAGATATTGGCTAAATACCAAATTTCATTAAAATTGATCCATAAGTTTGGTCTCCAGCGAACTGCACATACACACAGACAGACACATATACGGACAAACATAACAAAAAGTTTTTTTCGAAAAAACCACTGTTTGGGTTCAGGGAACCCTAAAATGGAATTTTAGGCCAACTTGTAAAGACTTTTTTCACAAGTACTTTGTATGTACTTTGTACTTTCTCTATTCCAATGCATATGGGAGAAATTAAAAGTATACTCTACTTTCTTTTTGTTGTGAAGAATTCTTAGTCGTGAATGAACGTGTTAACAACGAATTCACGGCTAAGTGTCCTCCCACTTATATATAAATCTCCTTTTTCTATGTAACTATTCATAGAATGATCTAATTCTCAAACCAGGTTTGCAATTTACAAACTTCAAGACCAAAAGGCTTAAATACCATATTCAAAGATCTAATATTTGAATATCGTAAGATTATGACTAATAATTTCAGGAAATAGTTCTAGTAGTTTTATAAAGATATTATCGTATTGAATTCAAATTGAAATTAGTCAAAATATTTAAAGAAGGACCTTTGGTCGCTGTAATGAGAGGCAGATAGTGGTAAAGTAAACAAAATTAATTTAAACAGGGTTTTGTCATTTAAAGCGTTAGATGTGTTCTAATAATGCAAATGAGGATCTTAATTTAGTATAGGAGTTAGGCTACTTTATGTCTAGTTATTGTTTATGTTCTTACATTCTTACATATGAGACGCCGACACAACGTTGTGCGTATTTTAAGGCGAATATGAATGGTTTTATGAGTGTAGGATGAGTGTGGATGAGTGTAGTCTGGTTACTATCTGAGTTCAACTATTCCTCAGAAAGGGCAATTTATTAATAGCCCAACAGCCAGGGCAACTAAGGGACCTACAGCTTTACGTGGAATCCGAACCACGTAGTGCTGGTCTGATTTTCAGCTAATTGACAAGCCTGATACTCAGTTATCTCCCCCACACAACATCCGCACAATGATTACCACCCAACATGGACACCCCAGACTTCTCTAGTAGTGTCCACGCCGATAGCAACCACCAAGCGGACGCCATGTCGGTATTAAGAGGACCGAGCATCCAACCTATCGTCTACAATCTCCCAAACACTTTGTCCCCATGTAGCTGGGTTACAGCACTGCGCCACCAGTGTTGCACAGTTTGTAGCTTGAGTAAGAATGTTGAATCCGTTAGAACAATTTGACCTCGACAGTGTTACAGGGGTAAGACAAAACTTGCAGATTGCAATCCAAAATACCATTCGCCTACGTACGTTTGTCGCGAACAATCGGTACTGACGACGTGGCCCCATAAAGGGAATATGGTGTAACAGGCTTGTCGAGACAACTTACAGTAATTGAAATAAGTTTATAACTATCTTCCTTCACTCAAGCATGATTATATGTCAAAATAAGAAACAATTTTCAAGTTTTAAAGCCTACGACTTAACAACTATTATAAAATATGATTAAAATATTTCCATCCGTATTCAATTAATATAACTTTGTAACAGTTTAAACTCAGGTGTGTGACAGAAGCTTTATTTGATACGAACAGAACAATTATGATATTTATAAAAATACCTGTCCTTGCCAAGGCTAGGGACACATTATTCGAGAGATCACCCGGCTGAATTTTATCCGTGCCCGAGTAGTGATACATAGAGAGTCATGAGGCAGACCCATAGAACTATAAACAGTTTATAGTTCAATGGGCAGAACACAATCTACCCGGTCGGGTCTCAGAAACTCTCGGGAAACCATCTGGGTATTCTATACTCACTCGGAGCTCGCTCCGCCCAGAGAATATTTGAGTCCAAGGGTGCTTTTCTGGCATGGTTTAAAAGTTCTGTCAAATACACTTCAAAGTGTCTCTATCTGTAACACGATAAGTGATGTCCTACAAGTTGACTATGGCGTTGTCTAAGGCAGTAACCTCTGTCCAGTGTTGTTTTTAATGGCATATAAATAGTATGTATACATTGCATCTATGGGAAATTAACTTCGTTGGCAGATGATTCTTCCATTGTTATTGAAGGAAACACATGGAATGATGTACATGATTTGAAAATTTTCAAAGATGGTTCGACCATCTAGATGGGTTCGACCAGAACGCATCATTTCTAAATCTCAAACCAAGTTCATGCCAATATCAATAAGTGCTGTAACAAATTATCCTTTGCTAAATTTAGTAATAAGTGACTGTGATGTTACAAATTCCACTACGTGTTCATGTACAGAAATTGAGAATGTAGAGAGTCATTTCAGTTACTAATTCATTTTACGTTCCACAAATGTTATAGAATTGTTCGTATTATCACTACACTTTTAACTTACTCACTTGATCTATTTTTAAATCTGAAATATTAAAACTACTAAAAGCTTAAATGTGAATGAGGCATCATCGGGACCAGTTATGGGCGTCCCTTGCCCTCCCCCTCCCTTATTTTTCCTCATTATGATTCCTGTTGTATCAGTAATTATTTCACTGTATTGCTGCTACAATATTGAATGGCAATCACAATGAATAAAGCTCGTTGAAGCCTACATTTCTGCTACAATACTGACTGGCAATCACAATAAATAAAGCTCGTTGAAGCATATCATTTCTGCTACAATATTGACTGGCAATCATAATAAATAAATCTCGTTGAAGCCTACATTTCTGCTACAATACTGCGTGGCAATCACAATAAATAAAGCTCGTTAAAGCCTACATATTTCTGCTACAATACTGAGTGGCAATCACAATAAATAAAGCTCGTTGAAGCCTACATTTCTGCTACAAAACTGAGTGGCAATCACAATAAATTAAGCTCGTTGAAGCATACATTTCTGCTACAATACTGACTGGCAATCACAATAAATAAAGTTCGTTAAAGCCTACATATTTCTGCTACAATACTGAGTGGCAATCACAATAGATAAAGCTCGTTGAAGCCTACATTTCTGCTACAATACTGAGTGGCAATCACAATAAATTAAGCTCGTTGAAGCCTACATTTCTGCTACAATACTGAGTGGCAATCACAATAAATAAAGCTCGTTAAAGCCTACATATTTCTGCTACAATACTGAGTGGCAATCACAATAAATAAAGCTCGTTGAAGCCTACATTTCTGCTACAATACTGAGTGGCAATCACAATAAATTAAGCTCGTTGAAGCATACATTTCTGCTACAATACTGACTGGCAATCACAATAAATAAAGCTCGTTAAAGCCTACATATTTCTGCTATAATACTGAGTGGCAATCACAATAAATAAAGCTCGTTGAGCCTACATTGCCGCTACAATACTGAGTGGCAATCACAATAAATAAAGCTCGTTGACCCTACATTGTTGCTACAATACTGACTGGCAATCACAATAAATAAAGCTCCTTGAAGCCTACATTTCTGCTACAATACTGAGTGGCAATCACAATAAATAAAGCTCGTTGAGCCTACATTGCCGCTACAATACTGAGTGGCAATCACAATAAATAAAGCTCGTTAAAGCTTACATATTTCTGCTACAATACTGAGTGGCAATCACAATAAATAAAGCTCGTTGAAGCCTACATTGCCGCTACAATACTGAGTGGCAATCACAATAAATAAAGCTCGTTGAAGCCTACATTTCTGCTACAATACTGAGCGGCAATTACAATAAATAAAGCTCGTTGAGCCTACATTTCTGCTACAATACTGAGTGGCAATCACAATAAATAAAGCTAGTTGAGCCTACATTTCTGCTACAATACTGAGTGGCAATTACAATAAATATAGCTCGTTGAATCCTATATTTCTGCTACAATACTGAGTGGCAATCACAATAAATAAAGCTCGTTAAAGCCTACATATTTCTGCTACAATACTGAGTGGCAATCACAATAAATAAAGCTCGTTGAAGCCTACATTTCTGCTACAATACTGAGTGGCAATCACAATAAATTAAGCTCGTTGAAGCATACATTTCTGCTACAATACTGAGTGGCAATCACAATAAATAAAGCTCGTTAAAGCCTACATATTTCTGCTACAATACTGAGTGGCAATCACAATAAATAAAGCTAGTTGAGCCTACATTGCCGCTACAATACTGAGTGGCAATCACAATAAATAAAGCTCGTTGAGCTTACATTGTTGCTACAATACTGACTGGCAATCACAATAATTAAAGCTCTTTGAAGCCTACATTGCCGCTACAATACTGAGTGGCAATCACAATAAATAAAGCTCGTTGAGCCTACATTGTTGCTAAAATACTGACTGGCAATCACAATAAATAAAGCTCGTTAAATCCTACATATTTCTGCTACAATACTGAGTGGCAATCACAATAAATAAAGCTCGTTGAGCCTACATTGCCGCTACAATACTGAGTGGCAATCACAATAAATAAAGCTCGTTGAGCCTACATTGTTGCTACGAGGCTTTAGTAAATGCCAAGTTTATTTTGCAACACTATTGTCTAACTGATTCAGTGTCTACTCCCTTCTCGAACTGGTATAATGCTTGTTCTGGGGCCAAACATGAATCAAATAGGTTGGTAAGGTCCTCTCCTTCCAAACTTGTCCCTGTCAGCCCTATCATGATCAGCAAAAGTAATGGTGATAACTGGATGGTTGTTAAAGAAGGATCACATAAAGTAGTTAATCCTACCACCCCTTGTTCCTTAATTACCCACAATAAATTTGCTGTAGTTGACTCACAGGAAACTGAAAACAATGTTGAAGAACCCAAAGATCCATCCTTGCCAGAGAGTTCCTTACCTCGCTGTAGCAATTCTAGCCCCAGAAATAGAAATAAAGCTAAGTCTGCTGATAATAAGAAAACCCATGTCAAATGTAGCTTTAAGGAAAACGTAAATATTCTGAAGTCAGTTGTGTCTCCAACTAATAATGATATGCCAAATATCTCAAACTATGTAACTAGCTCTTCTATTGAAGTTTCCCCCTCCTGTAGCCCTAAGCGAAAGATGAGACTTCTGACCGATAGTCACGGTCGGCACTTAGCTGACTTTATGCTCAAAAGGTGTTCAAAAGATTGCGATATTTTTAGTATCGTAAAACCTAATGGTAAACTTAACAATGTTATTAGTGATGTTGACGCTTTGACTAAGGATTTAAGTAATGATGATTATTTGATTGTATTTGGAGGCACAAATGACGTGAACTCTGGACCCTGTAATGTCGAAATACTTGACCAAATTAAAATCTTGCTGTCAAAAATTACTATGTGTAAGCTGATAATTGTCGGCTTGCCTTCAAGACGAGATCAGCCTCACCTGAACAACAATATTCGGGACATTAACAACGAGATCTCGCAAGCTGTTTATTTGAATACTAATGCCCAATTCTTGTCCTTAAGCCATTTTAACCGGCCGTGTTTTTACACCAGGTTTGGCCTACACTTGAACAATTTTGGTAAGAAGAAGATTGCGGATCTCCTTCTTAATTGTCTACATCTTGCCACGGCTGGCTCTAATAAAGTTCAGAACATACCTGTTCACATTTCTGTAAATCGCAAAAAAAGTTACTATGCCCATAAACTAACTAAATCAAAGCACAGTGTAACTAACAATAAGAATATTTTTTTAGAAATGGGCTCCAAGCCAATCTGCAACCGTTGACAAACACCTCGCAAGAGGACCCTTGTTTTGAAGCCTCCTTTAGGTTGGTGCATCAGAATGTGCAAGGTTTGTGTGCTAAACGTGAATTATTAGATGTCTTCATTGAATTAACTTCACCTAGTATTATCTGCTTATCTGAACATTTTTTTAGCTGCAGTGAGATTTCTTCATTCGCTCTACTAGGCTACACCTGTATGTCTAGTTTTTGTCGGTCTAATATGGAAAAAGGGGGTGTGTGCATCTTTTCCAGCATTGGCTTGGATACTCAACCTGTCGATGTTCAGAGTTTTTGTACTGAGGGATACTGCGAACTGGCTGCTGTGATGTTTAGCCTGGGGGAGGTCCATTATTTCTTGCTAGCTGTTTACAGGCCATCTCATACATCGTCTCAGGATATTGATAGTTTTGTCTTGTCTCTTCACAATTGTCTTGAAGATTTTACTAAACCTAATCAAAGGATTATCGTTCTTGGCGATTTCAATATTGATATGTCTGTAAGTAGTGTTTCCTCAAGAAAACTTTCTGCTCTTATGCTTTCTTTCGGATTACGTGAAACTGTCTTTTCCTATACTAGAGAATTCAATGGTGCAAAATCTCGAATAGACAATGTGTTTTGTAATATGAGCCCTTTAGCCTTTAAAACTGATGTGGTAATTTCGGGAATATCTGATCACCATGCTCAGATCTCTAGATGGGAAATCTCCAACCCTGTTGCAGACGACTGTCCCAAATGGCTGTTTAAGAGGTCTTTTAGTGATGACAATGTACGCATTTTTAAGAGCTTACTAAGAAACGAACAATGGAATGAAATCTTCTTAGCCGGTGATGTCAATGATAAGTTTGATTATTTTCTTTCCATCCTAAGTCACCATTTTGAAATAGCTTTTCCACATAGGAAAACCAAAGTGCACAGACAGAAATACTTCACAAGAATAGCACTCAATCCTTCGTTGATTGAGCTCCGAAACAACCTGGTTGATTTGTCTTTCAAAACGAAAGATCTTCCTTCCTCTCATCCATTGAGGCTGAGTTACTTGGGTAAAAAACGACAGTTCAGAAAAGAAATTAGATCAGCTAAGTCTAAGAAAATTCTGTCTCATCTAAACACTGCAGATGTCAAATTTAAGGCTATCTGGAATATTATTAATGAAAATATTCCAAACAAGTTTTTGAAGCCGTTCAACAAGATTCAGGTTCTGGATGAGGGTGGTGTCATTGTCAATAATGCTAGTGATGTAGCTAGCTTGTTCAATTCTCACTTTTCTGACATAGCCAACAAGTCCTGTGCCAATGAACCTCATGCCCTTAACCACACAATCAAGTCAAAGACAGTGACATCTTCACTTTTCTTGCACCCAACTAGTGAGGCAGAAATCATTAATGTTATCAGCTCGTTAAAAAGTGGTAGTTCTGCTGGACCTGACGAGATTTCATCGAATCTACTTAAAGAAATCAGTCATATTGTAGCTTGTCCTTTGACATATCTTGCAAATGTATCTTTAGAGCAGGGTGTGTTTCCTAAACAGCTCAAGTCAGCCATTGTGAAACCAATGTTAAAAAGGGAAACAAAGATATCAGAGATAATTACCGACCTATTTCCATCATCTCAACGTTCTCCAAGGTCTTAGAAAAATTGTTTCTTAACCGTTTCCATCCGTTCTTAATCCAAAAAAATGTTCTTTTTGACAAGCAGTTTGGTTTTCGAAAAAACACCTCAACGATCGATGCTATGTTCAGCTTTACTTCAACCATATCAAAGGCTTTAGATGACCACCTACATGTCTCCGCAATTTTCTTTGATCTCAGTAAGGCCTTTGATATGGTTAACCACAACCTATTACTAAACAAATTAGAACATCTTGGTGTTAGAGGGAACGCTTATCAATGGCTATCTTCTTTCCTTTTTGACAGGAAACAATGCGTCCAGATCCCTACCATCAAGGATAATGGCTGTTTGTCATACTATAGGTCTGAAGAAATTGTTATGCACTCTGGAGTCCCCCAAGGATCGGTGCTTGGGCCTATACTTTTTCTATTGTTTATCAATGATATATGTTATAGTGTTTCTCGTGCTGACCTGTGCCTGTTCGCAGACGATACCTCCCTAGTGCTTAGTAATGAAACACGAGAAAATCTAGAGATTAATTCTTTTATTCAGGGCAACTCCTTGCTCCAGTGGCTGGGTGATAACAATTTGGTCTTGAATACAGACAAAACTGTTCTTGTTGACTTTAGACTGAGAGGATCTGTACAGTTTTTAAACTCTTCCAGTATTACCCTTGATGAGACCACTATAGACTCAAGCCAGTGCACTAACTTTTTGGGTCTTATTGTTGACTCTCGGCTTGACTTCTCTTTGCATGTTGATAAGGTAGTAAGCCAATTAAACATTAGTATTTTCCTTCTTAGAAGTTTGACTCAGTTTTCAAACTCAGACATTCTGCTTACAGCATACTTTGGCTGCTTTTATCCCCACATGTCATATGGTATAGCAATCTGGGGTGGGTAGTCTAGGCAGTGCGATAAGATTTTCCGATTGCAAAAAAAAGCTTTGAGACTTATATTTGGCATGAATAGGACTCAGTCATTCAGAGGAGTCTTTACAAGAAACAAAATGTTAACTTTTTACAGTTTGTACATACTGGAATGTCTTTCGTTACTCAAGAAAAATATGCACCTCCTGAAATTACGTTCCACTGCCGATTACAATCTCCGCTACCCTGGCTTATTAAGTGTCCCTAAACACAATACCACATTTTTCGAAAAACAGACTTTATACTCCGCCATTAAATTATTTAATAAACTTCCAACCGCTTTACAATCAGAGACAGACGTTAGGAAATTTAGGAATAAAGTAAAGTCATTTTTGGTTTCTAAGGAATATTACAGTGTCCAAGAGTATTTAGTAGATAAGGGTACATTTTAGTTGTACTAAAATAAGGAGACTGCGTACTCTACTTTTTTTTTTTTTTTAGTTCTACTGTGTTTGTTTTGTACATATGACGCATATCAATGCTATTGTAAATAGTCAAATGATAATAAAGAATATTGATTGATTGATTGATACAATACTGAGTGGCAATCACAATAAATAAAGCTCTTTGAAGCCTACATTTCTGCTACAGTACTGAATGGCAATCACAATAAATAAAGCTCGTTGAAGCCTACATTTCTGCATAACATGAAACATGAAACGTGCATACGTTTGTTAATATATATTTCACCCGTTAATGGAATATTATTTATTACAATCACGAGCCTAGGCACAGGCGTCTGCCCATGAAGGCTCTTTTCTTAGGATGATATACATATTATTATATCTATGTTTCACTTTATATTAATTTAATTTCACATTATTATTTATGGTGCCATTTATAAATATATTTATGCTATTTTCTTTTATTGCAATGTTATTAACTTTTTTTGGAAACAACAATAAAGAATCATTCCATCTATTAAAATATAAATTATTACATATATAGAGCACGGCATTTTATTGAAGAAAATACAAATTAACCATAGATGACGTGACAACATTCAATCAAAAGTGTTGTCAATGTATTGAAAATGGGTCGATGTACAGTTGTCGATCTCTTTTGACTGTGTGCATCGCGAGACACAGCTGCACCGGACTGAGACGAATGGCGTGTGAAATCTGCCGCTTGAATGGCTCAAACAACCTTGAATTCCGATATCAGAGCGTGCAGATTGCTAACGAACTCTCAGGTGAATATGGCGTGCTACAAGTGCCTATCGTACATCCAGTGTTGTATATATGGAAACAATTCAATACATTAACCCAGAATAATACTGTACATGACTCAATAAGAATCTAGTTAAAGTCAACAAACGGTTTTGTATATTCGAAGCGTTAGCATATCTCCAACAATAATTTGAAAACGATTACTAAAGTTCTAAGTCTATTTACGAAAACTTAAAAAAAGTCGGATGATGGATGCATTTTTTACCGGTTTAGTCTTATAGAAGAAGTATTAAACACAAAGTTCAAGCAATACGCATGGCCAAGAACTTATTTGGAACAATACATTTTTTTCAAATACAGAGGCATTTTTGCTTAAACTGAACTATCTCAATCCTAAGTTCTAAAAATTGTTTCTTGTTTATTAATGTATTACTTACCGCATAATTGTATTTTGTATAATATATTCTTTATTATTAGATTTACAAACGATAAAATATTTACTATGGTAACATTTTAGTATAGTATCTTACGTATGGTCCATTCGATGACCTTCAGATATAAAACTCATTCGTCAACTACCAACCTTAGTTACGACAAAGCAGTATCTCACCATTTAAGTTTATAAGTTACCTTAGGTTAAATATGAGATCATGGCAATCATCTCATATTTAATCAGTACTGTGTTAAGAGGATGTGATCTTCTTAATACAGTACTGCCAGTCACACATTCTGATATCCCAATCTCAGTTTCTGTCTGTCTGTCGTTAACGCTTTCTTTGTCCACTCACGGTTAAATGAAAGTACTCTTTTATGAAACTAACTTTGAATCAGATATACGAGTTATTTAAGGTGTTTAGGCTCTTTGAAGTTCGCAGTTCGCCTTATGAATCCGCCCCCTCTCGGTTCTCATAACTTACTGTGCTCTCGTGAGATACGGCCGGTTGGCCCTGACGGCTTGTTTTATACTTTGACAATTAATATCAGCCGTTACAAAAATGTTTCAACTGATATTTTCCAAAAGTTATTTATTTTGTTTTCTCTTTGTTATATTCTAAAAAAGTTGCTCTTACATCTCTTTGTTATTTGTGAATAATGATATATTTTGCTGTGTATATGTTAATCTCTCTGTGGCGAGGCATGGGCAGCTAATAATGAAGGCCTACTATGCAGGTAAAGTGAAACTGTTCAGTGATAATTACTTCAAGCTGTAGGACATAGTAAACTCCTAGCACTTCCTTAAGAAAAGAAAGTGTCTCACATGCGTAACACATACAGACATGTCTGGGTGTGATATGAGAGAGTGTAATAATGGTATATGAATGGAAGCGAACTGATGATATATGCGAATTGAGAGATATTGACCCACCCACCCGCCCGTCCATACACGTACAGTGGCATTGACCCACCCGCCCGCCCATACACATACAGTGGCATGGATCCCACCCGCCCGTCCATACACGTACAGTGGCATTGACTGTACGTGTGTGGGTGGGCGGGTGGGTCACTATACTGTACGTGCACGGGTGGGCGGGTGGGTCACTATACTATACGTGTATGGATGGGTGGGTGGGTCACTGTACAGTTTTGTTTATTGTATATAACCAATAAATATTGTTATAAGTGAGTCTTGAGAGGCGAGAAAAATGAGCGTGTAGAGGTTATATGAGTGAACGTTAAGAGGTTATATTAGTGAGTTTGGAGAGAGAAGAATAATGAATTTGCAGAGGTCAGATGGGTAAGTGTGGAGTGGTTACATGAGTAATCTTGGAGAGGTTAAATGAGTTGATATAGAGGAGTGAGATGAGTAGATGTGGGAAGAGGGAGTGTCGAATGTTATATGAGTGAAATTGGAGAAGTTATAAACTGTTTAATAATGAGATATGAGATGATAAAGTGTGGAGAATTGAGAAGAGTGAGTGTTGAGAGGTGAGAAGAATTAATGTGGAGACGTTAAATGAGTAAATGTGGAGTGGTGAAGTGAGAGAGTGTGGATACGTTAAATGAGAAAATATGGAGAGGTAAGATGAAAGAGTGTGGAAACGTTTAATTAGAAAATTTTGAGAGGTGAGGAGATAGAATGTGGAGACGTTAAATGAATGAATTCGAGAAGTGAGGTAAGAGGGTGTCGAGACGTTTAGTGAGTGAATTGGATAGGTGAGGTAAGAGAGTGTGGAGACGTTAAATGAGTAAATGTGGAGAGGTGAGATGAGAGAGTATAAAGACGTTAAATGTGGAGAGGTGAGATGAGAGAGTATGGAGACGTTAAATGAGTAAATGTGGTGAGTTGAGATGAGAGAGTGTGGAGGCGTTAAATGTGTAGATGTGGAGAGGTGAGATCAGAGTGTGTGGAGACGTTAAATGAATAAATGTGGAAAGGTGAGATGAGAGCGTGTGAAGACGTTAAATGTGTAGATGTGGTGAGGTGAGCGAGTGAGGAGATGTTAAATGTGTAGATGTGGAGAGGTGAGATGAGAGAGTGTGGAGATGTTAAATGTGTAGATGTGGTGAGGTGAGCGAGTGAGGAGATGTTAAATGTGTAGATGTGGAGAGGTGAGATGAGAGAGTGTGGAGACGATAGTGGGTAAAATAAGTGAGGTGTAAGGGCGAGTGTGGAAATGTTAAATGTGTAGATTTGGAGAGGTGAGATGAGAGAGTGTGGAGACGATAGTGGGTAAAATAAGTGAGGCGTAAGGGCGAGTGTGGAGATGTTAAATGTGTAGATGTGGAGAGGTGAGATGAGAGAGTGTGGAGACGATAGTGGGTAAAATAAGTGAGGTGTAAGGGCGAGTGTGGAGATGTTAAATGTGTAGATGTGGAGAGGTGAGATGAGAGAGTGTGGAGATGATAGTGGGTAAAATAAGTGAGGTGTAAGGGCGAGTGTGGAGATGTTAAATGTGTAGATGTGGAGAGGTGAGATGAGAGAGTGTGGAGACGATAGTGGGTAAAATAAGTGAGGTGTAAGAGCGAGTGTGGAGATGTTAAATGTGTAGATGTGGAGAGGTGAGATGAGAGAGTGTGGAGACGATAGTGGGTAAAATAAGTGAGGTGTAAGGGCGAGTGTGGAGATGTTAAATGTGTAGATGTGGAAAGGTGAGATGAGAGAGTGTGGAGACGATAGTGGGTAAAATAAGTGAGGTGTAAGGGCGAGTGTGGAGATGTTAAATGTGTAGATGTGGTGAGGTGAGATGAGAGAGTGTGAAGACGTTAAATGTGTAGATGTGGTGAGGTGAACGAGTGTGGAGATGTTAAATGTGTAGATGTGGTGAGGTGAGCTAGTGAGGAGATGTTAAATGTGTAGATGTGGAGAGGTGAGATGAGAGAGTGTGGAGATGTTAAATGTGAAGATGTGGTGAGGTGAGATGAGAGAGTGTGAAGACATTAAATGTGTAGATGTGGTGAGGTGAGCTAGTGAGGAGATGTTAAATGTGTGAATGTGGAGAGGTGAGATGAGAGAGTGTGGAGATTTTAAATGTGTAGATGTGGTGAGGTGAGATGAGAGAGTGTGAAGACGTTAAATGTGTAGATGTGGTGAGGTGAGCGAGTGTGGAGATGTTAAATGTGTAGATGTGGTGAGGTGAGATGAGAGAGTGTGAAGATGTTAAATGTGTAGGTGTGGAGAGGTGAGATGAGAGAGTGTGGAGATGTTAAATGTGTAGGTGTGGAGAGGTGAGATGAGAGAGTGTGGAGATGTTAAATGTGTAGATGTGGTGAGGTGAGATAAGAGTGTGTGAAGACGTTAAATGTGTAGATGTGGTGAGGTGAGCTAGTGAGGAGATGTTAAATGTGTGAATGTGGAGAGGTGAGATGAGAGAGTGTGGAGATTTTAAATGTGTAGATGTGGTGAGGTGAGATGAGAGAGTGTGAAGACGTTAAATGTGTAGATGAGGTGAGATGAGCGAGTGTGGAGATGTTAAATGTGTAGATGTGGTGAGGTGAGATGAGAGAGTGTGGAGATGTTAAATGTGTAGATGAGGTGAGATGAGAGAGTGTGAAGACGTTAAATGTGTAGATGTGGTGAGGTGAGCGAGTGTGGAGATGTTAAATGTGTAGATGTGGTGAGGTGAGATGAGAGAGTGTGGAGATGTTAAATGTGTAGATGTGGTGAGGTGAGATAAGAGTGTGTGAAGACGTTAAATGTGTAGATGTGGTGAGGTGAGCGAGTGTGGAGATGTTAAATGTGTAGATGTGGTAAGGTGAGATGAGAGAGTGTGAAGATGTTAAATGTGTAGATGTAGTGAGGTGAGATGAGAGAGTGTGAAGACGTTAAATGTGTAGATGTGGTGAGGTGAGATGAGAGAGTGTGGAGATGTTAAATGTGTAGATGTGGTGAGGTGAGATGAGAGAGTGTGAAGACGTTAAATGTGTAGATGTGGTGAGGTGAGCGAGTGTGGAGATGTTAAATGTGTAGATTATTCATTATTCATCTCTAAGACGCCGATCGTAGAGATATGGGCGAATATGAGTAGTGAATGAGTGTATATGAACGAGTGTAGTCATTGTTACTATCTGAGTTCGACTTAGTTTAGAAAGGACTATTTATTAATAGCCCAATAGCCAGGGCAACTATGGGACCTACAGCTTTACGTGGAATCTGAACCACGTAGTGTTGGTCTGATTTTCAGCTAACTGACAAGTCTGACACTCAGTTCTCTCCCCTACACAACATCCGAACCTTGACTACCATTCAACACGGACACTCCAGACTTCTCTAGTAGTGTCTACGTTGATGGCAACCAATGAGCGGACGCCGTGTCGGTATTAAGAGAACCGAGCATGGAACCTATCGCCTACAATCTCCCAAACACTTTGTCCCCAAGTAGCTGGGTTACAGCACTGCGCCACCAGTGCCGACTAGATGTGGTGAGGTGAGCTAGTGAGGAGATGTTAAATGTGTAGATGTGGAGAGGTGAGATGAGAGAGTGTGAAGACGTTAAATGTGTAGATGTGGTGAGGTGAGCGAGTGTGGAGATGTTAAATGTGTAGATGTGGTGAGGTGAGCGAGTGTGGAGATGTTAAATGTGTAGATGTGGAGAGGTGAGATGAGAGAGTGTGGAGACGATAGTGGGTAAAATAAGTGAGGTGTAAGGGCGAGTGTGGAGATGTTAAATGTGTAGATGTGAAGAGGTGAGATGAGAGAGTGTGGAGACGATAGTGGGTAAAATAAGTGAGGTGTAAGGGCGAGTGTGGAGATGTTAAATGTGTAGATGTGGAGAGGTGAGATGAGAGAGTGTGGAGACGATAGTGGGTAAAATAAGTGAGGTGTAAGGGCGAGTGTGGAGTTATTGATTATTGAGCGGAGAATGTCGTGATTGTAGAAAGATTTCATAATGTATGTTTCTCTGGGTTTTTTTTTCATCCATTGTAAATATTTAAACTCTCTAAATTGTTATTTGTTCAAACAATAATTAGGTATATATTTTGCTGTATAATGTATTGTCCGTTTTATTGCTTTTAATTAATTATTTTAATCATTCGGTATATATTTAACTAATTATTAATCATTAATAATAATGCTCGTAGGAGGACCGAAGGCTCTAGGTGACCCCGGGCATGGCCCATACCAAACAGAAACAATCAACAAAACCATATCTGTCGGCTGCTCAACTAGGTCATCAAAAATAAAGCTAGGTCAACAAATTAAATTTATTAGTATAATGAATAGTATGGAGAAAGTAAATCAGTTAATGCATGTTTCATGATTCTTGAGGTAGCAAGTTTACGCTTTCCGTCGTTCCACCTGCTGAACAGGAACGCCAGACTGATCCATCGTTCCCAGCAAAATACATGAGTGACGTCATTGATGACCGCCAGCACCACCTGTTGTCGGATCGGAGTACTGTGCCAATTACTGACAATTGAACAATAACAGCTTGATAGCTGTAAATTGTTACCGCCATTATTTCTGTATGAAATATTACTTGATAAAATTACTCCAGGATAAATCATTAAATCAAATTCTATGAGCAGTTAGTTATTCCTGTATTGAAAGTACCAAACTTCGTTATTATTTGCATTTTTTTAGCTTGTTCATGTACTTGTAAAATTTAATTGACTGTTATTCTACCAATAGATCAAACGATCTACATTCATTACTTGCAATCTGCAATAGTTGTTTATTTATTATGTTTAGTCTTACATATCGCTGCAGCGTACGTAAGACAAGACTCCAGTACACCACGGCTTGAATAATCCAGTTTATAAAAAACATAACTCTCGAGTATTTGGAAATCGTATGGAAAATAAATGTCGCTCATGGACTTGCGCTATTAGGAAATAATCAATAAATAAATCTTTGAAAGAAATCTCCAAAATTGGCATTTTTAAACTATTTTTCTAATATTTATTTACTGATACATTCAGGTGTTTTATACGCTTACACTACATAAAATTTACATATATATATTTATTTATTTATAACATTTTATAAAAGAGGTACATTATTTATTAGGTCATTCAGTTATCATTTAAAGTCAATGACATAACATTTTGGACTACTCCACTAAAATGTTCAGCAACAGGTAAATGAGTTAGAGAATGAAATATTTACCAAATATAAAACAATTTAGATTAAATCAACCCACTTGTTAATATTGTGTATTTAACGCAGCACAGTTTATGGTTTTATATAAACATAGACAACCACTGGACACATACATTACTGCTGTAAATATTCAACATTGATTCTTTCTTTGTGGAGATAGCACATAGTGTACAAACATGGTTCAACGCTAAGTGTTACTGCTTTATTTAAAACGGCACAAACAATGAGAGGAGTGTTGTGTTTCAACACCTTGGTTCCACCATAACAGTTTAATGGTTTGATCGATTTCGGTTTACTTTAATTTAGTTCATTGGATTCACCAGAAGTGGCATTGTATATAAAGGTTTAACATGCTTTAATGTGTCATAATTAAGAGACTTTCTCTTTGATCAGCCCCTGAACATGAAAGTGATGTTTGTAAAGACACTGATTTTTACTCAATTAATGTGAAGTTGTTAGTGACATGCCGGCTGAGCTCTCGGACATATTGCTAAGTGCTATTGTGTTCGTTTTATTTTCAATCTTAGACAAAGGTCGTGTAATGCCCTTTTATAACACCTTATCCATTTTAAAATTGAATCAGCTTCGCCAGTTTCATATAACTTCCACATATCATTATGTTCTCCTGCCTATCTAACCGAGCGTTTCTCTTATATTTCAGAAACTAGTTCTCGATTCTGCATTGTTGTGGGCGCGATTCTTCATTGTTGTGTTCTTCCCACTCATAGATCTTCTGTATACCAGAAATTTTATACAGTATCCGCTTGCCGACTATGAAGCAGTCTACTTGATCAAACTAGACATTAGTCGCTTTGACAGCTTTTACTAATTTACTCATTTCGGGCTGGGGTAATGAGCTTGCGTCTGGGCTTGCAGACTAACGGCATCGCGGCGCTGGGTATTGTACACTAACGGTGCGGTATGAAAGATGATGTTTGTTTGGGTTTGCAGGCTGATGGCATCGCAGCGCTGGGTATTGTACACTAACGGTGCGGTATGAAAGATGACGTTTGTTTGGGTTTGCAGGCTGATGGCATCGCGGCGTTGGGTATTATTGTACACTAACGGTGCGGTATGAAAGATGATGTTTGTTTGGGCT
Organism: Stictocephala bisonia; assembly: GCA_035578905.1. Lineage (NCBI taxonomy): Eukaryota > Metazoa > Arthropoda > Insecta > Hemiptera > Membracidae > Stictocephala > Stictocephala bisonia. The sequence goes on from JAQJVL010000375.1 coordinate 69,959, forward strand.
TGCAGGCTGATGGCATCGCGGCGATGGGTATTGTACACTAACGGTGTGGTATGAAAGATGATGTTTGATTGGGTTTGCAGGCTGACGTCATCGCGGCGCTGGGTATTGTACACTAACGGTGTGGTATGAAATATGATGTTTGTTTGGGTTTGCAGGCTGATGGCATCGCGGCGCTAGGTATTGTACACTAACGGTGCGGTATGAAATATGATGTTTGTTTGGGTTTGCAGGCTGATGGCATCGCGGCGCTGGGTATTGTACACTAACGGTGCGGTATGAAAGATGATGTTTGTTTGGGTTTGCAGGCTGATGGCATCGCGGCGCTGGGTATTGTACACTAACGGTGTGGTATGAAAGATGATGTTTGTTTGGGTTTGCAGGCTGACGTCATCGCGGCGCTGGGTATTGTACACTAACGGTGCGGTATGAAAGATGATGTTTGTTTGGGTTTGCAGGCAGATGGCATCGCGGCGCTGGGTATTGTACACTAACGGTGCGGTTTGAAAGATGATGTTTGTTTGGGATTGCAGGCTGATGGCATCGCGGCGCTGAGTATTGTACACTAACGGTGCGGTATGAAAGATGATGTTTGTTTGGATTTGCAGGCTGATGGCATCGCGGCGTTGGGTATTATTGTACACTAACGGTGCGGTATGAAAGATGATGTTTGTTTGGGTTTGCAGGCTGATGGCATCGCGGCGTTGGGTATTATTGTACACTAACGGTGCGGTATGAAAGATGATTTTTGTTTGGGCTTGCAGGCTGATGGCATCGCGGCGCTGGGTATTGTACACTAACGGTGCGGTATGAAAGATGATGTTTGTTTGGGTTTGCAGACTGACGGCATCGCGGCGTTGGGTATTGTACACTAACGGTGCGGTATGAAAGATGATGTTTGATTGGGTTTGCAGGCTGATGGCATCGCGGCGTTGGGTATTATTGTACACTAACGGTGTGGTATGAAAGTTGGTGTTTGTTTGGGCTTGCAGGCTGACGTCATCGTGGCGCTGGGTATTGTACACTAACGGTGCGGTATGAAAGATGATGTTTGTTTGGGTTTGCAGACTGATGGCATCGCGGCGTTGGGTATTATTGTACACTAACGGTGCGGTATGAAAGATGATGTTTGTTTGGGTTTGCAGGCTGATGTCATCGCGGCGTTGGGTATTATTGTACACTAACGGTGCGGTATGAAAGATGATGTTTGTTTGGGTTTGCAGGCTGATGGCATCGCGGCGTTGGGTATTGTACACTAACGGTGCGGTATGAAAGATGATGTTTGTTTGGGTTTGCAGACTGATGGCATCGCGGTGTTGGGTATTATTGTACACTAACGGTGCGGTATGAAACATGGTGTTTGTTTGGGTTTGCAGGCTGATGGCATCGTGGCGTTGGGTATTATTGTACACTAACGGTGCGGTATGAAAGATGATGTGTGTTTGGGCTTGCAGGCTGATGGCATCGCGGCGCTGGGTATTGTACACTAACGGTGCGGTATGAAAGATGATGTTTGTTTGGGCTTGCAGGCTGATGGCATCGCGGCGATGGGTATTGTACACTAACGGTGTGGTATGAAAGATGATGTTTGTTTGGGTTTGCAGGCTGACGTCATCGCGGCGCTGGGTATTGTACACTAACGGTGCGGTATGAAAGATGATGTTTGTTTGGGTTTGCAGGCTGATGGCATCGCGGCGCTAGGTATTGTACACTAACGGTGCGGTATGAAAGATGATGTTTGTTTGGGTTTGCAGGCTGATGGCATCGCGGCGCTGGGTATTGTACACTAACGGTGCGGTATGAAAGATGATGTTTGTTTGGGTTTGCAGGCTGATGGCATCGCGGCGCTGGGTATTGTACACTAACGGTGTGGTATGAAAGATGATGTTTGTTTGGGTTTGCAGGCTGACGTCATCGCGGCGCTGGGTATTGTACACTAACGGTGCGGTATGAAAGATGATGTTTGTTTGGGTTTGCAGGCTGATGGCATCGCGGCGTTGGGTATTATCATTGATTTTACTATACATAGAAGATAGTTCCATCCAATGTTAAATTTTGAGGCATGGAATATGGGAGCGACCGTGCTGCAACCTGTCGTCAATCAAGTTAAAGAGGTCGAAATTGCCTCCAGTTTCGACTGTTCGGTTGCACAACCTGGGAGCAGTAAAGGAAACTAATCACTCCCTCCCATTCTCTCATTCTCTCTTGTTTCTTTTAAGACGCTCGTCCGGACTGTCGCCACTGCACCTGTCTACTGTCGGCGATTGGCCTTGATAGTGGGTCAAAGTTGGATATTATTCCTTGCTGTGCTATGTCTTGCACGGCAAGAAATCGCGATCTTTTATTTAGGCCTTAAGGGTTTGTGAATATGAAAATGTTAGGGGACATTTTTTTTGTTATTTTATCAATGTAAATAACAGTGTTTTACAGATGTTTAGTTAAAACATGCATTATCTAAAATGATGTAAATACTACGTATTGTAAGTTTATTGATATTTTAAGTAATTGCATATTTAGAAGTAGCAAGAAAAATTGTGGTAGTTCTAAATTGTTAAAGGCTAAGTTGTTAAGTCCCTGAATAACACCAACATTTTATATAAGCACATACCAAACATTTTATATAAATTTGAGAGACGTAAAAAATTATATAAAATTTCTACGAAAGACCATATGACAGTTTTTCAAAATTATTTTGCAAAATGCACTAATGAATTAAATAATGTGATCAATTTAAAAAAAAAATTATTATTCAACATTATTAGAAAACTGTAAAGGTGGTGTATCTGAGCAGTGGAAGGTAATAAATAACTTGACAAGTGGGTTTTCAAAGAAAATAGTTGAGCTAATTGAATTGCCAAACGGCGAAGTTATGCGTGAGCCTTCGTAATTAACAAGATAAACAATCACAATCCAGTCTAGCCTTCCAGACGTTGTACATTCCAATACCCTTCCACCTTTACGTACTTACTATCAATATTCATTCCTTATAACTCCTTATCAAAAAATAAAATATTAACTGGCTCTGACCAAATTAATGTACATTTACTGAAAAATATAATTGATGATATTGCACCAGTTTTAGTTCACTTAATAAACAGTAGTTTTATCAAAGGCATTTTCCCTGAAAGCCTGAAGTTAAGTTCAGCAAAATTAAAAATAATGCTATTTTAAATTAAATGTCTATACACAGATTGTCTGAATCAGGCCATAAGATGAAAGCTATTTTTATCTTGTATAGAAGTAAATTAGTGGTTTTGTTATGATTTGTTCTAACCCTATCATGCAATTTGAATCTCATTTGGGTTTTATATTTTGCCCAGTATTATTCTATATAAATATCATAGGCCTATTTCAATATTTATTTTGTCAAAGAAATAAATAATGTCACATTTTTTAATATTTCACTATAGGCTATTATATATTCCTGGAATATTTGCAGATTCTTTTCATAATTGAAAGGAGAGTCATTGATTGGATTTGAAAACAATTTATTTTTTAATCAATTATTACATATGAAAAAACTAATGATTGAGTACAACAGTCGATTTAATCACCTAATCGATGGTTAAAATGCAATAAAAAAAGATTTTTCAGATGGGCTATATAATATGAAAATGTTTACTTAAATCAGCAGTAATTATCGCCAGCATTGCCGATAAGTTAGCGGTCTATTCAAGTGTGTCTATTTACAAATACACGGTGTGTTAATCATATAAATCAATATGGTGTTTGAATTTATTCAGTTATAAATATTTCTTTATTCAATATGAATGTCACACTGAGTTTCACTGTATCAACAATAGTATCAACACAGTATTATATTTGAAAGAGATGCAAACAAATATAAAAACAGTGAACCCGGATAAACGTTGGCCATATGGAAGAACGTAAACAATTATCTAAGCAGGACGTTGTTTGTGTGTGGGACCTGAGGAAGGAGAGGGCGGGGCGGCTGTCTGGAGAATGGGAGATTGGGTTAAGAGGAGAGAATTGAGAGAGAGAGAGAGAGAGAGAGAGAGAGAGAGAGAGAGAGAGACGGAAGAGCGTGCGAGAGAGAGAGGAAATAGGGCTATGCGCAGCGCAGCGTGGGGCCTCAAAACAGTTTTGGGGCCTCGCCACAACTCTCCCATATGGATGGAGTATCTCTTTATATAGTAAAATCAATGGTATTATTGTACACTAACGGTGCGGTATGAAAGATGATGTTTGTTTGGGTTTGCAGGCTGATGGCATCGCGGCGCTGGGTATTGTACACTAACGGTGCGGTATGAAAAATGATGTTTGTTTGGGTTTGCAGACTGATGGCATCGCGGCGTTGGGTATTATTGTACACTAACGGTGCGGTATGAAAGATGGTGTTTGTTTGGGTTTGCAGACTGATTGCATCGCGGCGTTGGGTATTATTGTACACTAACGGTGCGGTATGAAAGATGATGTTTGTTTGGGTTTGCAGGCTGATGGCATCGCGGCGTTGGGTATTATTGTACACTAACGGTGCAGTATGAAAGATGATGTTTGTTTGGGCGTATTTAATAACCAATTCTCCTAAGTTTGTATGTAATATGCACTTCCTAAAATACAATTATGTTTATAGGTGTAACATTACTTAATTTCGTCGGCTTAGGCGGCCGGAGTCATGGCCAATAAATAAAAAGTTTCCGGTAACGACCGTGTCAAGGTGTTATTTACAATATTTACATCACCAAACGTTTTGCCTATGATGTGCTATGGCATTCTCAGTGGTATCTCTGAGACTGAGGCTCAATTTATTGTCGTTTAGTTATTTATAGTTTCCTTACTTTTCATTTCATATAAGATATTCATTTACCGACTATTATATTTTATTTACCAACTGAAACAGTTTATATCACTTTATTAGTAAGGGTAAAATAATAGAAACGCTTAGTAATCACGGTTAGGTGTAAGAGAGGACTGTATTTGTGAACATTAAAAATACAATAGACACTTTTTCATTTCTATTGTATTTTTATTGTAATGAATTACCCAATTTGGTAATTCATTACAATATTAGCAATAATGGTCTCGTTAAACATAACATATGATGAGCAGTCTTCTAGTGTTTCGTTAAACATAACATATGATGAGCAGTCTTCTAGTGTCAGCTTCAGATTCAGATATTTATTTGTCACATAATATTATTACATAGTGCAGTCATTGCTGCTGTAACATATGACACGTCTTATGAACTAGGATTTAGTCCAGTCTTAAAATTAGATTTTCTGACGCTTATATTTGTTATATTTACTTATATTTATGAATTTACAATGTCTGATAAACGTGTTTATTTTTTACATATATATATATATATATATATATACACACACATACACTCCCACATACACACATATACACCCATACATACATACATACACACATATATTTATATATATATATATATATATATACACACACACATACACTCCCACATACACACATATACACCCATACATACATACATACACACATATATTTATATATATATATATACATACATACACATAAACATACATATATATATCGGCACAATGCTTAATCAGTATTATCATTAAGAAATTCGTTGACTGAATAGTAGGCCTGATGGATTAGGTGATCTTTCAGAAGACTTTTAAATTTGTTTAAGTTGGTTTCTTCCCGAATAAATCGTGGCAGGTGATTAAACATCCTCAAGCCAGAGTAGTGAGGAGCGCGCTCATAAAGCGTTGTACGATGAATTGGGTAACGTAGAAGAGACGAGTCTCTCAAAGAGTACCCATAGCGACGCCGATCTCTCTCAACTACTTGTTTGAGTTTACACTGCAATATTGTTTCGTAAATGTAAAGGCTGGGGAGGGTTAGTATTTTCAACTCTTTAAAAAGAAACTTGCACGATTCTCTGAAACCAATGTTTCCTATAATTCTGATGCATGACTTTTGAATTTTAAAAATCTTTGAAGAAAATGTTGAATTTCCCCAAAAGATCACCCCATATCTCAGATGCGGATACACAAAGGCGTAATAAACTGACAAAACAACATGGTTGTCTGTTACCTTGGAGATGACCCTCAGAGCAAATGAGGCAGAACTTAGTTTGGCTTGCAGATTTTGAATGTGTTGTTTCCAGTTTAAATTTTCGTCTATTGTAACTCCCAGAAAACAGGAATTGTTTGTAGTGTGGATTATATCTGTGTTATGAGAGATTGAAATTTTGTTTTCTGTTCGTTTAGTACCAAATTGGATTAGTTGAGATTTTTCTGTGTTCAACTTCAAGCCATTTGCTGTAAACCAGTCATTTGCTTGCTTAAAGACCTCATTTGCAGACAATCTCAAGCACTCCAAATTGGTTCTGAATATGGTCAGTGTTGTGTCATCTGCAAAGAGCGTCACCTTCGCATTATCGATGTTCCCGGGAAGGTCGTTTACATAGAGTAAAAAGAGGATTGGCCCTAAAATAGATCCTTGAGGGACACCACGAGAGCAGACCTCCCAGGAAGATCGATAGCGACTTGACTCACTGTCAGAGTACTCGACGCACTGTTTTCGTCGCCAGAGGTAGGACTGAAACCAGTCAAGCACCTTTCCTCTGATTCCATAGAGCTCCAGCTTGCCAAGCAACACAGCATGGTCCAGGCAGTCAAATGCTTTACTAAGTTCACAGAACAAAGAAGCTGCTTGGCCTTTTTTATCGAATTGATCTGCTACTGAATTAATTAAAGATATTATTGCTGCTTGAGTTGAGAGCCCCTTACGAAATCCGAGTGTTTCGTTAAAAATAACATATGATGAGCAGTCTTCTAGTGTTTCGTTAAACATAACATATGATGAGCAGTCTTCTAGTGTTTCGTTACACATAACATATGATGAGCAGTCTTCTAGTGTTTCGTTACACATAACATATGATGAGCAGTCTTCTAGTGTTTCGTTAAACATAACATATGATGAGCAGTCTTCTAGTGTTTCGTTAAACATAACATATGATGAGCAGTCTTCTAGTGTTTCGTTGAACATAACATATGATGAGCAGTCTTCTAGTGTTTCGTTGAACATAACACATGATGAGCAGTCTTCTAGTGTTTCGTTGAACATAACACATGATGAGCAGTCTTCTAGTGTTTCGTGAAACATAACACATGATGAGCAGTCTTCTAGTGTTTCGTCAAACATAACACATGATGAGCAGTCTTCTAGTGTTTCGTCAAACATAACACATGATGAGCAGTCTTCTAGTGTTTCGTCAAACATAACATATGATGAGCAGTCTTCTAGTGTTTCGTCAAACATAACATATGATGAGCAGTCTTCTAGTGTTTCGTCAAACATAACATATGATGAGCAGTCTTCTAGTGTTTCGTCAAACATAACATATGATGAGCAGTCTTCTAGTGTTTCGTCAAACATAACATATGATGAGCAGTCTTCTAGTGTTTCGTCAAACATAACATATGATGAGCAGTCTTCTAGTGTTTCGTCAAACATAACATATGATGAGCAGTCTTCTAGTGTTTCGTCAAACATAACACATGATGAGCAGTCTTCTAGTGTTTCGTCAAACATAACATATGATGAGCAGTCTTCTAGTGTTTCGTCAAACATAACATATGATGAGCAGTCTTCTAGTGTTTCGTCAAACATAACATATGATGATCAGTCTTCTAGTGTTTCCTACAGTTAACAAGCGTCTGGCTGATGTGCAGCACAGTTGCACTGTAACTTCCTTGTGGCTCTACTAGTTTGATTTACCATAACTCGTTGGATTCTTGAATGCACTAGAAAAGTCATGGGTTATATAACTTTAATCCATATAATTCCATAAAAACACACAAGTACTAATTTATCATTTTTGAGAAGTTTTTAACAGTTCTTTTCTTTAACAAGATTATTGCATTTTTATAAGCGTATTTGCAAAACCCGGCCACGCTCTGCCACAGGCTTCGTGTCATATTGACTAATGCATTAGTGTTTATTTTTTAATTTAGTTGTTAGAAGAATAAAGGTCGACTGTTTACTTGATTTTGACTGAAATGAACTAAATTACAGTTGTTTTTATAAATAATCGATCGTCTGGTCACAGTAATAAACTTACATAAAGGATTTATATTTAATATGCGGAATAATCAACGAGTCACAGTAGCACTTTTTCAGCAGTGACATTTATTTTCATTTGTGGAATATAGGTAGGTCAGAAAATTTAATTTCCATGTTCCCATTTACAATTTTAGAAACTAAATAAAAAATAAAAAAAACTCTTCTATACAGTGTTATGTAAAAATGTCAAGTGCATCTTTCACTGTTTATCGAGTTTTGTCTAAACAAACATAAGAAAGTTTGTTTTATAAGAAATCACTTGTTATGCTTAAAATTCCACTATAGAGACAAATAATGAAAGTCTCAGTGTCCTGATAATAAAAATTTATGTTTTCAGTTGCTCGTTAGAATCAAACTATTTTTAACTTATGTTTTGTAGGCGTATCTGTTATTAAGATATAGACTCGAATTCCATACTCTATTAACTCTGAATGAACATTGAATGTAATTATGAATTATATGATTGCTTATAAACTATAAGGCTACTTAAACGTCATCTGTTCGTATCCATACCCGTGTATACAGTGAACTACATCATAAAACTGAAAGCCTGATTTTATGTTTCTAGTTACGTCATAGTTACAAAAGTACGGAGTATCACGTCTACATGTAAATAACAGCTACGTGATCAAGGAACTCCAGTTATTTTATAGAGAGTTGAATCAGTTCTATTTCCCTTCAGCTGATTTCTGATCGCTACCTCTAGTTCCAGGAGAGAGTTGGCAGCGCTTGTGGAACAATAATATCAATTAGTTGTAGGTAGGGAGCAATGGCAATTCTGTGATGCCACGACAGATGAACTACCGGAGCCAAGTTCTCACACCTGTATCTCACAGTTGTTGGCCATAGAGAGCTGTCTTTACACATGTTCCTCAAGCAGAGTGATTCTGTGATGCCACGACAGATGAACTACCGAAGCCAAGTTCTCACACCTGTATCTCACAGTTGTGGGCCATAGAGAGTTGTCATTACACATGTTCCTCAAGCAGAGTGATTCTGTGATGCCACGACAGATGAACTACCGGAGCCAAGTTCTCACACCTGTATCTCACAGTTGTGGGCCATAGAGAGCTGTCATTACACATGTTCCTCAAGCAGAGTGATTCTGTGATGCCACGACAGATGAACTACCGAAGCCAAGTTCTCACCCCAGAGTGATTCTGTGATGCCACGACAGATGAACTACCGGAGCCAAGTTCTCACACCTGTATCTCACAGTTGTGGGCCATAGAGAGCTGTCATTACACATGTTCCTCAAGCAGAGTGATTCTGTGATGCCACGACAGATGAACTACCGGAGCCAAGTTCTCACACCTGTATCTCACAGTTGTGGGCCATAGAGAGCTGTCTTTACACATGTTCCTCAAGCAGAGTGATTCTGTGATGCCACGACAGATGAACTACCGAATCCAAGTTCTCACACCTGTATCTCACAGTTGTTGGCCATAGAGAGCTGTCTTTACACATGTTCCTCAAGCAGAGTGATCCTGTGATGCCATGACAGATGAACTACCGAAGCCAAGTTCTCACACCTGTATCTCACAGTTGTGGGCCATAGAGAGCTGTCATTACACATGTTCCTCAAGCAGAGTGATTCTGTGATGCCATGACAGATGAACTACCGAAGCCAAGTTCTCACACCTGTATCTCACAGTTGTTGGCCATAGAGAGCTGTCTTTACACATGTTCCTCAAGCAGAGTGATTCTGTGATGCCACGACAGATGAACTACCGAAGCCAAGTTATCACACCTGTATCTCACAGTTGTGGGTCTTTACACATGTTCCTCAAGCAGAGTGATTCTGATTCCTGCCCTACAACTAACTGGTTTGTGTCAATACTTTGCCTTTCTTTCAAAGTATCTTTATAAGCCAAACCATAATCGGTCTTTGTTAGTTAATTTTGTCGATATAGTTTAAAAAAATAGAAAAATTTGGTTTTATAAAATAGAAAAGTTAAATCCATACTACTGATGCACGATCCCCAGAAATCTCATATCTCCCAGAAGTGTTAACTTATAGCATAACAGCGTACCCAAGTATTTTGATCATAAATATATAGAATTAAATTACCGTAAATCGATAGATATTGAACTGACAATGTATCCCTTGTCATTAATAACATTCAGTATTCATTGGAAAATAAATTGACCATATAAAGGTGGCCGAACCAATCTTCCATAAACCCTTCCCGTTCTTCAGACACTTCCCCTCCTCTTGATACTCTTCCACTTTCCGAAACACGTTCCACCTACTGATAAATGTCATTTAATGGCAAAATTTTACTTTTCCACTTATACATCTCCACACTTATTAGTCTCTCCCACCTTTTAATAGCTCCTTCCTCACCTCGCATGAAATCCTTTATCCATAAGATAACTCTCCACTATCTGAAACTTTTTCAATTCTCATCCACCGACCAGAAATTCTTCACCTCCGACACTCTTCTTTTACTGCAGAAACCCTTATATTCGTGATTTCCCCAACTGCTGGAAATCTTTCTACTTCTGATACCCTTTCTCTGTGCGAAACCTTTCACCCACTGACAGTGTGTTAGTTTTTAAAGTAGTTGGTGTTTGTACCTTTTTTCAGCTACACACAGCAATGTGATCTATCACTTGTTACCAGAACATGAGTGGCTTATATATCCAATAAGTTTAACTACCCGACAAATGTAGCAGACTTGGTGTTGTAACTACTGTGGTTTACAGTCAGAGAGGCCTCCAAGCAGAAGAATGTCATAAACAAATGTAGCAGATATTGTGTAGCAGACTGTGAACTACAGCGGTTCACAGTCAGAGGCCTCCAGGCAGAAGGATGTCATAAACAAATGTAACAGACTTGGTGTTGTAACTACTGTGGTTTACAGTCAGAGAGGCCTCCAGGCAGAAGGGTGTCATAAACAAATTTAGCAGACTTGGTGTTGTAACTACTATGGTTCAAAGTGAGAGAGGCCTCCAGGCAGAAGGATGTCATAAACAAATTTAGCAGACATGGTGTTGTAACTACTGTGGTTCAAAGTCAGAGAGGCCTCCAGCCAGAAGAATGTCATAAACAAATGTAGCAGATATGGTGTTGTAACTACTGTGGTTCACAGTCAGAGAGGCCTTCAGGCAGAAGGGTGTCATAAACAAATGTAGCAGACATGGTGTTGTAACTACAGCGGTTCAAAGTCAGAGAGGCCTGCAGGCCGAAGGATGTCATAAACAAATGTAGCAGTTATGGTGTTGTAACTACTGTGGTTCAAAGTCAGAGAGGCCTCCAGCCAGAAGAATGTCATAAACAAATGTAGCAGATATGGTGTTGTAACTACAGCGGTTCACAGTCAGAGGCCTCCAGGCAGAATGATGTCATAAACAAATGTAGCAGACTTGGTGTTGTTACTACAGTGGTTCAAAGTCAGAGAGGCCTCCAGGCAGAAGGATGTCATAAACAAATGTAGCAGACTTGGTGTTCTAACTACAGCGGTTCAAAGTCAGAGAGGCCTCCAGGCAGAAGGATGCCATAAACAAATTTAGCAGATATGGTGTTGTAACTACTGTGGTTCAAAGTCAGAGAGGCCTGCAGCCAGAAGAATGTCATAAACAAATGTAGCAGATATGGTGTTGTAACTACTGTGGTTCACAGTCAGAGAGGCCTTCAGGCAGAAGGGTGTCATAAACAAATGTAGCAACTACTGTGGTTCACAGTCAGAGAGGCCTTCAGGCAGAAGGGTGTCATAAACAAATGTAGCAGACTTGGTGTTGTAACTATAGCGGTCAAAGTCAGAGAGGCCTGCAGGCCGAAGGATGTCATAAACAAATGTAGCAGATATGGTGTTGTAACTACTGTGGTTCAAAGTCAGAGAGGCCTCCAGCCAGAAGAATGTCATAAACAAATGTAGCCGATATGGTGTTGTAACTACAGCGGTTCACAGTCAGAGGTCTCCAGGCAGAAGGATGTCATAAACAAATGTAGCAGATATGGTGTTGTAACTACAGTGGTTTACAGTCAGACAGGCCTCCAGGCAGAAGATTGTCATAAACATGGATATTTGCATTTACTATTTTCTTAGTCAATGATTTTTTTTACAATAAAGTTCACTTGCTTGTTTACATGGGTTAGCTCATGGGGTTTCGAACCTTGAACCTTGCAGTCCGAAGTCATAGCATTAGCTAACTAGTGATGATACAATCAGTTGTCCGAGATACAGCGAGTTGCAACGACCTGAATTCCATATAGTGATTAATTATCAAGATAAATAGACCATAGGTTTTTTGGTTCGTTGATTTTGCTTTTCCTCAAGAAATGTAATTCTATCAGGAAAAGTGAATGTGGTGTGAGCTGGATATACAACAGTGCAGAGTTCTTTCCCTTCGCCGATTTGGACACCGATTTCTTGTGTACATAATAAAGCGCATAAATTAACTTTTGCTTATTTTTCTCTTTGGACAGTAATTTTTTTCACTCTTATGCGTTATTATTTTGCTAGTAATTAAAAAACAAGTGAACATCACACGATATGAATTTATTGTAATATAAATAAAAGGGTTTCAAAAAATATTATGGTGATTGATATCGGTAAACCACGTTCACCTTCCCCAGACCAGAGACATCCACAAATATTATCGTTATTGATATCGGTAAACCACGTTCACCTTCCTCAGACCAGAGAGATCCACAAATATTATGATGATTGATATCGGTAAACCACGTTCACCTTCCCCAGACCAGAGACATCCACAAATATTATCGTGATTGATATCGGTAAACCACGTTCACCTTCCTCAGACCAGAGAGATCCACAAATATTATGGTGATTGATATTGGTAAACCACGTTCACCTTCCTCAGACCGGAGAGATCCACAAATATTATCATGATTGATATCGGTAAACCACGTTCACATGCCTCAGACCAGAGAGATCCACAAATATTATGGTGATTGATATTGGTAAACCACGTTCACCTTCCTCAGACCGGAGAGATCCACAAATATTATCATGATTGATATTGGTAAACCACGTTCACCTTCCTCAGACCAGAGAGATCCACAAATATTATGGTGATTGATATTGGTAAACCACGTTCACATGCCTCAGACCAGAGAGATCCACAAATATTATGGTGATTGATATCGGTAAACCACGTTCACATGCCTCAGACCAGAGAGATCCACAAATATTATGGTGATTGATATTGGTAAACCACGTTCACCTTCCTCAGACCAGAGAGATCCACAAATATTATCATGATTGATATTGGTAAACCACGTTCACCTTCCTCAGACCAGAGAGATCCACAAATATTATGGTGATTGATATTGGTAAACCACGTTCACATGCCTCAGACCAGAGAGATCCACAAATATTATGGTGATTGATATTGGTAAACCACGTTCACCTTCCTCAGACCGGAGAGATCCACAAATATTATCATGATTGATATTGGTAAACCACGTTCACCTTCCTCAGACCAGAGAGATCCACAAATATTATGGTGATTGATATTGGTAAACCACGTTCACATGCCTCAGACCAGAGAGATCCACAAATATTATCATGATTGATATCGGTAAACCACGTTCACCTTCCTCAGACCAGAGAGATCCACAAATATTATGGTGATTGATATCGGTAAACCACGTTCAAATGCCTCAGACCGGAGAGATCCACAAATATTATGGTGATTGATATTGGTAAACCACGTTCACCTTCCTCAGACCGGAGAGATCCACAAATATTATCATGATTGATATCGGTAAACCACGTTCACATGCCTCAGACCAGAGAGATCCACAAATATTATGGTGATTGATATTGGTAAACCACGTTCACCTTCCTCAGACCGGAGAGATCCACAAATATTATCATGATTGATATTGGTAAACCACGTTCACCTTCCTCAGACCAGAGAGATCCACAAATATTATGGTGATTGATATTGGTAAACCACGTTCACCTTCCTCAGACCGGAGAGATCCACAAATATTATGGTGATTGATATTGGTAAACCACGTTCACATGCCTCAGACCAGGGAGATCCACAAATATTATGGTGATTGATATTGGTAAACCACGTTCACCTTCCTCAGACCGGAGAGATCCACAAATATTATCATGATTGATATTGGTAAACCACGTTCACCTTCCTCAGACCAGAGAGATCCACAAATATTATGGTGATTTATATTGGTAAACCACGTTCACATTCCTCAGACCAGGGAGATCCACAAATATTATGGTGATTGATTTCGGTAAACCACGTTCACCTTCATCAGACCAGAGAGATCCACAAATTGCATAGACAAATTGGTCGGTAGCGTAGTTGGTTCAATCCCAGCTTCATGTGCTAAAGGTTCTCAGTTCGATCCCAATCAGAGTCAATACATTTTGAGAAGGATCAGCTGATAATCACCGGCTGTTCATTTGTCATTGTGCTATTAATTAATGACACTTTCTAAGGAATAGTCGGCCTTAGTTTGTAACAATGAGCACTGCTATCCATGTAAATGTACATTCGCTCATTTACACTCATCATACTCATTCGAAATCCATATTCGCCCATAACTTGACGATCGTTGTCTTATGAATAAATAAATACTTTTCTGAATATCTCTAATCTTATCTCGTGGTTTTTCAAGATCGATCACCATAATGTTTGTACTTATATCATAGTGAATAATTCTTGAATGACGTTATATACTAATCAAGAAATTATTTAATTAGTAACAAGAAGAAAATTCATCTTGTACACGTTTAATGGAAATCTTTCAGCTACTTTAAATAATAATTTAAATTTATTAGCTTGCAATTTCCCGTAACTCTCTTGATGGCACGCGTGCGGGAGTGATATTAGATTATTTTAGCACTATTGTACTTATATTTGGAAATTCTTACAAGGATGTTTTCACAGGTACCTTCATATAATGTGTATTTGACGTAACAATGTTTTATATTTTACAGGTCGAACGTGAAGCCACCCATCGGTGACAATGTCAACTGGGAACGGATTATGTGAGTACTTTTCACAATTAAAATTATCTTTTAAAATTTAATGACTTAATGTATCAACATACCCTTGTTTTATTTAAGATCGTATTTGTTTAAGCACAGTAGTTTTAATTCTATAGATGGTCACCATTTCAAAATGTGTCAGCCTTCAAATAAGAATGCTGTTTTTCATTGGCTTTTTAACAGCTACCTTAATGTGGATGCATGTCTGTTTTTCTTTTTTTCTTAAAACGAATACAATTTTAATTCATCTTTCAATTGTTCCGAGATAATGTTACGTTACTAAAGAGATACCCGCAAACAGAAATAAACATGATAACATTTTCTGGTGGTGATTTTCAGTTAACTCTTCCTATACTTGAGAAAACACCTAATGTATTCCTGTGTTGCATTCATCAATCATCCTGTAAAGAAAACTAAGCCTGTTGCAATAATATTGCAATAAATAAATAGAGGTTTGACAAATCACTAAGGCGTTGTTATACAAGACCCTGCAATGGAGAGAAATTGAAGGGTGGAGTTACTACCACCGGAGAGTAAATCCCTGAACACTGAACACATGAGCGGTGATTGACGGCTCTCCGATCGATGAAGGTTAGACAAGTCACTAAGGTGTTGTACAAGACCCAACAATCGAGGGCAGTTGAAGGGTGGAGTTACTACCACCGGAGAGTAAATCCCTGAACACTGAACACATGAGCGGTGATTGATGGCTCTCCGATCGATGAAGGTTAGACAAATCACTAAGGTGTTGTTATACAAGACCCAACAATCGAGGGCAGTTGAAGGGTGGAGTTACTACCACCGGAGAGTAAATCCCTGAACACCTGACACATGAGTGGTTATTGACGGCTCTCCAAATCGAGGGCAGTTGAAGGGTGGAGTTACTACCACCGGAGAGTAAATCCCTGAACACTGAACACATGAGCGGTGATTGACGGCTCTCCGATCGATGAAGATTAGACAAATCACTAAGGCGTTGTTGTACAAGACCCTAGAATGGAGAGCAGTTGATGGGTGGAGTTACTACCACCGGAGAGTAAATCCCTGAACACTGACACATGAGTGGTTATTGACGGCTCTCCGATCGATGAAGGTTAGACAAGTCTCTAAGGCGTTGTTGTACAAGACCCAATAATGGAGGGCAGTTGACGGGTGGAGTTACTACCACCGGAGAGTAAATCCCTGAACACTGAACACATGAGTAGTGATTGACGGCTCTCCGATCGATGAAGGTTAGACAAATCACTAAGGTGTTGCTGTACAAGACCCAACAATGGAGGGCAGTTGAAGGGTGGAGTTACTACCCCCGGAAGGTAAATCCCTGAACACTGAACACATGAGTAGTGGTGATTGACGGCTCTCCGATCGATGAAGGTTAGACAAATCACTAAGGTGTTGCTGTACAAGACCCAACAATGGAGGGCAGTTGAAGGGTGGGGTTACTATCCCCGGAAGGTAAATCCCTGAACACTGAACACATGAGTAGTGATTGACGGCTCTCCGATCGATGAAGGTTAGACAAATCACTAAGGTGTTGCTGTACAAGACCCAACAATGGAGGGCAGTTGAAGGGTGGAGTTACTACCCCCGCAAGGTAAATCCCTGAACACTGAACACATGAGTGGTGATTGACGGCTTTCCGATCGATGAAGGATATAGAAATTGTAAAAAGCTTTATTGTTGTAGAAATTATAAAAGCTTTGTGGTTTTAGGAAGTGTAACTTATCTTGTGGTTATAGGAATTATAAATAGCTTTGTGGTTGTTGGAATTGTAAATTATCTTGTGGTTGTAGGAATTGTAAATAGCTTTGTGATTGTTGGAATTATAAATAGCTTTGTGGTTGTTGGAAATGTAAATTATCTTGTGGTTGTAGGAATTGTAAATAGCCTCGTAGTTGTAGACATTGTAAATAGCCTTGTGGTTGTAGTAATTGTAAATTATCTTGTGGTTTTAGGAATTGTACATAATCCTGTCATTGTATGTATTGTAAATAGGTTAGTGGTTGTAGGAATTTTAAATAGCTTTTCGGTCGTGGGTTTGTAAATAGCATTGAGGTTGTATTAATTGTAATTTTCCTTGAGGTTGTAGGAATTGTTAATAGCCTTGTGGTTGTAGACATTGTAAATAGCCTTGTGGTTGTAGGAATTGTAAATTATCTTGTGGTTTTAGGAATTGTAAATAGCCTTGTGGTTGTTGGAATTGTAAATTATCTTGTGGTTGTAGGAATTGTAAATAGCCTTGTGGTTGTAGACTTTGTAAATAGCCTTGTGGTTGTAGGAATTGTAAATTATCTTGTAGTTTTAGGAGGTAGTGGTTGTAGGAATTTTAAATAGCTTTTCGGTCGTGGGTTTGTAAATAGCATTGAGGTTGTATTAATTGTAATTTTCCTTGAGATTGTAGGAATTGTTAATAGCCTAGCGGTTGTAGGAATAGTAAATAGCCTTGCTTATGTAGGAATTGTAAATATCCTTGTGTTTGGAGGAGTTTTGAATTTTGGGTTGTAGGAGCTTTAAGTAACCTTGTGATGAGGAGAGTTCTAAATAGCCTTGTAGTTATAAAAGTTGTAAATATCTTTGTAGTTATAGGAGCTGTAAATACCCTTGTGTTTGTAGAAGTTGAAAATAGCCTTGTGATTGTAAATGTTTTCATTATATTTTTTGTCGTCGACGGAATTGTAAATATCCTTTAGGTTGTAATAATAATTGTAAATAGCATTATGGTTGTAAAAGTTGTAAATAGCATTGAGGTTGTAATAAACGTAAATAGCCCCGTTTTTGTAGAAATTGTAAATAACCTTGTGGTTGGAGGGTTTTAAATTTAGGTTTGTAGGAGCTTTAATAGCCTTGTGGTTGGAAGATTGTTGTATAGCCCTGTGGTTGTAGGAGCTTTAATAGCCTTGTGGTTGGAAGATTGTTGTATAGTCATGTGGTTGTATGAGCTTTAATAGCCTTGTAGTTGGAAGATTGTTGTATAGCCCTGTGGTTGTAGGACCTTTAATAGCCGTGTGGTTGGAAGATTGTTGTATAGCCCTGTGGTTGTAGGAGCTTTAATAGCCGTGTGGTTGGAAGATTGTTGTATAGCCCTGTGGTTGTAGGACCTTTAATAGCCGTGTGGTTGGAAGATTGTGTGTTTATATGCCCTGTGGTTGTAGGACCTTTAATAGCCGTGTGGTTGGAAGATTGTTGTATAGCCCTGTGGTTGTAGGAGCTTTAATAGCCGTGTGGTTGGAAGATTGTTGTATAGCCCTGTGGTTGTAGGACCTTTAATAGCCGTGTGGTTGGAAGATTGTTGTATAGCCCTGTGGTTGTAGGAGCTTTAATAGCCTTTTGGTTGGAAGATTGTTGTATAGTCCTGTGGTTGTAGGAGCTTTAATAGCCTTGTGGTTGGAAGATTGTTGTATAGCCCTGTGATTGTAGGAGCTTTAATAGCCGTGTGGTTGGAAGATTGTTGTATAGCCCTGTGGTTGTAGGAGCTTTAATAGCCTTGTAGTTGGAAGATTGTTGTATAGCCCTGTGGTTGTAGGAGCTTTAATAGCCTTGTGGTTGGATGATTGTTGTATAGCCCTGTGGTTGTAGGAGCTGTAAATAGGAGCTGTACCTTTGTGTTTGTTGTACTTGTAAATAGCCTTTGGGTGCTAGATGTTGTAAATAGCAAATACAGTGGTTTAACTGTAACAATTAATATCTAATTATTCCTAAGGATATTTTGTTTTAAAATTAGACATTTAATTAAAGAATAAACCACAAAATCATTGAATAATTGCTTAAACCTCGGTAAATATTCATAGATTTACGTAGGTGTCGTAAATATCTATGTACATAAAATCATATGCCATCTCAGATACAACAAAACCTGTTTACTTTATATCATAATATTTTCGTAAAGTCCGGTCTGAACTCGGAAATGTATTCAGTAAATGTATTTTACTCCTCGTGCAATAAACTGTCCTCTATATCTGTGGTCTAAGGCTATGTACAAATACAAGCGACTCAACATTTTGTAGGAACTACATAATTACAAAAATGGTTGATAAATCGAAAGGCATGATCTCATCCCCAACTTTAAAGTGTTCCCTTTTCCTTAAATTTACGTAAGTACCGCGTTGGATGTTGTCTACTTTTTGGAAATGCTGACAAAGTAGAAATGAATACACAATGACATTCTGCTTAAAGTAATTTAGTGAAATATTGTTGAAGTAGTTTATTCACTCTGTAAAAAACGAGTAGCGCTATGGTGTTATAAAAATAGAGCCCGTTAGCGTAGTTGTTTTAATCCGAGCTTCATAGGCCTACTGTATAATATTTGTTTATACAAAATCTGTTTCATCCCAATAAATGTACTCGTAGAAAGGGTTAAATTTAATTTCTGGTAGATCAAGAATTGTTATTAATCATATCTATTCACGGATAAATGGGCGACTTTAAGCTTACATAAATCACATTAATGTGGAATAAATTTTCGGGTAATCGTGAGGTCTCAATCACAATCGTCCTTATGAACAACGAAAACACAACATGTTAACCGAACTCCCCTAGCTTACATCAGCTACTAATTATGGCAGTAAACTATATTCTGTCAGATTTCTGTTAAACTCTATACTTACATTACAAGAGCATTCATCATTTTCATGTTTGAACACCATTGTTATGCAAATTCGCATTAAATTGCTGTTTATTTGTAAAATCGTGGCCGAGCCTTTAACTGCGGATCTAGGCTGCCAGTCTAAGTGGAACCCAATATTTCTTCCCAAGAAACAGTTAAAACTTTTGAAACAACAACCATACGTTTGGAAGCAATCTTCAGTAATTTTGAGGTTAAATGGGAGAGAAGACTTAACTTCGGAAATCAGAACTATTTTCATACCATGTTACATTATGAAATCTCTGACTCCTTCATCAAAATTATGAAGTGGTTCCTGACATTTAATGTTCTCAGTATGGAACTTCTAGAAAACTCGACTTTTTCATTCATAAACGAGATGGTGGCTTTTTAAATGAAGGTCTAAAACGCTCTAGCGTGGCAGTAATATTAAACGGAAAATCAAATTCCTGATATCATTAAAGTTTCAGAGTATGGAATTAAACGTTCTGCAACTTTGATCCTTTAATTTTTATCTGTATCTCAAATAGGATTTTTTTTAGAAAATGGCACAAATTTTGATAATTTGTATTGTTTATTTCTTTGTTGCGAGGAATTTTAAAGGCATGTTTAGTCCAGTTAAATAATAGAATAACTATACATGGGTAAAGGAACAGTTTCCTTATCACATATGTGGTCACACTGTAAGTAAATTGTAGACTAGTTGCACGTCTAGCCAACAACTCAAGGTCAATAGGTAGTTTGTCGCTTCTTTTGAGATACTGAAGCAGGTATCATATAGTAATGTTATTTGTTTCTATGTTATTTATGGATAACTATTCAACATACGTACATAATTATATTAGCAGTAAAATGGAAATTAATATATTTACATATTGTTTAATTATTTGATGCCACCATGGCCAGCAGTAATTATCCATCGCGGGTTACTGGTACGTAACCGATGGTACGTTTGACATTGAATATACAGTATTCGTATTTAATTGCAACCATGGCCAGCAGTAACTATCCATCGCGGGTTACTAGTACGTAACCGATAGTACGTTTGACATTGAATATACAGTTATTTGATGCCACCATGGCCAGCAGTAACTATCCATCGCGGGTTACTAGTATGTAACCGATAGTACGTTTGACATTGAATATACAGTTATTTGATGCCACCATGGCCAGCAGTAACTATCCATCGCGGGTTACTGGTATGTAACCGATAGTACGTTTGACATTGAATATACAGTTATTTGATGCCACCATGGCTAGCAGTAACTATCCATCGCGGGTTACTGGTACGTAACCGATAGTACGTTTGACATTGAATATACAGTTATTTGATGCCACCATGGCCAGCAGTAACTATCCTTCGCGGGTTACTAGTATGTAACCGATAGTACGTTTGACATTGAATATACAGTTATTTGATGCCACCATGGCCAGCAGTAACTATCCATCGCGGGTTACTAGTATGTAACCGATAGTACGTTTGACATTGAATATACAGTTATTTGATGCCACCATGGCCAGCAGTAACTATCCATCGCGGGTTACTAGTATGTAACCGATAGTACGTTTGACATTGAATATACAGTTATTTGATGCCACCATGGCCAGCAGTAACTATCCATCGCGGGTTACTAGTATGTAACCGATAGTACGTTTGACATTGAATATACAGTTATTTGATGCCACCATGGCTAGCAGTAACTATCCATCGCGGGTTACTAGTATGTAACCGATAGTACGTTTGACATTGAATATACAGTTATTTGATGCCACCATGGCCAGCAGTAACTATCCATCGCGGGTTACTAGTATGTAACCGATAGTACGTTTGACATTGAATATACAGTTATTTGATGCCACCATGGCCAGCAGTAACTATCCATCGCGGGTTACTAGTATGTAACCGATAGTACGTTTGACATTGAATATACAGTTACTTGATGCCACCATGGCCAGCAGTAACTATCCATCGCGGGTTACTAGTATGTAACCGATAGTACGTTTGACATTGAATATACAGTTATTTGATGCCACCATGGCCAGCAGTAACCATCCATCGCGGGTTACTGGTACGTAATCGATAGTACGTTAGACATTGAATATACAGTTATTTGATGCCACCATGGCCAGCAGTAACTATACATCGCGGGTTACTAGTATGTAACCGATAGTACGTTTGACATTGAATATACAGTTATTTGATGCCACCATGGCCAGCAGTAACTATCCATCGCGGGTTACTAGTATGTAACCGATAGTACGTTTGACATTGAATATACAGTTATTTGATGCCACCATGGCCAGCAGTAACTATCCATCGCGGGTTACTAGTATGTAACCGATAGTACGTTTGACATTGAATATACAGTTATTTGATGCCACCATGGCCAGCAGTAACCATCCATCGCGGGTTACTAGTATGTAACCGATAGTACGTTTGACATTGAATATACAGTTATTTGATGCCACCATGGCTAGCAGTAACTATCCATCGCGGGTTACTGGTACTTAACCGATAGTACGTTTGACATTGAATATCAGTTATTTGATGCCACCATGGCCAGCAGTAACTATCCATCGTGGGTTACTGGTACGTAACCAATAGTACGTTTGACATTGATTATAGTTATTTGATGCCACCATGGCCAGCAGTAACTATCCTTCGCGGGTTACCTACTGGTACGTAACCGATAGTACGTTTGACATTGAATATACAGTTATTTGATGCCACCATGGCCAGCAGTAACTATCCATCGGGGGTTACTGGTACGTAACCGATAGTACGTTTGACATTGAATACAGTACAGTTATTTGATGCCACCATGGCTAGCAGTAACTATCCATCGCGGGTTACTGGTACGTAACCGATAGTACGTTTGACATTGAATATACAGTTATTTGATGCCACCATGGCAAGCAGTAACTATCCATCGCGGGTTATTGGTACGTAACCAATAGTACGTTTGACATTGAATATACAGTTATTTGATACCACCATGGCCAGCAGTAACTATCCTTCGCGGGTTACTGGTACGTAACCAATAGTACGTTTGACATTGAATATACAGTTATTTGATGCCACCATGGCCAGCAGTAACTATCCTTCGCGGGTTACTGGTACGTAACCGATAGTACGTTTGACATTGAATATACAGTTATTTGATGCCACCATGGCCAGCAGTAACTATCCTTCGCGGGTTACTGGTACGTAACCGATAGTACGTTTGACATTGAATATACAGTTATTTGATGCCACCATGGCCAGCAGTAACTATCCATCACGGGTTACTAGTATGTAACCGATAGTACGTTTGGCATTGAATATACAGTTATTTGATGCCACCATGGCTAGCAGTAACTATCCATCGCGGGTTACTGGTACGTAACCAATAGTACGTTTGACATTGAATATACAGTTATTTGATGCCACCATGGCAAGCAGTAACTATCCATCGCGGGTTATTGGTACGTAACCGATAGTACGTTTGACATTGAATATACAGTTATTTGATGCCACCATGGCTAGCAGGAACTATCCTTCGCGGGTTACTGGTACGTAACCAATAGTACGTTTGACATTGAATATACAGTTATTTGATGCCACCATGGCAAGCAGTAACTATCCATCGCGGGTTATTGGTACGTAACCGATAGTACGTTTGACATTGAATATACAGTTATTTGATGCCACCATGGCCAGCAGTAACTATCCATCACGGGTTACTGGTACGTAACCAATAGTACGTTTGACATTGAATATACAGTTATTTGATGCCACCATGGCTAGCAGTAACTATCCTTCGCGGGTTACTGGTACGTAACCAATAGTACGTTTGACATTGAATATACAGTTATTTGATGCCACCATGGCCAGCAGTAACTATCCATCACGGGTTACTGGTACGTAACCAATAGTACGTTTGACATTGAATATACAGTTATTTGATGCCACCATGGCCAGCAGTAACTATCCATCACGGGTTACTGGTACGTAACCAATAGTACGTTTGACATTGAATATACAGTTATTTGATGCCACCATGGCCAGCAGTAACTATCCATCACGGGTTACTGGTACGTAACCAATAGTACGTTTGACATTGAATATACAGTTATTTGATGCCACTATGGCCAGCAGTAACTATCCATCACGGGTTACTGGTACGTAACCAATAGTACGTTTGACATTGAATATACAGTTATTTGATGCCACCATGGCTAGCAGTAACTATCCTTCGCGGGTTACTGGTACGTAACCAATAGTACGTTTGACATTGAATATACAGTTATTTGATGCCACCATGGCAAGCAGGAACTATCCTTCGCG
Organism: Stictocephala bisonia; assembly: GCA_035578905.1. Classification (NCBI taxonomy): domain Eukaryota; kingdom Metazoa; phylum Arthropoda; class Insecta; order Hemiptera; family Membracidae; genus Stictocephala; species Stictocephala bisonia. The sequence goes on from JAQJVL010000375.1 coordinate 93,957, forward strand.
GGTTACTGGTACGTAACCAATAGTACGTTTGACATTGAATATACAGTTATTTGATGCCACCATGGCCAGCAGTAACTATCCTTCGCGGGTTACTGGTACGTAACCGATAGTACGTTTGACATTGAATATACAGTTATTTGATGCCACCATGGCTAGCAGTAACTATCCTTCGCGGGTTACTGGTACGTAACCAATAGTACGTTTGACATTGAATATACAGTTATTTGATGCCACCATGGCCAGCAGTAACTATCCTTCGCGAGTTACTGGTACGTAACCGATATTACGTTTGGCATTGAATATACAGTTATTTGATGCCACCATGGCCAGCAGTAACTATCCATCACGGGTTACTAGTATGTAACCGATAGTACGTTTGGCATTGAATATACAGTTATTTGATGCCACCATGGCCAGCAGTAACTATCCATCGCGGGTTACTAGTATGTAACCGATAGTACGTTTGACATTGAATATACAGTTATTTGATGCCACCATGGCCAGCAGTAACTATCAATCGCGGGTTACTAGTATGTAACCGATAGTACGTTTGACATTGAATATACAGTTATTTGATGCCACCATGGCTAGCAGTAACTATCCTTCGCGGGTTACTGGTACGTAACCAATAGTACGTTTGACATTGAATATACAGTTATTTGATGCCACCATGGCCAGCAGTAACTATCCTTCGCGAGTTACTGGTACGTAACCGATATTACGTTTGGCATTGAATATACAGTTATTTGATGCCACCATGGCCAGCAGTAACTATCCATCACGGGTTACTAGTATGTAACCGATAGTACGTTTGGCATTGAATATACAGTTATTTGATGCCACCATGGCCAGCAGTAACTATCCATCGCGGGTTACTAGTATGTAACCGATAGTACGTTTGACATTGAATATACAGTTATTTGATGCCACCATGGCTAGCAGTAACTATCCATCACGGGTTACTAGTATGTAACCGATAGTACGTTTGGCATTGAATATACAGTTATTATTATCGTTCCTAAGCTATGCCTACTACTGATCAGAATGTCCACCCCTGCCTTCTAACTTCCATACATAGGTCTTTGTGGAAGTGGGGTGTGATCTTCCACTTCCACAAAGTCAGGGCTGAAGACTTTGAACTTCCTATTGGTCAGAAAGTTTTGGGACAGTAGCAGATTATGTTTACTAGCATACAGAATAAGCGGATTTGTCTGTGGTAGCACTAAATTCAGCCATATTGACTTTAGTCAGAATTCCATTTTTCCTACCATAGTGCCTAAATGTAGGCATTCTCTCCGCAGTTCAATGATTTCATCCGAGCTGATTACTATTACCGATTCTCTATGATTTCTTCGACATATTTTCCTTCACATTGAAATGTTGTAGGTTAGTTGAACTGCTATCATGGCAGTACTGATACTGTCAGTCCTCTCCCGGCTGGCTTTACGACAAAGGACAATGCAGTTTAGAAATGTGCCATCTCCTTAAATGAGTAGGCTACTTATTGAATGAAAACGTTTCATTAAAAATAAAACCTATTTATGCAGTCCCAATTCTCCGCTATAGGTTTTCGCTCGAAAAAGAAAGATCTGGAGTGGCCTGTATGTATTCATGCAACCATAAAATGGGAGAAATCCGAACATTCCCGATGGGCAGTCACTCCAACATCCTCTTACAGCCACTCCAGGATATAACTTTCTTTTGCGTTCGTAGAGTTTATGTCCCTTTAGCAAATTAAGGAATAAAACCACACCTTCATTTGTCCAGTGTCTCGGTCTTGAATCGCGTTACTAGTGAAATAACACTTGATAAATGTGTTGACAATGTAACTCACCTAAACAAACAAATCCTCGATCCTTACAATTATGTTGAACATACATATTCGGCACCCAAATGGCAGGAATGCCTTGTACGAAACTTGTATCCTTGGTGCACTACCGATCAGAGAGCGGAGTGACAGGTTCCTGGCGAAAACTCTAAATAGCTTATTTCTCTGTTTAAGCTAACACTACCTCAGTTAAAGCTAATTGTTGGCTAGCGCTTCCAAAATAAACTCTGAGTCGGCCTATGCTGATAATCGTACTACAGCCACTCTCGAGGAACAGAAGTGTGAAAGATTTCTCCAACCGTCCTGCCGCATCAAATCCATAGGCATCGAACTGACATAGTGGAGCTGTTCTTACATAGTAGCATATATTAGGCCCTAATTTATGTCCTTAAAAAATTATATAGGCTAATATATTGTACTGTATGATATAGAGTTCAATTGACAGTAGCCTTAATCAAACTTTGTCTGTAATAAGTAGTATTGTAATAGGTAAACGGAGACTTAACAGGTTTCCCCTTACTGATATGATGTTCCGCCGCATCGGAGACTTGACAGGTTTCCCCAAACTGATCTGATGTTCCGCCGCATCGGAGACTTGACGGGTTTCCCCATACTGATCTGATGTTCCGCCGCATCGGAGACTTGACGGGTTTCCCCAAACTGAACTGATGTTCCGCCGCATCGGAAACTTGACGGGTTTCCCCATACTGATCTGATGTTCCGCCACATCGGAGACTTAACAGGTTTCCCCTTACTGATATGATGTTCCGCCGAATCGGAGACTTGACGGGTTTCCCCATACTGATCTGATGTTCCGTCGCATCGGAGACTTGACGGGTTTCCCCATACTGATCTGATGTTCCGCTGCATCGGAGACTTGACGGGTTTCCCCAAAATGATCTGATGTTCCGCTGCATCGGAAACTTGACGGGTTTCCCCATACTGATCTGATGTTCCGCCGCATCGGAGACTTAACAGGTTTCCCCTTACTGATATGATGTTCCGCCGCATCGGAGACTGGACAAGTTTCCCCAAACTGATCTGATGTTCCGCCGCATCGGAGACTTAGCAGGTTTCCCCTTACTGATATGATGTTCCGCCGCATCAGAGACTGGACAAGTTTCCCCAAACTGATCTTATGTTCCGCCGCATCGGAGACTTGACGGGTTTCGCCATACTGATCTGATATTCCGCCGCATCGGAGACTTGACGGGTTTCCCCATACTAATCTGATGTTCCGCCGCATCGGAGACTTGACGGGTTTCCCCATACTGATCTGATGTTCCGCCGCATCGGAGACTTGACGGGTTTCGCCATACTGATCTGATGTTCCGCCGCATCGGAGACTTGACGGGTTTCCCCATACTGATCTGATGTTCCGCCGCATCGGAGACTTGACGGGTTTCCCCAAACTGATCTGATGTTCCGCCGCATCGGAGACTTGACGGGTTTCCCCATACTGATCTGATGCTCCGCCACATCGGAGACTTAAGAGGTTTCCCCTTACTGATATCATGTTCCGCCGAATCGGAAACTTGACGGGTTTCCCCATACTGATCTGATGTTCCGTCGCATCGGAGACTTGACGGGTTTCCCCAAACTGATCTGATGTTCCGCCGCATCGGAAACTTGACGGGTTTCCCCATACTGATCTGATGTTCCGCCGCATCGGAGACTTGACGGGTTTCCCCAAACTGATCTGATGTTCCGCCGCATCGGAAACTTGACGGGTTTCCCCATACTGATCTGATGTTCCGCCGCATCGGAGACTTAACAGGTTTCCCCTTACTGATATGATGTTCCGCCGCATCGGAAACTTGACGGGTTTCCCCAAACTGATCTGATGTTCCGCCGCATCGGAAACTTGACGGGTTTCCCCATACTGATCTGATGTTCCGCCGCATCGGAGACTTAACAGGTTTCCCCTTACTGATATGATGTTCCGCCGCATCGGAGACTGGACAAGTTTCCCCAAACTGATCTGATGTTCCGCCGCATCGGAGACTTGACGGGTTTCCCCATACTGATCTGATATTCCGCCGCATCGGAGACTTGACGGGTTTCCCCATACTGATCTGATGTTCCGCCGCATCGGAGACTTGACGGGTTTCCCCAAACTGATCTGATGTTCCGCCGCATCGAAGACTTGACGGGTTTCCCCTTACTGATCTGATGTTCCGCCGCATCGGAGACTTGACGGGTTTCGCCATACTGATCTGATGTTCCGCCGCATCGGAGACTTGACAGGTTTCCCCAAACTGATCTGATGTTCAGCCGCATCAGGCCTGATTAATACATAGTTTTTTTAGTTGCATTATTTTGATCTAGTGCGCAATGCCGATACTGATAATTATATAATGCTTTATTGTAACTAATGGAACGATCAAATAATTGTGTTCAGTCGTCATCAATTTAAATTCCGAAATCATTTTCCCATAAACGTAAATTTATAAAAACAGTGGATTTATAAAGTTGTTCTTAAACCACAATTAACAATTAAAATAGGTTTTATACAACACAAAACGTTGATGTGGGAATAGTAATTGATAACTAAAAAAATCGTGTACATTTTCCTCAGGAATAAATTAACAATGGAGTAATTTATTGTTGTATAAGACAATAATGGGCTTTTTTAGTTGGTTCAAAATTGTGTTTGTCTGTGCCATATTTAACACTTAACAAAACAATTCAGTTTTTAGGTACAATTTTATTAATCCCTTAGTTGAGTTTAAGACGTAGCTAATAAAGTGTATCGATGGGTTGAGGGTTTCTTATAAAGAAGTAATTATCTGTGTATACCTCAATAAAACATGGTTCGATATATCCCTCCTAGACATTGCTTTATGCCTGCACAACCAGGAGGATCCATAGCCTTGGCTCGGTAACGGCGACCGACCACGGAATAAACGATTTGCACGCCTCGCTCAGCATAACCACTCGCCTGCCACATTGTTAAGTCACCTTATCAAAACATATTTGTTCATATTTAAATACTCTTCTCAAACCTTGGATTTAATCACGTCCTCCTAGACTTTTTCATAGCAGTCACCACAGAGAAGAAAGGAACAGAGTTTACATCCCATAGTGCGTTGAATGGTTGCCGAGTTAGAAACTTGGGATGTCGAGGACAGTTCTACAGTTTACCGCGTGGTTGGAAGGGCCAGCACCGTTGTCAGTTCCTTCCATTAGTCTATTCCCCTCCAAATATAGGAGGATAAATGTATTAATTATTAGTACAGATTTAGAAATATGTGCATTAGTTTAATACATTTTAAACTGACACTGAGGCGTCCATTACGTCCATAATAAAGCGACCTCCGTTTTCTTTTTTCTCTGAACAGACACTTGTTGTTTCTACATTACGTACATATAATACACAAAACTATAGTTACTTCATTATTTGCATTACAATCGGATGTGGAAAGAAAACTCAGGTGTTTGTTTTTGAAAGTTTGGCTTTGAGTTTTATAAAACAACGACCTAAATTGAGTTGAAAATAAATGACCGACGTGGAGATTGAAATGAACAGTCAGTGAAGTCAAAATTCACCTGCTGCACAATCGATTACGGTTGTTGTAATAGACCTATCAATCATCGTAATCGTTGCTACGATATTATCGATCGATCACAGTAGAAATGAATGCTTTATCCCCGTATCGCTTCTATTAGGCCTGTATCCAAAGTAATAGGTTTAATAGTTTCAACAATTTGTTACGTCGTTATTTAATTTATGATTTAAAGGTACTAATTTAAACGTTTTTATATTGCTTGTTTGGTCTAACTTTCCTCCTCGTACTTTTAACAACCATTTCTTGCAACATGTTTGCTTCTTTGCCAGTGGCCAACCACTGGAACAGCTGAGAGGACATTCTCCACTCTGGGACGATTGAGACGTCCCAGAAGCCATCAGATATCAACAGACAAAATGATATATGAATTCGCGAGAAAAAATAAAAGAATAACAGATTTTGTAATATTAGTATACTTTTCTAAAAATAACATTACGTATTGTGTTAAACTATCTGTTCTGCCAATTATTTTATTTTCACAGTCAACAGTTTACATGGGAAAGTATTTCCGCACTTGAAATTAGAAGCCAATAAACTTTCAAATTGTGAATTCATGTGCTCATAGGTCAAGATATGTTAGCCTATGTTAATGCAAAGAAACGTTCTGATGTCTCAAAGATCCTTTAATTTTTTACTGAAAATTCCCTAGTCAAACCATAGTTTTAACCATAATTAAGAGTTAAAAATCTGCCTAGAAATGCGTAATTTGACACTTAAATATTGAACATTTTCCGGAGGAGGTCTCCCGGACGCCGGTACTTTAACCCCCCTCCTGAATTCGTTCCTGGACATTGCCTAGGTTTCATGCACTATAAAAATGAGTGTCAACTTTGAAGATTTTCCTGCCTTTTGTTGAGTTGTAATCACTCTTTAGAAAAGCCACCAAACTCGCAACCCATTTTATTGAGACGCCTGATCGATTGTTGCTCAATGAAAAGGGAAACAGAATAGCCTTTATATTCACAAGACAATCGGCATTGCGTTTAATCGATAGGTCGATTGTTACGCGATTGAAAGGTATGAGGAGAGCGCGCACAACGCGTTGGTTCGGTCGTCATATCAGACAGTGTAATCGGCACAGAGAATCTCATATACTGAGGATTTCTGATGATTGTAGTAGATACATAGTAAACCACTTCAAAGATGCAACATGGAGGTTGGAGACTAGAGTAAGCAAATCAGCTGAGTTAATTGGCTCGACATAAAAGAGTTTAGAGAGGCTCTCCTTAGCAATGAGTGGCGTGGGTGCGTAGCGTGCAGCGGTGTTGACATCACTCTTGCATATGCCTCTCTGGCGGTTTTTAGCTGGATCCTCGTTAGGAAATCAGCGATGATTTCAAACACCCAAAACATGTAACCGGTATCGTGTTTGATCCAAAGAAAATATTGATTATGTATGCATAAGCTAACATTGTGTCTATTTTCACATAAATGATTTTTTATATTCAACAACCTGGAAAAGCATACAAGTGTATGTATACATTATACATGCAGTATAAACATTTGCACTGTTAAAGCACTAAATTTTTTTACACTTAAGGGGTTTTAATATCCAGGTTTTAACTCGTCAATGAATGTTTATAAATAATAAAGGGTTCATTGTTGAGTTTGTATATCGATTTCCCGTATATTATACGTCAACAACATAAGTAAGGTCGTTTTTATAAGGCGATAAATTGAAGCCACGTTTCATAATTTATCTGAAAGTCACAAGTAAATATAATTAAAGAAAAACTCCCTTTGTTATTTTACGCAACTGTCAGCGGTATTCATTTATTGCTTGTTATCTTGTTGTGATGAGCCAGGTTTTTGTTTAGCAGACTGCCTCGCTTTGTTGGCGAATCATTAATCTTCCAAAGTCATTGTTAGACGATTTGTTCCGTTGACTGTTAACTACTGTTCGACAATCTATGGCAGAGCCCCGACAGATGAGAAAGGAGTCGTCCGTAGTTCTGTTCTGTTACATTCAGTTCAGGTTGATCACTCGTGCAGAACCCGAGGGCCCGACGCTCAGTAAACCCGCGCGCGTGCTCGCCGCACCATCCCAGTCGTCGCTCCAGTTCCTGTGGGGTAGTGCTAGTGGTGCTGTGTGGGGTGGCCTCGAGGTGGCGGTTCTCACGTGCTAGTCCGTCAGTCAAGGTCGTCCCTGACCCATCCTCACTGGTTTATAGTTGTTAAGCTGAGGCTACAAGGTATTATCTGAGTAAATCGATTCCTTATACGCACCTTTTGGAGTTGTGATCCCGAAACTACCGGTACCAAATTTACGTTTACCATTCACTTTCACTAATAACTTTCTAGTTTCTAAAGTATTTGTGACGTCTGTTATAATAAAAATTGTTTTTGTTCATTTCAGTAACGTCTTATAATGTCAATCACATTGTTAACTTTCCTCTACTTATCATATCTTCTGTTTCAATTTCCGATAATGAAATCATTTAATCCGTGTTATTACCATTATAAGTATTTTATAATGTTTAAGTAAAGCAAATAATTTTTTTCATAACTTTATATTTTACCAAAGCCTTAATTTATTGTTTTAAATTTGCTTATCGTTTGATTTGATCTCAAGTGATTTCTTTCGAAATTTAGTAAATTTTAATTTTGTTTTTATTATTTTAGATGCCATTGATAATTGGTTAGATTAAATAAAACTTAATCAAATATATTTGTGCTATTTTATATAGATACATAATAGTTTTCCTACGCATTAAATTTTATTTAACTCAATATGGTCACATGACTGACTAGAAAATAAATGAACTTGGTCAGCAAAGCACGGGTAAATAACTACTAGGCCTACTCTCATAAAGAAAAAACATTTTAAATTGCTCTATTTTTAATTTGACATGAATGGTTGAATTTTTTAAAACACAACCAACATGAAAGATGCACATGATTGATTGAGGTTAAATTATTTCAGTAACAATTATATGCAAGGCAATTTACTAAACTAAAAACTTGTCGTTATTACATTAATACTACAATGAAGACTGGAATTCGGCCAGTTTCCGTACAAGCTGATCAAACTACTAGTAATCCATGCTGACCCACTGAGCTCCCGCATCAGCAGTCTTCGTGCTGAGTACAGTGATCTACTTAGTGGTAATCGTGTCCGCTGTTGCAAATTTGCATGGAATGCGAACAATAGCAACTAAATCTTTATTGGTTCTCATAAACTAATTGTTTTACATATTCTATGGCATTTCTAAATGAAAACAAATCAGTACTAATTGAATTATACGATAAAACGTTTATATTTCAGCCACCTAGTCCCACCACTACAGTAAGCTACACATTGATCTAAGTTACGTTTTATAAATTGATAGTAAATCAACTCCTGTAGACGTACAGTACGAAACACAATAGAACTGATCGTACATTGGAAAAGCCGTTCCCGCGATAGGTTGGTGTTATCTTGAAAATGATTACATATTCAAGCCATTGTTATCTAAAAAGTTATTATGTTTTTATAATGTCATAGGTTTTTATTATCCCGAAATTGATTACATATTCAAGGCATTTTTATCTAAAAGATATTATGTTTTTATAATGTAGGCCTAGATTTTTATAATATTTCATATAATTATGATCTATGAAATATTATTTACTGTGTGATATGATAGTAACTCCATGACCTGGCCGTTATTACACCACCGTATGTTAGGAAAACACATGATCATAGATTATGAACAAATTTTAACTGTTGTAATATCTGGTACATTACATTGTAATGCAAACATATGATAGTAGTTCTATGATGTAGAACTATGACAGTGTAACACCGGCCCACCAGGTGTAGGGAAATGTCATTTTACACCCGTCGTCATTACCTCAATCCAACCTAAAATACAAATGTAACTATGGGTTTTATCGCACTTGTTCAGGTCGTAAATCACACGGCAGGGCTCGATGTAACAGTATGTCCACTTGTACCTGCACGGTGTCGAGACAATTGTCCAATGTACCTGCACGGTGTCGAGACAATTGTCCACTTGTACCTGCACGGTGTCGAGACAATGTCCAATGTACCTGCACGGTGTCGAGACTATTGTCCACTTGTACCTGCACGGTGTCGAGACTATTGTCCACTTGTACCTGCACGGTGTCGAGACTATTGTCCACTTGTACCTGCACGGTGTCGAGACAATGTCCAATGTACCTGCACGGTGTCGAGACTATTGTCCACTTGTACCTGCACGGTGTCGAGACAATGTCCAATGTACCTGCACGGTGTCGAGACTATTGTCCACTTGTACCTGCACGGTGTCGAGACTATTGTCCACTTGTACCTGCACGGTGTCGAGACTATTGTCCACTTGTACCTGCACGGTGTCGAGACAATTGTCCACTTGTACCTGCACGGTGTCGAGACAATTGTCCACTTGTACCTGCACGGTGTCGAGACTATTGTCCACTTGTACCTGCACGGTGTCGAGACAATGTCCAATGTACCTGCACGGTGTCGAGACTATTGTCCACTTGTACCTGCACGGTGTCGAGACTATTGTCCACTTGTACCTGCACGGTGTCGAGACTATTGTCCACTTGTACCTGCACGGTGTCGAGACTATTGTCCACTTGTACCTGCACGGTGTCGAGACAATGTCCAATGTACCTGCACGGTGTCGAGACTATTGTCCACTTGTACCTGCACGGTGTCGAGACTATTGTCCACTTGTACCTGCACGGTGTCGAGACTATTGTCCACTTGTACCTGCACGGTGTCGAGACAATTGTCCACTTGTACCTGCACGGTGTCGAGACTATTGTCCACTTGTACCTGCACGGCGTCGAGACTATTGTCCACTTGTACCTGCACGGTGTCGAGACAATGTCCAATGTACCTGCACGGTGTCGAGACTATTGTCCACTTGTACCTGCACGGTGTCGAGACAATGTCCAATGTACCTGCACGGTGTCGAGACTATTGTCCACTTGTACCTGCACGGTGTCGAGACTATTGTCCACTTGTACCTGCACGGTGTCGAGACAATTGTCCACTTGTACCTGCACGGTGTCGAGACAATTGTCCACTTGTACCTGCACGGTGTCGAGACTATTGTCCACTTGTACCTGCACGGTGTCGAGACTATTGTCCACTTGTACCTGCACGGTGTCGAGACAATTGTCCACTTGTACCTGCACGGTGTCGAGACAATTGTCCACTTGTACCTGCACGGTGTCGAGACTATTGTCCACTTGTACCTGCACGGTGTCGAGACTATTGTCCACTTGTATCTGCACGGTATCGAGACTATTTTCCACTTGTACCTGCACGGTGTCGAGACTATTGTCCACTTGTATCTGCACGATTTCGCGACACAGGAGCGCCTCTTACCTGGCTGAGGGGTTGTCATAAATAATGTTTGATATGGGTGCGACTGTGGAGCGCCTCCCCACCCCTTTCTGGAGACGCTCCTTTGTAGCACAAAAACTGCCTAACCTCGGCACTTTACCTGCTATCTAGCTCAGCTCGCAGAGCGTCCAAAATACAATCAAATATCACAACGGCTACTATCATACTGACTTTATAAGTGCATTGCATATTTTGTGGGAGTAAGTGTAATATTGATTCTGTAAGGGGTTATCCTAAAAGACCATTCAAAACGTTTAATGTGCTGTGATAAGTATTCTTAATCGTGTCTCATTTTATTTGAATTAATAAATGGTTGAACTATTGCAGACGTATTTTATAATCGTACAGATAGAAGACACCCATGCTTGTTCGTGCACACTACTAGCTTGGTCTTCGGAGTTGGACCTCATTATGTTTACCACATCAACTCCTCAGGACTACGATAATGATGTATTTATAGTGTTCTTTTTCGGAAAATTACAAACTTGATACTATATAGTTTTATGTAAAAGGAACACGTAGACACTCTTCCTTTACCCATGACCTGCCCCTTAACCCATGAGTATTAATTATGAAATATTACCACAGTTTCTGCAAATGTTTACAAGCCAAGTAGTGATTTTTGTAATTTTATTAGTTTTATTACCCAGCAGGTTGTTGCAAAGAAAAGGAAAAGGTAGAAAAAAATAGGCTTGTTAATAACGAATCTGTATTGGAGTAAATAGTCATCTTCACTCATACTGTACTACATACTAAGAAATATACGCACAAAAATTAAAATATAGTAAAAAAAATAAACCAGTAATGAAATTTAATTTATCGATACATTTACTGAAAAAGCACGTAGTCACTTAAACGATGGAAAAATAGTAACTTATTATATGTATAAGATCTGGAGACATTAATTTACGAAATGGAATGAATGAAATAAACGAAAGTACCGTAACATTTCTGAACTACATAAAGGACTACCACACAGCAAAATTCAAAGCTATACAAACAACATGTGTGTATGTACAATATATAAATATAAAAACCCATAATGAAACTCAAACATAACATGCGATGTATACATAATTTTCTAAATAAGAAAGAATATTTAAATTTAAACAAAATAATGAGTGTTAACACTTACATACTTTATATTTATATAAATTCAAAATGTGAAATGAAACTCAATAAAAATATGGTATATAACACGGAATATGAACAACATTCTAAAAATATGAAAAAATACATTCAAACAAAGTGTTCTTTTTTAAAAATTGCATAACATATTAAAACAATATAAAATATTTAAACAAATCAAGATGAAACACTAACAAAATATGATATTTTTAAGTGTTAATACTTAATATGTATAGCATTCTAAAATAATAAAAATACATTTAAATTCATACTAAATAATTTGTTTAACACTTATTATTATAAAAATCTAAAATATTTAAAACAATATTTAAACTCAAACAAAAATACTATTTACACTCAATCTGTAGGCTATAATAGTCTAAAACAAACAAAATATTGAAATTCATACAAAACATACTATTTTATTTACTTAGTATTTACAACATTCTAAAATATAAAATCCTTGTAAACTTAAATAAAATATGCTATTTAATACTAAATAATGTACATTCTAAAATATAATCGTTGTACCTACTTTTGATAGAAAGTCATTCATACTAATTTCCCTGGCACAATATCGTTCACGCAACTGTTTTAGTCGACGCTGTAGCTGTTCAGTGTTTTTGTTTGGTGTCTTTGGTTGAGTTTCTCCGAGAAAGTATGACTGTTGCATTAGCTAACTAAATCAATGAGCTGGATATGATCAAACTCAAACAGAATCAAATAATATGTCAAATGACTGTTATAGTGCATATTTACAGTTTCAATTCCAGAATGATTTTTAATTCTAAAGAAATTTTAAGTGTTAAATTTGCGAACCAACCCGGGAATCGAAACCGGATCTTATTTTAATAAACATTTGTATCACATACAATTAGATTACTCTCAAGTTAAACACAATCTCAATTAGATTACTCTCAAGTTAAACACAATCTCATCATAGATATCAAGAAGCCCTAGTTTTTGAACCCTTGTCAAATCCTGTCGGCTTTGGGAGGGAAAAGTACTTAAACTGTATCAAAAGAAATATTTCTCATAAAACTATCGTCACGCTCAACCATGGCAATGGACTCCGATGGGTAGAATTGAAAGGGGTTGTGGAGATAGGAAGCGAGATGTCCTGTTCTCAGTATTCTTAATACTTACACAGCGTCCGCTCAATGGTTACTTTTGTCGTGGTCATCGATCGGAAGTCTAGGTTGTAGGTGGTGGATGGTGGCCAGAGTTTGGCCGTTGTCTTTTCTTTTTTTTTTAAGGAGGGGCCGATCCTCCTTTTAACCTTTTCTCTGCCCAGTCCTCATAGGCTATTGATCTGTTCGAGGAACTTATTCAGACAGAGTAAGGGGGTGAACCAGTACAGTAGAAGGTAAAAATTACTGATAAATCTTCTAGTCGAGGCCGGATTCGAACCAGCACTATCTCTAACCCAAGCTCACAGTCCTGACGTCTTAGACCGCTCAGCCACCGGATCGCCCAAAAAAAGAAGTGTCTTTGTCTAGGGGAGAAAAGTGAGTATATTGTCAGTTAGCCGAAAATTTAACCTTTTTTCGTTCTGATTTTATTATAACCCCTATTTATTAAAAAATGGTCCTATCTGAGCATTATATAACTTCATGTTGGATGTAGGGCTGGCGTCATTCGTCATCGTGGCTCTGGCACCGGTAAATCGTCGAATCAATTGCTTCCATTCAATGACTTCATGTTGGTGCTAGGTAGTTTAGTAAAAGTGACGTTCCTGTCGGCTGAAGGTCAAGTGCCGATACGAGCCGTCGTGTGATAACTGCTGCAGTTCGCGGGTATTCCGTAACACTCCAAGGTGGCGTTCTTGAGCCGCGCACGTTTTCATCTATATCGTTGTTCCATGAACCATCCTCGCTACGATATCATTTTTAGGTCCAAGGTCAGCTAGGTCACAAGGTATTTTATAAAACCGATCAGGATATACCTAATACCACTCTAATGTCCACTTTGTGTTTTTGAACCACATATTTACTGTGCGACAGTTGTATTGGTCTGTTTAGCCTAATTTTGCATCGAGGTTAGATCTTGACAAATGTAATATTTGACAAACATGTTTTCAATCCTGTGAAATGAAACCAATACCCATGTAATTTAATACATTTAGTAGTCAGATATTATTGCACTTACCTATATTGTAGTTACTGAATGGTTACTTATTAGTTATATGCGGTCCTCTAATATAGTTTATTTAGATAATAAATCCATCAATTGAATAATTAAATTATAATAATTCCAGAAATGTTAGTAAAGATTTCAAAGAAACAATGCCAATATACGTTAATTCTAAAAAAATATATGCAACTACCTATTAGAAGAATATTTATACAAAATTAAAGACTTCTTTGAAATACAACTTTAATTTATACATAAAAATAATTTAACGTTTTGTCATTTTATAATATTGTAATAACTCATTTGAGGTTTTATATAATATAATCACAAAGATATATAACGCCAAACCTTACATTTCAAACTATGCAAACTTTCTTTATAGATGACGGAACCTTTACTATCTAAAAAATGAAAAAGTGCAAATAAAAATGTTTATTGTTGTTTTGCAGTTAATTAGGACTTGTCAGAAATACATCCAAACCTAAAATATCAGGGCTTAAAGTTAAATCACATCCCAATGTAACAATTATATCAGTTAATAAGTAATTTTTGTAATTAAGTTGATGTATGTCCCTTAGTAATTATTCCCATCGAAATTTTTCACCAAAAAAATGCTTAATTTCATTTCTTCTTCGATTACAAACTTGTGTGTTTTATATATTTATATATATATATATATATATATATATATATATATATATATATATCTAAAGATCGTTAAAAATGTAGCTATTAATGCAAATAGAAAAAAACATAAGTTAAAGGGTAATTTTAGATTTCTGCACGAAGTTAATAAGTCAATATTTTGAAGGCGGGACCTATAACTGGCAGTTCTACGATGGCCAGAGTTCACTACCGTTATCCTATTGCCCCATGTCACCGTCCTATCCGTTAATACACCTGCCCAGTACAGACGGTGCCGAATGACATTACTGCAGATAAGCCACCGTGGTCCTGGAGACTCGGTACCATTATTTTGTTGCTGCATGTCACCGTCCTATCTGTTACTACACCTGCCCAGTACAGCCGGTGCCGAATGTCATTGGGATAGATAAGCCACCCGTGGACCTAGAGACTCGGTACCGTTATTTTGTTGCCGCATGTCACCGTCCTATCTGTTACTACACCTGCCCTGTACAGCCGGTGCCGAATGTCATTGGGGTAGATAAGCCACCGTGGTCTTGGAGATGTAGTACAGTTATCCTGTGGCCACATGACGCCGTTCTATCCGTTACTACACCCGCCCATTACAGCCGGTGCCGAATGGCATTCCAGTAGGTAAGCCACCGTGGTCTAGGAGATGTAGCACTGTTATCTTGTTGCCGCATGTCACCGTCCTATCTGTTACTACACCTGCCCAGTACAGCCGGTGCCGAATATCATTGGGATAGATAAGCCACCGTGGTCTTGGAGATGTAGTACAGTTATTCTGTGGCCGCATAACACCGTCCTATCCGTTACTACACCTGCCCAGCATAGCCGGTGCCGAAGGACATTGAGGTAGATAAACCACCGATGAAGTACTGTTATCCTGTTGCCGCATGTCACCGTCCTATCTGTTACTACACTTACCCAGCATAGCCGGTGCCGAAGGACATTGTGGTTGATAAGCCGCCGTGGTCCAGGAGATGATGTATCGTTATACTGTTACCGCATGTCACCGTCCTTTCTGTTACTACACCTGCCCAGCATAGCCGGTGCCGAAGGACATTGCGGTTGATAAGCCGCCGTGATCCAGGAGATGATGTATCGTTATACTGTTACCGCATGTCACCGTCCTTTCTGTTACTACACCTGCCCAGCATAGCCGGTGCCGATGGACATTGCGGTTGATAAGCCGCCGTGGTCCAGGAGATGATATACCGTTATACTGTTACCGCGTGTCACCGTCCTTTCTGTTACTACACCTGCCCAGCATAGCCGGTGCCGAAGGACATTGCGGTTGATAAGCCACCGTGGTCCAGGAGATGATGTACCGTTATACTGTTACCGCGTGTCACCGTCCTTTCTGTTACTACACCTGCCCAGCATAGCCGGTGCCGATGGACATTGCGGTTGATAAGCCGCCGTGGTCCAGGAGATGATGTATCGTTATACTGTTACCGCATGTCACCGTCCTTTCTGTTACTACACCTGCCCAGCATAGCCGGTGCCGATGGACATTGCGGTTGATAAGCCGCCGTGGTCCAGGAGATGATATACCGTTATACTGTTACCGCGTGTCACCGTCCTTTCTGTTACTACACCTGCCCAGCATAGCCGGTGCCGAAGGACATTGCGGTTGATAAGCCACCGTGGTCCAGGAGATGATGTACCGTTATACTGTTACCGCGTGTCACCGTCCTTTCTGTTACTACACCTGCCCAGCATAGCCGGTGCCGATGGACATTGCGGTTGATAAGCCGCCGTGGTCCAGGAGATGATGTACCGTTATACTGTTACCGCATGTCACCGTCCTTTCTGTTACTACACCTGCCCAGCATAGCCGGTGCCGAAGGACATTGCGGTTGATAAGCCGCCGTGGTCCAGGAGATGATGTATCGTTATACTGTTACCGCTTGACACCGTCCTTTCTGTTACTACACCTGCCCAGCATAGCCGGTGCCGAAGGACATTGCGGTTGATAAGCCGCCGAGGTCCAGGAGATGATGTATCGTTATACTGTTACCGCATGTCACCGTCCTTTCTGTTACTACACCTGCCCAGAATAGCCGGTGCCGATGGACATTGCGGTTGATAAGCCGCCGTGGTCCAGGAGATGATGTACCGTTATACTGTTACCGCATGTCACCGTCCTTTCTGTTACTACACCTGCCCAGCATAGCCGGTGCCGAAGGACATTGCGGTTGATAAGCCGCCGTGGTCCAGGAGATGATGTATCGTTATACTGTTACCGCATGTCACCGTCCTTTCTGTTACTACACCTGCCCAGCATAGCCGGTGCCGATGGACATTGCGGTTGATAAGCCGCCGTGGTCCAGGAGATGATGTACCGTTATACTGTTACCGCGTGTCACCGTCCTTTCTGTTACTACACCTGCCCAGCATAGCCGGTGCCGATGGACATTGCGGTTGATAAGCCGCCGTGGTCCAGAAGATGATGTATCGTTATACTGTTACCGCATGTCACCGTCCTTTCTGTTACTACACCTGCCCAGCATAGCCGGTGCCGATGGACATTGCGGTTGATAAGCCGCCGTGGTCCAGGAGATGATGTACCGTTATACTGTTACCGCATGTCACCGTCCTTTCTGTTACTACACCTGCCCAGCATAGCCGGTGCCGATGGACATTGCGGTTGATAAGCCGCCGTGGTCCAGGAGATGATGTACCATTATACTGTTACCGCTTGTCACCGTCCTTTCTGTTACTACACCTGCCCAGCATAGCCGGTGCCGAAGGACATTGCGGTTAATAAGCCACCGTGGTCCAGGAGATGATGTACCGTTATACTGTTACCGCGTTATACTGTTACCGCATGTCACCGTCCTTTCTGTTACTACACCTGCCCAGCATAGCCGGTGCCGAAGGACATTGTGGTTGATAAGCCACCGTGGTCCAGGAGATGATGTACCGTTATACTGTTACCGCATGTCACCGTCCTTTCTATTACTACACCTGCCCAGCTTAGCCGGTGCCGAAGGACATTGCGGTTGATAAGCCACCGTGGTCCAGGAGATGATGTACCGTTATACTGTTACCGCATGTCACCGTCCTTTTTGTTACTACACCTGCACAGCATAGCCGGGACATCCTGCTATGCTGGGATGTGATATATTGCACATCGTAGTACACAAATAAATGTGTAAGATTGACATTTTAACTCAATTATTTCTTTAGAAGTAACACGTTAAATACTATCCGGCCCCTGTTTGAATATTGACTACGTGATTTTAAAATATAGAGTGATGAAATATTGTAACTTTGATGTTTACAAAGTACAAAAATGTTTCAATGTAGATTGGATCGTAATTATGTTGGTTAAGTTTTACAATTGGAACAGTTTGTTTTAAATTTTCTAACAATTGTGTACAGTGATAAATGATTCAATTTGAGCTTGAAAAATAGATATTTTACGAACTGCTTTCATATTTAACTACCTACCCTTAGTGGGAAAACGTTAAAGGTCTTATTTACCAGGCGAAGTTAGGGCTGACTTGACCTAATGTAATGTTCCATTGACATATTCAATACAGAAGAACAAGCCCCCGTTTATGACGTAGATAGCCAAAGTGCACATTCCTAGAATCAGGGCTGTAGTAAAATCTCTGGTAGGGCAATGTTAAACTACCAATGCTATAGGAGGTAGTGATAGTTCGCTGTTTGCACTGTTCAAACTTTGCAAACTTCTTCTACTTTCTATAATTGTTATGGCAACTTTTCCATGTTTTAGTGATAGCTTTCATCACCCGGGCAATAATTACAGTAATACTGTCCACAGCAAATGTTTTAAGTTGATTAATAATATTCAACTCCAAAATTAGGATTTTGAGTTTTGTGATATTAAAAATCGACTAAATTCTCCAAATTCCTCCGCATTTTACCTGATACATCAGCAGTGGCAATGCACGAGGATAGTTCAGTGTTTAGAGGAGTGTGAAACTGAGTGGGCTCATCCCTTGTAGTGATCATCAACCCTTACGATGTTGGGCGTCAGACCTCGCAAGATGCCTCACGTGGGAAGCCTCTCTCACATGCCCAGGTACGACTCAAAACTAGCATGGGTTTAGTTTATTACATCCTTATATAAAATAGCTTATTTGACTTGACCTATGTGTAGTATTAATGTTGGGTATATCACTGATAGATGTACATTTTTTACGAATAAATGAGTTTAATCTTTATCTATATGAGTATAAAAATCGTGGCGTACTGTTCAAATATGTGCATGTTTATAGAATTATATATTTTTTAACGAATTGGAAGAATTAATTTTCGAACTGATGATGTCCATTCTATGTTTGGCAGTGCTATAAACGTCGAATAAATTACGTATTTTCTCACATTTCCAAAAGTTTGAATGAAAGGTTTCAACAATGCTATTGCTCAAATATTCATCAGTTTCTTATAAATAATGGATTTTAAGTATCCCCATAAGAAACAGTCTATTTGAGTAAGGTCTGGTGAGTGCAGGCCATTGAATTTGACCACACCTACCAATCCACCGTCTATCTAGCTGTTACAGTATTATTTAGATAATTTCCAACACGAACTTCAAAGTAGGGTGGGGAACCATCTTGCTGGAAATAGATAATACATCTTGCTGGAGTTCAGGTTCATTTTGATCAAGAATATGTCTTATTGAAGAAAAAATAATTTTTATAGCATTTGTAAATATACGGTTGCCTTAGATGAAAAAGGTTTTATAATGTGATCACCCAAAAGTCCTGTCCTAAATATTTATCTTTTCAGGGTATCGAGTGCCAGATTCTGGGAAATGTAAAACTTTTCATGATCAAAATACACACAGTTATGTATGTTTACCAAATCGTTAACAAAGAAAGTACACTGACCATTTAAGGTTATATTATGAAAAAAATGTGGATAAGTAGAAATTAGTCTGTCCGTCTCTCCGCAAAACTGAAGACGGAGATAATCCTCATTTAATTCATGTAGAAGTTTATTCCTCTAAGATTGAAATTTATTTTTTAAGCAAAATTTATGCACATAGCTAGAAACAAACTCACAAAGTTGATGCTGACCTGGTGGACTGCTGGGGACCTACAACGAGTTGTGCTGCAACTTCAAATGCTTTGTCCTTTTCTAAAGAAGGCCGACCAAAGCATGGAGCAACTGCAGTGTCAAGTTTGACAAAACTTAACTATTAAATTTCTTAAACAATCCATAGTATTAATTTAATTTTTACATTATTATGATTGTTTTATATAGGATATCTTATTACATTATAATCCTCTCTGTTTCTTTTTAACTGAGGTCCTATTTTATTTGACGATTAGAAACTATTGTGGTTTTTACTAGGTAAACTACTTAGGTTTATAGGAGAGATAGATCAAAAATCAAAGTAGGCCACAGCTTTAGAACAACATAGTAGAAGCTGTCACGTGCGCTTATCTTGATAGCATTGTGAGTGCTGGTCCAACGTATTTTAAACACTTCAATGCAATGAAACGAAATATATTTTTACAGGTCCAGACCCCCTTATCCAATTGCCTCCTTGGATCTGAACCACATCGGCAGCTTCACAAGTCACGCACACGATTTTCAAAGTCCTGACAACATCATCATGGTACGCTCCACTGATGAACGAACTATCGCCCAGAGCAACGGCACACAGGTAAAGACAAGTAGAAAACGGAACAAATTTTCCAATAATATAGGCCTACAGTTAATACACAAATTTTAAAAGTGTTTTTTTAAATACGTATAGTAAATGAGTTATAGCAGATTCTAATGAAAATTGCTTTCAATTCTAATAACTAAAATCAAAACTACTTTATAGTTACACCACTCAGAGGCTAATACAAGATGAGATCATTGCAAGGTTATACTACTTAGGCCTACTGTACTGTCAAGCAGCTCAAAAAGGCAATTGAAGACCTATTAATAGCACATGTTTCTGTACAAATAAATACCATCTTCACCTACCAAATGGAAAGCTAAAGTCCTACGTGGGTTTAATCTTGAAGTGAAACAAGCACAGAACACGGCACAAATGTAAAGAACATTATTAATGTGTTTATGGATGTTTGATGTTTATGAAATACAAACACGTTTCAATATAGAATGGATGAAATATAATTTTGTCCAGTTGTCAATTCGGAACATAAACAAATTTTGTTCAGTAATAAATAATTTAATCTAAGTTTTACTGAGAGATATCTTAAGAACTACCCTAATTGTGAACCACCAACTGCTTTAATGGCAAGAAAGTTAAAGAGGGTTGAAAGCAGAATCTGGAGAAATTAGTTGACAAATCCAAATGAGTGATTGTGATTTAAATTAAATGTTGAGGAAATTGTTTTGATTCTTAAATAAAGCACAGTTTGAAAGGGATCAACTGAAATCAATTTAATAATTATTTGTCTTGGTGCTATTTAATTACAGATTTTTCTGTAAAAGTAATTCCAAATTTTTAAGAAATATTTAATTAACTCATTTGACACGATCATCTGCGATACATTTCATTTCATGTTCAGCATCTAAATAAATAACCATGATCTGTATAATTTATACATCCATCTTATCAAATACAGTGTATGATAGTTTTTCATAAGCTATTCCGTTACAATATGTTTTTTTTTTATTATCAAATGTATCAATGTACAGAAACTGCCTCATAACTATGTGTCACCACCATTCGCACCTACAACATATTCAAACATACATATTTTGTATGTTGAACATAACTATGTTTGACTACTACTCGCACTTACAACACATACAAACATACATAACTATGTTTGACTACTACTCGCACTTACAACACATACAAACATACATAACTATGTGTGACTACTACTCACACTTACAACACATTCAAACATATATAACTATGTGTGACTACAACTCACACTTACAGCAAATCCAAACACACATCCTGTATCTCACCTACAAACATCAAAAATGTTTGACAAATCTGTCGAGTTTGGGTATCCTTGGATCTATCGTGTCTCAACAATTGGTATATTACTAAAAATATTATTAGATTTATTATTAGAATATCACAAATTTCATCTATAGTATATTCATTAAATGGAGCCGTCACGGGGTTCTACATAATAGTTAATTTCTTTCACACAAACAGAATCACTATCAGGTAAATAATATGTTTAACAAGCAATAATTACGCTTTATGGACCTTTATCAATACACAATAGATTAACAAGGTAACAGGAGAATATTCACCAGAATAAGTGTTGAAAATTCCAAACCTTGAGATAGTAAGGATTTGATTGTTTTTGCTGTAAATTTGCTGTTCCTACCAATGGTCTTAAGTGTTCATAATGGAGGACTGTTAAATGAAGCTTTTGCATTACTCATTGTGTAAATTGACCAATTAACTCCAATCTTCTACATCAGTGGTTCCCAACCTTTTACCCCCAAGGACTTAAAAGGTTGGAGTCACTTTATAAAAATAACTACCAACCACAAGATATTTTAGACCAATTAAAAAAATTAACAAAGATTCGTTGAAATGTTTATAAATTGAAAACAGAAAACACTATACTGTAAGTTAGTAGTGTATCTTAAACACTGAACCATAAAAATGTAAACATATTCAAACATAGTATAAGGGCTATATTTTAACACTCAAGTCTCAGTGACTGTCTTGATCTTGCAGTTTACTAGCAAATTCTACCATTATTTCAATATTTGGCTTGAAAGAAGTCATACTGATGCAGCAACACTTTGACCCATCTTACTCATACAGCCTGCTAATATTTTGTCTGCATTTTACAGTCTTAAAACGTGAATACCATTAATCAGGTATAAAAGATACTCTACTTTGCTTTAAAGTAACTTTCTCAGTAAAATGTTGTACTGAAATTAATTGACAGAAATGTACAGTAACAATGACAATGTCCTCATATTATGCAGTGAAGTGTTAATACAATTATTTCGTCCACTTAGTACCCTGTGGTGGACCACTGCAGACCACGTGTGGTCTTGAACCACAGTTTGGGAAACACTGTTCTACGCCACTACAAGAGACCTCGGGCAAGAATTTTGTCAGTAATTTATTGTGCACACTGCCAATTTTTATAATTAAAAAATCATTAATACAGTATATTACACAATTTGTTGAGCACAGTTTAAGTTTATTTTTAGAACTTTAATATGACTAGTTTATTTGTAATGTAGCAAGATAACAACTTACTTTGGTTTTTTTGAAAAAAAATGTTAATTTAACTTGTTTTAGATTTATGTTACCTATAAGTCTTGGGTTATGCAAATGAGTCTTTATATTATGATGTATATGAAGTCTTTGTATAGTTATATAAAGATGCACTAATCGTACAAAAATGATACCATCAACAATGCCACATCTCACTTATGTCAGGAAGAACATTTTAAGAAGGAAAATAAAAATGTTATCTCTCGTCAAGCATTAACTTTCTTCATTCAACCCATAGACTAAGAAGTAAAAATTAGAAAAATTAGATTCTGTGGTAGAAAAGCCTGTGCTTTTATTACAACCAAATGAATCTGAGACTGTAAATGCATTGAACAACAAGACCACCCATACACGTACAGTGGTAGAGATATGGCACATCAGTACCACTGTAAGTGTGTGGGTGGGTGGGTCAGTACCACTGTACGTATATTACATAATTTACTAGGAGACACCCCTGCACACTTTGTGTGCCAACCCCGAAACTTGCTGCGCTCGTTGCACGTTGGCCATCGGCCTGTGATTTTTCACTATAAATAATAGAAGGTCACATACATAACGTAAAATCATAATAATACATTTATTTACAGTATCTCACTCACATTACTTGCGTTGCTACCTGTTTATAGTATCTCACTCACATTACTTGCGTTGCTACCTGTTTACAGTATCTCACTCACATTACTTGCGTTGCTACCTGTTTACAGTATCTCACTCACATTACTTGCGTTGCTACCTGTTTACAGTATCTCACTCACATTACTTGCGTTGCTACCTGTTTACAGTATCTCACTCACATTACATGCGTTGCTACCTGTTTACAGTATCTCACTCACATTACTTGCGTTGCTACCTGTTTACAGTATCTCACTCACATTACTTGTGTTGATACCTGTTTACAGTATCTCACTCACATTACTTGCGTTGCTACCTGTTTACAGTATCTCACTCACATTACTTGCGTTGCTACCTGTTTACAGTATCTCACTCACATTACTTGTGTTGCTACCTGCTTACAGTATCTCACTCACATTACTTGTGTTGCTACCTGTTTACAGTATCTCACTCACATTACTTGTGTTGCTACCTGCTTACAGTATCTCACTCACATTACTTGTGTTGCTACCTGCTTACAGTATCTCACTCACATTACTTGCGTTGCTACCTGTTTACAGTATCTCACTCACATTACTTGCGTTGCTACCTGCTTACAGTATCTCACTCACATTACTTGCGTTGCTACCTGCTTACAGTATCTCACTCACATTACTTGCGTTGCTACCTGTTTACAGTATCTCACTCACATTACTTGCGTTGCTACCTGCTTACAGTATCTCACTCACATTACTTGCGTTGCTACCTGCTTACAGTATCTCACTCACATTACTTGCGTTGCTACCTGCTTACAGTTTCTCACTCACATTACTTGCGTTGCTACCTGTTTACAGTATCTCACTCACATTACTTGCGTTGCTACCTGTTTACAGTATCTCACTCACATTACTTGCGTTGCTACCTGTTTACAGTATCTCACTCACATTACTTGCGTTGCTACCTGTTTACAGTATCTCACTCACATTACTTGCGTTGCTACCTGTTTACAGTATCTCACTCAATTACTTGCGTTGCTACCTGTTTACAGTATCTCACTCACATTACTTGCGTTGCTACCTGTTTACAGTATCTCACTCACATTACTTGCGTTGCTACCTGTTTACAGTATCTCACTCACATTACTTGCGTTGCTACCTGTTTACAGTATCTCACTCACATTACTTGCGTTGCTACCTGTTTACAGTATCTCACTCACATTACTTGCGTTGATACCTGTTTACAGTATCTCACTCACATTACTTGCGTTGCTACCTGCTTACAGTATCTCACTCACATTACTTGCGTTGCTACCTGCTTACAGTATCTCACTCACATTACTTGCGTTGCTACCTGCTTACAGTATCTCACTCACATTACTTGCGTTGATACCTGTTTACAGTATCTCACTCACATTACTTGCGTTGCTACCTGTTTACAGTATCTCACTCACATTACTTGCGTTGCTACCTGTTTACAGTATCTCACTCACATTACTTGCGTTGCTACCTGTTTACAGTATCTCACTCACATTACTTGCGTTGCTACCTGTTTACAGTATCTCACTCACATTACTTGCGTTGCTACCTGTTTACAGTATCTCACTCACATTACTTGCGTTGCTACCTGTTTACAGTATCTCATTCACATTACTTGTGTTCCTACCTGTTTACAGTATCTCACTCACATTACTTGCGTTGCTACCTGTTTACAGTATCTCACTCACATTACTTGCGTTGCTACCTGTTTACAGTATCTCACTCACATTACTTGCGTTGCTACCTGTTTACAGTATCTCACTCACATTACTTGCGTTTCTACCTGTTTACAGTATCTCACTCACATTACTTGCGTTGCTACCTGTTTACAGTATCTCACTCACATTACTTGCGTTGCTACCTGTTTATAGTATCTCACTCACATAACTTGTGTTGCTACCTGTTTACAGTATCTCACTCACATTACTTGCGTTGCTACCTGTTTACAGTATCTCACTCACATTACTTGCGTTGCTACCTGTTTACAGTATCTCACTCAAATTACTTGCGTTGATACCTGTTTATAGTATCTCACTCACATAACTTGTGTTGCTACCTGTTTACAGTATCTCACTCACATTACTTGCGTTGATACCTGTTTATAGTATCTCACTCACATTACTTGTGTTGCTACCTGTTTACAGTATCTCACTCACATTACTTGCGTTGCTACCTGCTTACAGTATCTCACTCACATTACTTGCGTTGCTACCTGCTTACAGTATCTCACTCACATTACTTGCGTTGCTACCTGCTTACAGTATCTCACTCACATTACTTGCGTTGCTACCTGCTTACAGTATCTCACTCACATTACTTGCGTTGCTACCTGCTTACAGTATCTCACTCACATTACTTGCGTTGCTACCTGCTTACAGTATCTCACTCACATTACTTGCGTTGCTACCTGCTTACAGTATCTCACTCACATTACTTGCGTTGCTACCTGCTTACAGTATCTCACTCACATTACTTGCGTTGCTACCTGCTTACAGTATCTCACTCACATTACTTGCGTTGCTACCTGCTTACAGTATCTCACTCACATTACTTGCGTTGCTACCTGTTTACAGTATCTCACTCACATTACTTGCGTTGCTACCTGTTTACAGTATCTCACTCACGTTACTTGCGTTGCTACCTGTTTACAGTATCTCACTCACGTTACTTGCGTTGCTACCTGTTTACAGTATCTCACTCACATTACTTGCGTTGCTACCTGTTTACAGTATCTCACTCACATTACTTGCGTTGCTACCTGTTTATAGTATCTCACTCAATTACTTGCGTTGCTACCTGTTTACAGTATCTCACTCACATTACTTGCGTTGCTACCTGTTTACAGTATCTCACTCACATTACTTGTGTTGCTACCTGTTTACAGTATCTCACTCACATTACTTGCGTTTCTACCTGTTTACAGTATCTCACTCACATTACTTGCGTTGCTACCTGTTTATAGTATCTCACTCAATTACTTGCGTTGCTACCTGTTTATAGTATCTCACTCACATTACTTGCGTTGCTACCTGTTTACAGTATCTCACTCACATTACTTGCGTTGCTACCTGCTTACAGTATCTCACTCACATTACTTGCGTTGCTACCTGCTTACAATATCTCACTCACATTACTTGCGTTGCTACCTGCTTACAGTATCTCACTCACATTACTTGCGTTGCTACCTGCTTACAGTATCTCACTCACATTACTTGCGTTGCTACCTGCTTACAGTATCTCACTCACATTACTTGCGTTGCTACCTGCTTACAGTATCTCACTCACATTACTTGCGTTGCTACCTGTTTATAGTATCTCACTCAATTACTTGCGTTGCTACCTGTTTATAGTATCTCACTCACATTACTTGCGTTGCTACCTGTTTATAGTATCTCACTCAATTACTTGCGTTGCTACCTGCTTACAGTATCTCACTCACATTACTTGCGTTGCTACCTGTTTATAGTATCTCACTCAATTACTTGCGTTGCTACCTGTTTATAGTATCTCACTCACATTACTTGCGTTGCTACCTGTTTATAGTATATCACTCAATTACTTGCGTTGCTACCTGTTTATAGTATCTCACTCACATTACTTGCGTTGCTACCTGTTTATAGTATCTCACTCAATTACTTGCGTTGCTACCTGTTTATAGTATCTCACTCACATAACTTGCGTTGCTACCTGTTTACAGTATCTCACTCACATTACTTGTGTTGCTACCTGTTTACAGTATCTCACTCACATTACTTGCGTTGCTACCTGTTTACAGTATCTCACTCACATTACTTGCGTTGCTACCTGTTTATAGTATCTCACTCAATTACTTGCGTTGCTACCTGTTTATAGTATCTCACTCACATTACTTGCGTTGCTACCTGTTTATAGTATCTCACTCAATTACTTGCGTTGCTACCTGTTTATAGTATCTCACTCACATTACTTGCGTTGCTACCTGTTTACAGTATCTCACTCACATTACTTGTGTTGCTACCTGTTTACAGTATCTCACTCACATTACTTGCGTTGCTACCTGTTTACAGTATCTCACTCACATTACTTGCGTTGCTACCTGTTTACAGTATCTCACTCACATTACTTGCGTTGCTACCTATTTATTAGTTTAAACACGCATTAATATTACTCATCCTATTTTAAATATATCTATGTCATTTGTTTTTGTTTATTACATGTGAAGTACATAACAAAATATACAGATCCTACACAGTCAGAAACTAACCCATACTAGCCATTACAACCAACAGCCTGTGAAGTAACGTCTGGCTTTGACACCAAATACACAATGCTGATCAAAATGTGTAATTATTGTAGAATTTTTAGTATTATTGGGTCGGGTAGAAAACGCCCTGCATGTTATATTTAGCACATGTAGGGGTTCCAGTGGCAGAGGGAAATCCAATACAATAACTTCCGCCATCAAATGTTCTAACTTCCAGAACAGTATTTAGTTGAAAAAATAACTATAACGAACTGTACATTTTTGTTTGAATGGTATTTATTGTTTACATTTTTGTTCATTGTCTTATTGATATTATTAATTGTTATTTAATACCAAATAATGATTTAATTTAATCGTTCTAAGCTTGATTCATGGTGTTAATCAAACCAACCGATGGTCACTGCTGCTAATGACGTAAATAATTATCATTTTCACAGTTGAAAATCTCAGGTATTATATTATATTTTATGTTGGGTTGTTAGATTATGCCAATTTGTTTTGTTTGCTTAGTCCTAACTATTATTTTTAGGCATTATTGTAAATATTTTCTCAACATTTTGCAGCCACCAAAGTTAAAGACTGTAGTTGTATCAACTGTGGAGACATATAACCGAAACCAGAACACTGTGCGCAAACTAACCACAAAGAGTGTTGATGGAGTCGTGGAGTCCAAGGAGACCATTGTCACTGACATCAATCGAGCACCACTTCTAGGTTCCCGTAAGTAAACTTGCCATTCTTAACATTGTAAGTCAAACAGATGGTGTGGTCATTCTGAATGTGGTGTTTTTCTTCATAGTTTAAACCTTAATTGTAACACATTGATGGACTGTTAAGAGTAATTGTTAGGATGTTCGCTATTGTAACATTTCTTCATTTTCCAAAGAATTTAATCGTATAACTTATTGACACCATACAAAAATATCACAGGCAACCGCCATCAATATACTCATTTATTTAACACCATAGATCTAGGGTGAAGTACAAATCTTAAGGCCACAATTACACATTTACGGATTGCCTTTTAGAATGCTGATCTACAAGGTCAAACTGTTTTTGGCCTGTAATTGTATAAAATAGAAACATCAAAGAACATGAAAATAAGGATCATTCAAGAGGTTGAGTTACAGTTAGCGAGAATATTGGATAGTCAAAACATCCAAAGGAGCTGTAGACAACCTCAAGACACTTCTGAAATCACTATTCAACTATTTATTACAACTGTTTAAGCAAGCTAACTAGCTAAATGGCTTAGATGTAATTTTTTGTCCTAGTCGAAAAAGTAAAACTTTGTTTTTGTAAGGAGTGTATAATGATTGATAAAAAAAAAAAAATGAAAATTTCAAGTTTTGTACCCTATGGTTATTATACTCTACCAAATTGGTTGGACAATGGGTAATTTCTTTTAGTGTCATTAAAAACCCTAACTCTAATGATCTGAATCTCTAAGTTTTACTGAAGACTTGTTGGGTTGTAAATCAGATCAGCAAGCAAAGAGGGCAGTCAACCATGCAAGTCAAGGTCTCAGGGCCAACCAGTCAAGGATGAACGGCTGCTTCACGGATATCACAGCTCCGTCATCCTTTCAGTTGTCTCAGACCTTGGAGCTACTTGTTTTATTGCTTTTATAGTTCAAGGCTAAAAAACACTAGATCATCTCTCTTAAAACGTATTGATGATAATATATGCCTTATATTTACATATTCAGGTTTACACATAGGAATGAACTCAGACTGTTAGGGTTGTTAGCTGATAAATCTATTTATTATTTATTAACAGTAGCTCATTATGCCAAAGCAAAGTAAGCAGACTTATATTATACCAGTATAATGTTAAGCAAGTATCGAATTTTTCATTTTACTCTTTAAATTAATCAATGTCATTGTTTCTAAATTAGATCCAAGAATTATGTATTAGCAATCGGTCCAAAAAAACTGACAGTCCCAATTTACTTGTTAGTAACACTGAGCTCCTGGCATTCAGAAAACGAGTAATAGATTCCAAATTTTGCTGATGTTGTAATTAGTTTATTTTGACAATCTTTACATTATTATTTTCAGTAAAGCAGAAAATAGTGATATTTTAAAAATAATTCCCCCAAAGTTCTTTGTTATGAACAGTTATAATATGAATAGTCAGTGTAATCTGGCTCTGAAACATTAGATAAATTATTGTTTGTCATATTGTATTTTACATTAAAGTTCTGATACAATTATTTGTTCTCATAAAGGTCTTTAAGACACCAAAATACCTTTAAAGACTAAACATTTTTGCTAAAATTAACAAAATACCAAAGTCAGCTTCTATAAGTAGGTTCATCACTAAAGCCTTATTTGCAAAATAAAAAAAAGGTTATAGCAAAAGAAACAGCTTTTTTAATTTTATTCAATTAATCATAGCTCCAGATTTTCTCCATGAAATGGTCCTTATAAACTTAATTGTGCTTAAATAGTCTTCAGTATGGCCAAAGAGTGAAGCGTATCACTGGGCAGGAACAGTTGTTCAAACAACTGAGTGAGACTACTAAGCTGTATCAATAATAGGTGTGAGATATTTCCATGTATTAATATTGTAGCTTTAGTTTAATACATTATCTGAGACAAATGATAAATTGAATATTCACCTATACAATTGTACATACTATACATACAATAATTGTAGAGTAACTGAACCAATTCTTTATAAGTACAACAGAAAACTCAATCTTGTGAAACAGCGATCATAACAAAGGAATCTTCCCAGCACTTCAGGAGGCAGAACGTGAACATCTATGCTTCCCAGATTCTAAAAAAAAAGAAATAGAGAACATAATAAAGAGCCTCAAACCAAAGACTTCTGCTGGAGTTGATGACATCTCAGGTAAGATTTTAAAGCAATGCCGTCAGCCCCTCACAAATCCCTTTATCATCATAAACAAATTTCTACAATCTGAACAGGTTCTATTAGCTTTAACAACGGGAAAGGCTTATCCTAAATTTAAAAGTGGTTGTAAAACAGTACCAGGGAATTACAGGCCTATTTCCCTAATTTTAACCTTCTTGAAAGTAACTGAGAGTTATTCTTAACAGCAATAATAGAAATGGCTGAATACATAATTGACCACCTTGAGTTCGGAAAACCAGGGACAAATATAACGATTTACTTCAGCAAGGCTTTTGACATCTTAAGACACAATTTTATATTGAATAAAGTGGAACATCTTGGAATCAAACAACTGCCCTAAATTGAGACTGCTCTAAAATCTGAGAGGAAGAAGCCAAGTGATGAAGTTAAGCACATGAAAAAATTTACAACACTAACTGTAACCAGTTTGGGTACACCAGGCCTTTATTTTGGCCCCTCTGTCATTCATGCTTTTCACAAATGACATGCCAGAACACCTTAGGCAATACTGTTCCACCCTCATGTATGTAGATGATACACCTCTTCTTTCTAGTGACTCATCTGACAGCTGTTAAAACATCCCTCAACATGGAGTATCAATACTGCCATACAAAAGATCTTGTTGTTTATATGACATAAATAAATCAGTGGCCTTTGGAAGAAAAAAAATTAAAATCGTGACACTATCATGCTAGCTATGGAACCTCTTGCCAAGTTTCTGTGAATGACTATTGATGAGAACCTGTCATGGACATAACACATTGATGAGCTTTGCAAGAAACTAAACACTAGCCTTTTTATACTACAATGAATTTCACAAATATCTGACATCAACACAGTAATAACAACATACCAATCTCTTTTAGAATCTCACTTGACAAACAGCATTGCCGCCTGGGGAGGCACCTCAGCAAGCAACCTTGAAAGAGTGCTGCTACCTCAGAAAAGAGCTTTGCGAATAGTGAAGAGACTGGGATCCACAAAGAATTGGCCTTTAAGGACTTTTGAGTAGTGACAGCAGTCCCTCTACATCTGAGAAGTAGTCCTATATTCAGATGGAAGACCACTGCCCCGACATCTGGACATACACAACCACACAACCGGCATGGATCCCAATACTGATTGTTACAGACTTGTGAATGAACGCGGATTCGTCCAGCGTACAACTATGAGTCACATGCAGAATCTAAGATAATGAATGTGTTTTGATGTTTATGACGACAGCTAACATATGTGACCTAACAAATTTATGTAGTACACATTTAAAATTAAACACAAACTAGTATTTTACAGTTTTCTATATTTTATAAACGTACAAAATCTTAGATTTTGAAGTAAAATAAAGCACTTTATGTGTCTTTCAACTAACTGTAAACCCTTGGTGTATGTTTATGTGGAACTGAAATTCTGAAATAATTAAAACTTTTCAATATTAGTATAATTTTTTTAATTTGTCATATTTACCATTGTTTAATTTTATTGTATGATTCAATTATATTAGGCTATACTAATAATAAAATTAAATACTGTATTACGTTATTCAAATATAAACATTTTTTTAATGTGGAGAGTAGGGAATATGCTGTGTATTACTGAAAATCCTGTTTTTTGTTTAGAAATCTTCTTTAACACTTCATACTAACTACAAACTTAAAAGTTATTCTTACTGTCTTATTAGACAGAACAATTTTAATAGATTTATATTTCATTGTGTAACATAACAAATTTAATATCTGATGTTTTATTCCAAAGTGTTAGGAATAAAAAATATACTTAATGGGGGGATACATTAGTTACTCTGTACAAATACTGTTTTCAAAATATTAGTTTAAAATGTACGACCCCTACATTGAAACCTTTACCTTTACCAGACCACACATTTCAAGAACAGGTCTTCTGTACCTGCGGAAACATGAACAATAATAGCTCAGTATTGTCAGTATGGTTTCAGTTAGTGCAGTGTGCAGGTCAATGTTTTTATGTGGTAATTATTTTCTTTGACTGTACATTTTTTATCATTATAATTTTTTTGGTAGTATTCTACTTGAAAGTGTTCGGTTGAGATGACTTCTGTTCGTAAAAAGGGACAGACAATGCACAGTGAAGCCAGAGCTATCATAAGTAATGCTATTAAAAAGTGTGATAAAGAAGTCAGGGAAGGTAAGTTGGAGCTTTTAATAAAGCAAATTTGTGAGTTACCATATACACTTGAATTTCTGTACACACATGACAAAAATTAGGAAGGAACATCATATGGCTGGCGAAATCTCTTTGAGTACCCCGGGAAAAAAGGCCATTGTCAGAAGATACAAAAATTCAATGTGATGATTTTGAAGCAGAGTTATTAGGGATAAAATAAATTACTTTTACTATATCCTAGTCTAAAAAAAGTTCAAACAGTACTGAAATCGTTTGTTAAAAAATTAACTTCCCTTGGTCAGCCCAAACATTTCGGCGCTTATTGCATATTATGGGTTCTAAACAGAAAAAATATCAAAAATATCGAAAGATTTTAATCAAATGGCCCGTTATTTGCAAGCCATAAGACAATATCGCAGGGATCATAGAAACATTATTTACTAGTTGAATCTTGGGAGGACAATAACCTAACATTTGGAAAGTGTTGGCAGAGTGGAAAGTTAATGGAATATTAACAAATGCCAGTTCTTCCAACAGACTGATCTTAATAAGTGCTGGTTCTAATGAAGGTTTTGTACAAAGTGCTAGATTGATTTTCAGAGCTGGTAAAGCCCAAGGCGATTATCACAGGCAAATGAACGGTCCAAATTTTGAGAAATGGATAAACGACAAACTACTTTCAGATATTCATGAGAGGAGTGTTATTGTTCTCGATAACGCACCTTACCACTATGTGCAGGACAATAAACCACCTTCTAAGTATGCACAGAAGACAGAAATGATCAAATGGCTAGCTAGCCAAGGATGAAATTCCATTTTCTGAAAACTTGAAAAGTTTGAGTTATTTGAGCTTGTTGAAAAGCATAAACAGCCTGAAAAGATTTTCCGAATTGATAAAGTTTTAAAGGCGCATGGTCACACAGTTGTTTGCCTCCCTCCTTATATGTGTGATCTGAACCCCATAGAATTGGAATGGGTTAAAGCTTAGGTAATTGTGAGGGAACTTAACATTACGGGTGATTTATCACTAAAGAAACTAGAAGAAGTGACAATAAATGCAATGATCGCATTAAACAGAAGTGACTGGGAAGGGTTTATAAAACATACTGTAGTACTGTAAAGGTGGAGAACAATTATTGGGAAAAAGATGGCTTAATTTAAGATGTTATTGATAGTTTTATTATTGAGCTGGGAATCATTGAATCGAGTGATGAAGATGATGACATCAGATCACAGAGCTCTGACGTCTCTGAACTTGCTCAACCTCTAGATTGAGTTAAATAACAATTAGGCCCAATAATAAAGTATTTATTTTCTTTTTAATATTCATGTTTATCCAAAAACTGTGTTTATTATAAAAAATGTGTAGACTGTTTTGATTAGTGTTTCAATCAAATTTATAAACATTTACTAATATTGTACAAAATAGTGATCTCATCGTTATAAATCTCAAGTTATCAAGGTACAGTAATATAAAATAAAGGAAGAATGTTTCACATTCTTTATTTGAATATAGTTTCTCCTTGAGAAACACAGTAAGTTATTTTTACGCAATATCATTATATTAAATTGTTATGCTAACATGACATGTTCTTTAACATAATATATTATATATTTTTAGCATAGTTTACTTATTCTTGTACTGAAAATAATTGTTGTGTAGTTATAGTTTTGTCAAAATGGCTGTATTAGGTTTTTACCTGTAGCTGTTATGTAAAGAGTCATAAATAAATAAATAAATAAATAAATAAATAAATAATAGACTAGGAAGTTTTTTCACGACATGGTATAATAATATAGATATAAAAAAGTTCAGGGTAAAAATAAGTATTAAAATTGTACAAAGTTGATTTTTACAAATTAATTAAATAAAATTCAGTGATTTGTTAAACATTTATTAATTTTAAAAAGAGTTGCTATAAAAAAAAGGCCTTATATAGAAAATATTTAATAACAGCATCATTATCATGCAACTTAATAGCCCGGTGAGCCCGCTAAAATGTGGCCTGTAGAACACCTGCGAACCATTGTAGTCTGTATCTATCAGTATGTCCCTCTAAAACATCATCTATGACTATATGAGAAGAAGCTTTCCTACATTGGCAGATGATTGGCTAACCATCTACCAGCAGCAGTATTGATTTAGGTCTCTCTCTCAGGAATGAAGTTGAAAAAGGAGCTTAACGAATGGCTATTACAAAGGCAATTCTAACACTACAATAATAACTTAACGTCAGGGAAGTGTGACAACCAACTATGAACTACTGTCACCGTTAGCGCAGAAATTATGTGCACACGAGTTTGAAGGTTGTTTTCTAAGAAATTAAGAAGCTTATGAAAATTTAAATCATACCAATGTTTTCCTTGTTTAATTTTGTGTTATGGCATATGAATTTCAACATTTTATTATAATTTTTATCTTAGTTGGAACAAAAAAAGTACCAGAATTTTAATTAGTTTTCCCTGTACATCAAATTTATACTGTTATTACTAAAAAACCTGTTCATGTAGTGCATTTATATTTTAATGCGTGGTTGATAGGAATGTTTCCTATAATTTTGTTTTCAAGAAAAAAGTTCTCATCAGTTACCTGAAACATTGTTTTCTTGTCTTCTAGAGATTGTAAATATTTTTGTTGGTATTGTTGTAATCCTTATTACATGTGTAGTTATCATACATAATTTTAATATGTTTAAGTAAATGCATTGATTTTATATTAATTTAAATTTATAAATTTGAAGTTATTTTTAATTGATTTAAAATCACTGTGTTTTCTTACACATATGGAAATTATATATCGTAACTATATATGTAATAAGGATTACAACAGTACCAACAAATTAATTTTACAACCTCTATAAGTCAAGAAAACAATGTTTTAGGTAATTGATAAGAATTTTTGTCTTGAATACATAAAATTATAAATTTATAAAATGTATAGGAAACATTCCTATCACCCACATATTAAAATATAAATGCACTACATGAACAGGTTTTTGAGTAATAACGGTGTAAATTTAATGTACAGTGAAACTAATCAAAATTCTGGTGCTTTTTTTGTTCCGACTAGGATAAAAATTATTAAAACTTATAATAACGTTTTGATATTCATACAGCATAACGCACAATAAAACAAGGAAACCAATGGTATGATTGGATTTTTCATAGGCCTCTTGATTTCTTAGAAAACTTCAAACTCAGGTGCATATAATTTCTGCGCAGACAGTGTGTATTTTTATTTTCATGTTCTCTTCCAAATCAAGCTGAATTATTGGCAAGTATTATTAATATATAACTTTTATGTGAACTTTCTTGTATGACACCATCACTATTCTAGATGTCTTTGTGAATAAAGAATATATGTATCCTTATTATTGTCAGGAGAAAAATGTATCCAATGATATTAGGAAAATAGTGTTATAGTACCTAATCAAACATGTTCCAACTTAACAGCTTTCTATGTCACATAGACTATTTTGTATAGGGATTCAAATGTACTGATTATGTGTTTTGTGTGGCTGGACATAATTTCTTTTCCTTTATGTAGTTGTAAAATGATATACTTTCCAAATATTCGACTTGAAACTTTCATGTAGGTGACACTCTACTCTTAATAAGACAGTGGCGGCTACTCCATAAGAGCACATGAGCATGTGAACCACCTATGAGATTTGTAAAAAGAAAATAAACCGCGTTTAAAGTTTAAGTTGAATTATTTACATATTGAAATTACGAAATATGTGATTCAATGCCTTTTAAACTCTTAAACATAAGAAAACCCAAAGAAGCGCCTTCAGCTAGCTTCCGCTAATCCCGCAGTACTGTTACACAGTCCTGGTTGTGCTCCACAGCGTATATGCAGGCCTATCATCTGGTCTGTGTGGAAGGCGGTGGTGTGGGCCGTCTTGTAATAAAAGCCAGCGGTGCACACTTGCCGTATGCTCCACTCCCAGCATACTCTATACAAACAGTTTGTCCTTAATGTCTTTAGGTATTATTATTATAATTATTTACAGTTAACTCTTGGCAGTACAGGTGATGTTTTTGATTTGTATAACAGACAAAAATTATTATAAATGCGCTTAACATGAAAATTGAAAACTTCTTCCTTATAAACTACAAAAATTAATTAATCAAACAACATATTTTAAAAGTAAGTACACTAATATGTTTTGGCTTGACCAATTATTAAAATATAAATTATTTTCTTTGTTTGCACAGCTACGCCAACCAATAACTATTTTACATCTTATATTATTGTATCCCTTAGTTTGGAAACAATATATAACAGCTTAAGTATAGTTTTAACCACATTAAAATGTGTTTAAAATGCACGTTTAAGCGTATTACTTTTGTAACATTTTACTTGTGAGTTACTCCGTGTCCTCCAAACCACCCGGTGTGTGAACCTCCACTTTACTAGATCACAAGCCGCCACTGTAATAAGACTACATATTTGAAAAATACCAGGTTCTTCAAATTACACTGTGAAATATTTCAAATCAACTGATCAAATTTGTAGTTCACATGACGGTGAGAACAGTATATGTCCTACATAATTTCTTATCATAAACCTATTAGTGAAATGACAATTTATAATCAGATAGTTTCCTTTTCTGCATTTTGGGTCACCAGGCAATGCTACAATCAGAAATGTTTTGGTGTGATAAGAAATGATCTACTCAGAGTAAATTTTCAACTGTATAAATTAATGTAAAATGGTTACTTTGCTTACTTGCAAATAAATTATGTTTCAGAAGTGAATCTTAGGACAGACAAGTTGAAATCTCCTCCATCCCTGATCTCTACGCCTTTAAAATCACAGGTAAATATAGTCGTCTTTTTAAAAAAAATGTATACACTGTAACAAAATATATTTGCCTATTTATCAAAATGTAGTATTAATATAATACGAGTATAACGTAAATCTAAATTGATGGTTGTGTTGTATAGTTGCACAAAAATATTGTAATTGGTCCTTAAGAATCTCTCTCTTTAGTTAGCAGCCATAAGGCTTGTTGGCAGCAGTTCTCCATGCTTCTTGGTTGTCCGCCTTTCGCTTCAGTTCGCAGTAGGAATCACACTTCATATCCTGTAGTACCTGCTTCTGTACTCCAGTTTTGGTCTTCCTCGGCAACTTCTCCCTTCTGTAGCTCCTTCGATTATCTGTTTTAACATACTGTCATGTCTGATTATGCGGCCAATCTACTGTGCTCATCTCCTTTAATCCATTTCATTAAGCATCTTTCCTCTCCTACTCTATTGAAAACTTCTTCGTTCGTTAGCATTTCTCTCCATCCATTTCTCAACATCCTTCTGTAGCACCAGGATTCAAATGCAGCCAATCTTCTCTCTTCTCTCACAGCCGCTGTCCAAGATTTACTTCCATAGGTTGGAATGCTCCATACATATGTCTTCAACATATGCTTCCTTACCCCAAGGTTAATATTATTTGAAGTGATATTAGCCTTTGGGTGTGATATTTGGAGTGAATAGGCTCTTCTTTTTATTAAATCCATTTTTAGCCTGAGCAGTTCTGCTTATAATATCCCTACAGCTTATTCCATTATTTGTTATTTTACTGCCCAGGTAATTGAATTCATTCACCCGCTTTATTCCTTCATTCCTCAATATCACTGGTGTGCTGTCCTCTCTGTTTCTACTGCATACTAGAGTTTTGGTTTTATTAGTAGGCATATTTATTTTCATACTGAATTCCTCATCCATTATAGTGTCCGTCTTGTTCAAAATTCGTTGCAGGTCTTCTTCTTTTTCTGCCATTACTGCTATATCATCTGCAAACCTAAGCAAATCTATCTTCTCCCTATGAATCACTCCAAGGTTCACGTCTTCTCTCACCCTGTCAGTTGATTTCTGTACATATAGGTTGAATAAGTAAGGGGATAGTGAACATCCTCTCGAACACTCTTTTGGATATGAGCAGATTCTTCCTTGCTATCACTTCGTACAACTCAAATTTCTCGTTATAAATGTTGTAGATAAGTCTTCTGTCTCTGTAGCTGATGCCTTAAGTATCTAATAGACTTATAATGTACATGACATTGTTTACTAACTACATTAACAATCAGCAAACATAATGTGATAGTCAACACAGACCAAATAAATAATAATGTAAATATCAAACACATCATTAACTTGTTTCATTTATACATTCTCCTTCATAAGAGAAAATGAAACAAGATAAAACTGGTAAGGTATCGGAGGTTTAACTTGTCCATCTGTTCTTGTAAGTAATGTACTGACTATCAGTCAATCTAATCATGTCGGCCATTTTCTAATCTCTCTTTCTATCTTGTCTTATTTTCAACTGTTACTCCTCTTCTATTCTCATGACCTAAATTTAATCTAGTGGAGAACTAATTGATCAGTTGATGTTTGCAGATATTGCTATGCTTCAATTTACTGGCGTTACATTTTATAATGTATTCTCACTCATTCAGGCGTTGGTCATCAACTGTTTCATACCTCTTGAGGTTTGTAATCCTCCTCGTTGGATGCACTGAAGCCTTCCACCCAGCGCTAATGATCAGAATACATCTTAGTCATCTTATTTTTCCTCACGCTCAATATTTATTGGAATCAGGACAACCCAATTTCAGTTGTAAAAACTAAAATAATGACTCCCTTTTCTTTGTGATGAGTAAATGTTATCTTGTCACAAAAAGTACATTTATTTAAGAAGTAAGAAGACTGAACCCCTTGGAGCAACAACCATTTCAAAGTTTTAGTCTATGTGCATTCTTAGCAGATTCTAATAATTTTTTTACATTTAAGGATGTAACATTTGTTTGTTTTTTTAATACAGTTCATAAGGCTCTTTTGCTTGCATAAATTTCATGCTCTATGGCTCTTGTTGATAAATTGTTTGCAAGTGTTGTCAGCAGTTCTCCAAAATCAAAGTGGACCGATGCTTCTAGGTGCCAAACGAGATTTCCTCTTTGATTTCTGTGTTTCAATTGATACAAATAATGGATAAAAGTAAAATAGCAAGTAGACCATAGAGTCCTTTGAGGATATGAGCCCTGCAAGTATAATATAAGCACTCTTTCTTTAATATTATTTTGTAGACAACAATATTCACCGAATGACTTGCTGATGCCTTTGATGGTCTGTTTAGAATCTTTCCTATCATCACAGATGGAAGTAACCATCTGTGTATGGCTCAAAAACATCAGTTATTGTACTATAAATTGTAAATTAAGTCCTCAGTTATAATCTCATACATTGTCAGGTAAAGCATGCAATGTTTGTGAAAAAGACGTCCCTCTCTACTTCACAACCACTGCAGAGAAAACACTGCTGCGTACACAAGAAGCTGCTGTTAACTATCCTATAAGTCAGTCAATTAATGAAGTCAATATCAGTGTACTAGGGGACACCCCTGCAAGCTTTGTGTGCTAATCCTGTCACTCGCTGCGCTCATTTACCCACTCGCCCACTCATACATGTATGGTGGTATTGACCCACTCGCCTATTCATAGACGCACTGTGGTATTGACCTACCCGCCCACCCATACATGTACCGTGGTATTGGTCCTTAGACCAAACCTATTTATTCTTTTAGAACGAGGACTCTTAATTTTCCTAGACCAAGTTGTTTCAGTTCTTCTGCCCTTCACCTTCTCACTGACTGTCCAATTAAAAATCTCACCTAAATATGTTCTGTTTGAAAAGTCACCAGCCCCCATTCAAGTACAGTGGTATTGATCCACCCACTCACCTTTACACTTACAGTGGTATTGACAAGCCAGCTCACCCATACACGTACATTGTTATTGATAAGTCGTTCTTAGGGGAAAAAATTAACCCTTTTTTACATTTAATGTATATCTATGTGTATATATTGTTTGGCTAAATTCACAAATCTGAAAAATGTTGAGTACAAAATAAGAAAAACATCTCCCATCACAAACATTAATCAAAAGCCCTCAACCATTCAGTCACTCTCTTGTTCACTTTGTCATACCTCTGTAGAAAGAACACAATGAGCAGTCCTCAAGTATGAGCTCCGTAATCTGAAACTGATTATCACAATCACATTACTGGTTTAATGTGAAGAGTAGTGGATATTACTTTGTGGTTCTCAGCGAACAACAATTGTCACCTGGACCTATCACAGATTAGGAGCTCGTACATATGCAAGCTGTTAACAAAGCTTAACCAACAGAATAAAAGAAACCACTATAAACTAAATAAAACTAATAATTTTCATGTTGTCTGATTTTTCTGTTATAAAATTAAGTCATGAAGACTAAATTTTAAAACATCTGTTACTATTGTCATGCAGCATAATTTGTATAAATTTTAAAAACAAATAGTTAATAAGTAAGTTGTTAATGACTTTATATAAATAGTTATAACAATTAAATCGAGAATCATGATGTATTTTGTAAAACCTACTTTTTATAACTGTAAGAAACACTATGATTTCCTCAATCATATAATATGAAAATTATATTTTGCAAAATTAAAAAAATTTTTCAGATAGGAAACCAATTTATTGATATATTTCAAAAGATTGTAAATCTTAATAATTACCTTGAATTGACAAATTATGATAAACTAAACAAAAGTGACTATTTCCCGTTAATTTTTGTTAGAAATGTACTATAGCCAAACTATCCTTTGGTTCTCTAAAAACTAATATTTTTTTAGATTTTGTTACACTCATGAGTTCTTGAAATATTGTTTAATCAACCAATTTATTCTCTCTGAGATGTTCCCAAATAATGTTGTGTCTGTTAATACTAATCAAACACAGGAAATGAGCATTGCTTCAGAATCTTTAAGGTCTAATCAGTTCCCCTTGATAAAATCCCCATCAACCATTATAAGAACCCACAGTTACTGTGGTTGACTCACTGATAACGCTAGTGTCACACTCACTATTTGCTGTTGCAATGGGTCTTAAATGCTGCAAAACCTCCACACAGTCTCAGGTATGACTAACTGTCCTGTCTCCTTTGGTTGTTTATTTATAAATTGAGTTTTATAATCTGCAGGACTATTTTATTCTTTGTCACTGCAAATATAAAAGACAGAAATGTATTAATATGATTTAAAAAAGGTATTTGAAGATAAAATTTGCTCATTTATTGTATTTTATTTACAAATGAATACTAAAAGTTTTTTTTTAAGTTATTTTCAAAAGAAGAATTCAATATTGTTGAATAAAATTGCCTCTGCAACGTGACTATCTGAGAAATTTTTGAATGAATACTATCATCCCGCTTTATGTAAAAACTAATGGAAGTTTAATTAACCTGACAGATTCAGAGTATTTACTGATTAACTCATTGGCTTGTAATTAGATGAATGCAAAATGTAAATAATTTTGAAAGATGTACTGAAAGTGAAAGCAAATAGTTAAGGAAAAATGTTCAAGCAAATCAAAAATAACTATAGTATAAGAAAAAATTAACTACTCATCAAATATACATACTGTTAAGTTTCAAGAAATCATGATTTTGTGAATGGTTATGAATATTTAAACTCAATTTTGAATAGAGTAGAAGATTGAAACATCCCCCCCCCCAAAAAAATAAATAAATAAAATAAAAAACAATTAATGCCAAAGCCTTAACAAGGTTTTTTTCTTCTGAAATTGGTGACTCACATAATTAGAGAAAAGGTAATTCTTATAAACTGGAAATACTTTAACTACTATCCGTAACAAAAGTTTGGAGACTCGAGTTTGGATGCTTACAAAAATAAACTAACAAAGCTTTGGTAATGGAACCTGTACCAATATTTTCATTGTTTTATTGTGCGTTGATAGGTGTAAACGAAAAATTTTTTTCATATTTTTTTCATATTTATACTTTGTACCAAACGAAAAAAGTACACGATTTTTCACTAATTCCAAACAAATCTTGACTTTTGAAAATCGCTGACTAAATACCCGTTCATATATATTGATGAAAATTTAATACCTGATTGGTTATGGTATTGAAAATACTATATTGAAGTTTCAAGTTTTTCTTTTATTAGAAAAAAAGTTCTTGTAGATTCTATAAAACAACTTTTTCTAAGCAATGGCTGATCTGACGAGGTTGAACTTGACATTGTTATAATAAGCTAATTTCACATATTTAACTACATACTTTGTTAACCTTTTACAGCCCATCGTGTATTTTGTAGCGATTTTTATTTGATAGCGAAGCGATGTTCACTGAAGCGAGAACGCCGTTCGCAGCGAGGCGCTTGGTCCTGAGTTATGTGTCAGGAATTTGCCCTGTGAACAGCAAACTCAGGACACTTGCCAGGTGAACAACCCTCTTTTGGCCAAAGTCGTGACTCACTGGTAAGGCCACCCCTGTAAAATATCTGGTAAATATGACTGTTGTCTCTGAACAATGCATGACTCATAACCTGTACCTC
Source organism: Stictocephala bisonia (assembly GCA_035578905.1). Classification (NCBI taxonomy): domain Eukaryota; kingdom Metazoa; phylum Arthropoda; class Insecta; order Hemiptera; family Membracidae; genus Stictocephala; species Stictocephala bisonia. The sequence goes on from JAQJVL010000375.1 coordinate 137,123, forward strand.
TACTTAAAGGCACGCTGACACTTATTTTCTATATTCTGCGTGAGTTGTTGTCGAGTAAGCATCTCCCAGAGAACAGCAATGCCTCCCAGAGAACATTTTTCCGAGCAAGAAATTGTAATGATATTAAGAGCAATATGTTTTTTTTAAGACCGAGGGTGAGAAATTGGGTAACAAACGCTTTCAAATTTATGAAAAACCGAGGATGAGTTTAGGAATATCTTTGTCATCGGTGAAGAGGATTGGAGCAGCATCCAACAGAGACAATGGAAGTTTTTCTCCACCATCAAGAAAGAGACAGTGTGTGCAACAAGGACAGCCCCTCATGAGAAGAAAGTGATGGGAAATGGTATAAAAATATTGAAAACCAAAAATATTACATTATCTTTTCTTATACGAATCTGGATGACGGCTGGACTGGCAGCGACTTGGCAACACCGCAGTCCCGCTGGACACGTTACTCACAGCTCAGTGTACATCGCTTCGCTATCAAATAAAAATTGCTACAAAATACACGACGGGCTGTAAAAAGGTTAACAAAGTATGTAGTTAAATGTGTGAACTTAGCTTATTACAACAATGTCAAGTTCAACTTCGTCAGATCAGCCATTGCTTAGAAAAAGTTGTTTTATAGAATCTACAAGAACTTTTTTTCTATTAAAAGAAAAAACTTGAAACTTTAATATAGTATATTCAATACCATAACCAATCAGGTATTAAATTTTCATCAAGATATATGAACGGGTATTTAGTCAGTGAATCTCAAAAGTCAAGATTTGTTTGGAATTAGTGAAAAATCGTGTACTTTTTTCGTTTGGTACGAAGTATAAATATGAAAAAATGATACAAAAATTGTTCGTTTACACCTATCAATGCACAATAAAACAATGAAAATATTGGTACAGGTTCCATTACCATAGATTTGTTAGTTTAATTTTTGTAAGCATCCAAACTCGAGTCTCCAAACTTTTGTTACGGATAGTAATCACTACTAGACAGACACTACTAGAGTAGTCTGAAGTATCCATGTTGGATGGTAGTTAAGGTTCAGATGTTGTGTAGGGAAGAGAACTGAGTGTCAGGCTTGTTAGTTAGCTGAAAATCAGACAACACTACATGGTTTGGATTCCATGTAAAACTGTAGGTCCCTTAGTTGGCCTAGCTATTGGGCTATTAATAAATAGCTATTTCTGAGGAAAAGTCGACCTTGTTAGTAACAATGACTACACTCATCATACTCATCTGCCCCTCATATTCACACATATATTGACGATCGGCATCTTAATAATTGAATAGTTACTTGAATGTTATGTGTATATGCTTTTGCTCTGCAATTCACATTTTTTTATCTCTTGCTATTGAATTGACTTGTTATTTCCCAATTCTCTATTTTAGACATAGACTCAATAATTTAATTTTTTAATCTGCAATTTTGTACTGCTATATTTTGAAATAATGTGATTTCTTATTTGTAAATATTTAAGCTTTTAGAAAATAAACTATATTTATAGTTGTAGGAAAACATTTAGTACAATAGTCTGACCTAAATTCAGCAATGAAAGTTAATTATTGCTACTTTTTGTCACTACTAAGATTTGGGGTTGAGCTTCATCACATATTCAAAAATATTTTATCTGAATCAATAAAAGGCAAAGTCTTGGCTGACTCAACCCTAATTCTCCTATTACTACTTAGATAGAGAGCTAATATTTTGTATACTGATTATTTAGGTCTTAAATACGACATCTAAGCAATTTTCATACTGGTGTCTCCATAGGGCTCCACCCCACAGGCCTTCAAAGTTACCATTTATGGTAGTGGTAAAAAACTAATTGAAAGAATTAAATACAAAAAATAAACAGCTGTTGATAGTAACACCCCACAGTGCTACACCAAATAGCTGTTGTTATTTTTATAAAAGTTAACAAAAAAATATTTAAATTAAAAGTAGCTAGTGTTATGAAATTATCTGTTTTTTTATGAAGAAAGTAATGTATTATCCGACTCATGGTTGATGGCTTGTGTACAGCGTATGCCTGACAGATTTCACCCCCCCCCCCCCAACTCACTGTCATATGTTCTTAGTACAGTCACTGTTAGAAGTATGGACCTGTCATAACAATGATCCCACTTGCCACAGTTTACATTGGATCTTCTATTGTGTTGTTTAATCAATTCAGTTATAATCGAGGTATTCTTGATGGTTTAAATTATAGAATACTGTAATTGCCAGTTTCACCAATATAATTAAATTTTTTCTAACATAGTTAAATATTTTACCATAGTTGATTGATTATGTTTTGTACGGAACTGACCCTTGCAGCTCACTGCAGCTGGAGGGGAACTGTGGTGGGAGAAGTAAGCAATCTCCTCTCTGCACACCATTCAGTTTGAGTTTATGAATAACAGTTAGTTGTTTTCAATGGTTTTAAGTATGTTATTCAACAAAATAGGAGTGATCATTTAGTTTTCACTATGTGTTTTGTATGAAAAGTGTGAAAATAATCAAAGAATTTACGATCCAAATTTGGAATTGATATTTTATAACAGTGCTTGCTGTTTTTATTCATAACCGTATTAAACTGTAAAGAAAAAGAATCCACAATACTTCATAAACATTTAGACTTGCACCTGAGCATCAACATTTTTTAGTCTTCAAAATTGATACTTATAAAAAAAGACTATCTGTCTATTCACACTCATTTGCAATTATACTTTACATTACAATCTTAACACTTGAGAGTGCGGATCCCGTATTTTTACGGAGTAGGGTAACTTCCGAAGAAATATGTTTTAATCTTGTTAAATAGCCTATTGAGTAAATTAATTGTAAATTAATACCAAGTTTGGTACTCTAAATGGTCTCTAGTGATGTTAGTGAGCCATTTCACCGTTAGAATGTGCACAATGTACTGTTTTCTTGCAATGATGATTGAGTTTTAGCCGCTAGACTGCACTGCTATTGTCTGCACGTTTCAGAACCATTGTTAAGTGAGTGGACTCTATTTCAAAGTGTAAATAGAGCATGTAAATAAAAAACAAGTATTTTATTAGTAACTATTTTACTTAGTCTTGTATGAATAGAGCAATAAAATTATGTTCAAAATTATTTTGTATGCTCAATTGCTCTTGGTTTAATTTTTTTTCTAAAACACTATTGCAAAAAAACTGATATTATGAAATTTTTAAAAAATTTGATTTTTAATAATTATATATTGATACAAATAAGAATATCCGACAGTAGAACTTTACTATGATTCATGGTTTTAAATCTATATTTTTTTTTAAAGTACCAAAAATGGCCAGCATACTTCAAATGTCTTCCATATTTAGGACAGCCCTCAAAAGTGTTTAAAAGAAATAAATAACTCTTTTTACTGAAGATAATTTATTTGTGGCATAATGCAGATTTATCCTGAATCTACAGGATATAAAAGCAACATTAAAGGTAAAAAAATTGTCTTAAGTAATCTTGAATGGCATAAAGTAATAATTTTTTAAAATATAACCTATATCATCTCATATTAGAATATTTGGAGGAACTCTTCTTTTATACTAATTTCATTTTTGGTAAATATGAAATTGTTGTCAAAATGTGTTTTTTGTACAGACATTACCAAGACAGTCAAGTAATTTATCATTGAGAAATGCGCCGAGGACACCTCAGAGAAAACAGGAAGTTAACAAGGAGGAGTTCGCCAAGCAGTGTCTGGAGAGGCACAATGAGTTCCGAGCCAAGCACAAGGTGGACCCACTCAAATTAAGCTCCGAGGTACTTAAAAGAATTAAACAACAATTTTTTTTTAACTTCACTCGCCAGTTCACATGGGCACAAGCCTGTGTGTGAACTTTATTTAACGAGTTAAGTACCGATCGTTGGCTCAGTTGGGATTTGAACCTTGGACCTAGCCCCCCGCAGTCCGAAGCCTTAGCCACTGAGCCACCAAGCTGGCAATTGTGTTAATTTTATTTTACTGTATCTCATTTGGTAACCAGTCTATTCAGGTTATCCAGTGTTGTCATAATCTTGTAATTTCTCCATACTTGGATTGAATCACTTAAAAATTTTAGACATCAGGTCTTAATTATAAATCTATTAGTACATCAATACTTGCTAGCATCAATCTAATTTGTTGTTCTAACCTTCTAATAATCATAAACCGAAAACAACTAAATAAATAATACTACTTCAATTATGTTGTGTTTATTTGATTATAATTTTGATAAAACACCCTTCAGACTTATTGACTACTGTCAGCTCTCGCTCACAAACAATAGACCTACGTAACTACAGTAGAGCCTCTGTTATCTGACAGTTATCCGACATTTCGTTTTAACCGACGTACTCTTCCCAAAAACAATAATGTCATAAAAACTGTTGAAAAATAATATACTGCAAGTATTATTGTTCCGTAGTGACAAAATTTTATGTTCCTGGTCAGGTTATCTCCAACTAGTGCACTCTTTTGTTAGTTACTGTACTTGATGTTATGTTGAGCGGGAACTGTACCGTGTCAGCAGGCTACATGAGTTTTGTCAGTAAATTTAGTTTATGATATTTTTAGACACACAGTACTTGTAGGATGGGAGAATAGCGACCACGTGATGAATGCACTCTTAACACGTTCGCTGCGGCAATTTGATGTAAGAGTCACTTTTTTTGTAATTAGGAGTTAAAGTGTTGTACTTCTTAATATATTGTAGTTTATTTTACATTATATTGAATTATATGTATAAACATTGTGCGCCTTCTGCATATTACATAAATTTGCCGTGTCAGTTGCGGCGAGCGCAGATATGCGTTTTACATAAAATGAGTAGTTTATTGTTATAATACTGGGTAATACTCACTAAATGTTGTTTTATAATAATTTTTAACATTTATGATCATTAATAATTACCGTACATATAAATTACTAAAATTCCAGAGGAAGAAAGCTAATTGTAACTCATTTCATTAGCATAAAATTGTATTATAAAAGGTAAAATCAACTACATGAACACATTCTGAATAAAAGAAAATGACTTTTACTGTACAAATACAAACTGAAAATTATTACTTTATGTTACAAATAATACTAATTTTAATTTAACAATCAAATTTTTAGAAGAACCAGAATTTTGATGTCCATAATGTATCTAAATGTTGGAGTAACTCACGAACGAATGCATCCACCATACGGAGAGTTACTAATACGTCTTATTTAGTAGTCTTATTTGCCATGTAACTGTACTAAATAAAACTACAAAACCTCAAAAACGAGCTAGCTACCACTGAGCGTCAGACTCTCACCAAACAGAGGTTTGCACAAAGTGCACAAGTGCGTTCGCCACAAACCGCGAGATGTACGCTAATGAACATGTTAATCAGTAGTTCCTGACCGGTCACATGTATTAGTTCATTGTATTAAAATTGTTTGTGTGTTACTTTATTGTGCAAGGTAGATCAAAACATTTTTATTTGTAACTGAACAGTACTGTAGATTAAATCGTGTTTGTTTATCTGTTGTACAGTACTGTAGTTTTATTGAACCTGGCCTAGTGAAATGAGTTCCTAGAGTCTCAAAAATATGTTTAATGCGATTAATGTAATTGATTACAATACTTCTGGTATTTTATTATTTTTATTTTTACTTCTGGCAATGTTTGAAACATGCTCACCTTAAATCATTTGTTTTTGTTATGAAAACTGAATTGTTTATATATTACTTAGTGTAAATCCTTAACAAAATTATTAATACTATTTAGAGTTTTTGTTATCATTCTCTATTCTCCAACATTTTTACTTATTCGACATATTTACTGTCTGTTTACGTTGGATAAGTGAGGCTCTATTGTATTGAGTACTATCAGCTCTCTCATACAAACTTCAAACCTATGCAACTACTGGCTACTGTCAGCTCTCCCACACAAACTTCAGACCTATGCAACTACTGACTACTATCAGCTCTCCCACACAAACTTCAGACCTACGCAACTATTAACTACTGTCAGCTCTCCCACACAAACTTCAGACCTACGCAACTATTAACTACTGTCAGCTCTCCCACACAAACTTCAGACCTATGCAACTACTGACAGTCAATTTCCCCCATTACTTCGCCCTAGGTGACCTCTGACAATCTCACATCTGAGTCAAGACTGTGATCTCTAAGGTAATAAACAAAGGACAACCAATTAATTTTTAAATATAATTCAGATTAAAGAAAAGTAACTGGTGTATAAGATCATACCAATACTTATAATACATAACAATAACATCAAACTATAATTTCTTCTTAAACTATAAATATTCCAAATCAGAATATGATTAGGTAAATTCTAATAAAAACAAGACCAGAAGGAATGTTGCAAGTCATGAAGCATTTGTTTATCATGCAACGGAAGATACAAAAAAATTACTAGTTAAAAAAATCAAATTTCACAACAATACTAAAAATAAAATTGACCATGAGTTTGAATGAATTTAAAATAATTTATAGGGAGAACTTGAAGAAAATAGTGAGATGTAAAGTATTTTTTTCTCAACTTAGGGAGTTAGTGAAACTAAATGGTTTTTCACTCTTTCATTATCTAGCTTGATACAGTAATCAGTTCTGACAAGATGGTGCAGTGTGTATGTGAGTTGCATGCTTTTGACCAACGGAGTTGTGGCAGTCAGACCGTGTAGTTATTAGTCGACACTCTCTCTTGCACGCTCAGTAAACATAGAAATGTAATGTATATAAGATTTGCACACTCATTCCAAAAATTAAACTAATGAGGACATTATTTGACTTTCATTAATTATAATTTAATTAATTTTTTTAAATTAATCTTATTTTTTTATATTGGGCTTTATTGGTGCAAATGATTGTTAACATGTATTGAGTGTTATGTGAGGTTGGCTGAACAAATACTGAATGGGATTTATTCATTCAGATGTCCAATTTGACCCACTAGTTAGTATAGTAGCCACAGAAAATCTTGAGCTCTCAAAACGGTTACTTTTCTAATGCTTGGTGTTTATAGCGGAGGGGAAGGGAATGGAATACACATGTGTGGCTTTGTACTAGCCTGACTTTCAGACATTGGCTACCGTTGCTGTTCAGCTGATTAGAGAGTATAGTTCCCTGCCTTTTTTGTATTGAAAGCATTTGTTAATGCAAGTATTAGTGCAATTTTATATTATTACTTGTTCTGTATTTAATAACTTAGGCACGAATGTTATAATTTAAATACTAATATAATTAAAAGAGCAGTCTATCTTTAAAGACATTCAGTTTAATATTTTTTACAAAGTTATTCACAAGTATGTATTGTTTATTATAAAATTATGTATTCCGTTCAATCAAAACTTGTACAATATTTATTTACTAACATATCCTATATTCTATAAATTCATAAGTGTTTAATTATTTGGTATTCCATATGGTTTTATTTTATTTTTCTCATTAAAGATTAGACAAAGATATTAATGGCCTATAATTATAACATGATAACACATTATAATAACAAGTAATACGATTATAAATAAATATCAGTGATTAATGAGATGGGAGTTATGTTATAAAAAAGGTAACTTGTGGGCATGGGGAGTTGATGTTTACAGCAGTGCTAGACGCACATTAAACGCTTATTATTGGTAGGTATAAGCGTTGAATGTGACGTAAGCCACAGCTCGAGATATTCCGTGGCTATTGTAGTAAGATGTTTACAAGTTATATAAGTATGACTATTATTGCATATAGCTCCTAAAGTTTATTATAATAGAATTTTGATCCATTTTAGCTAGCTAAAATAAATGATTTTTGTAGGTGGTCTGTTTTTTTGCAATGGAAAATTTCTTGCAAGACTGTTCACTTCCATATAACCTTCTATGTTTCGTATAAACTTTCTTTATCTATTTCCCTGACTGGTTCATGTTTTATCTGTAAAATCTGCCAGAATTTGGAAATAAAGAGCATTGTTTATTGTCTAACAGCTAAGCTCTTTTGCACAAGAATGGGCGGATCACTTGGCCAGTATCCTCCGGATGACACACAGGCCGAATAACAAGTATGGTGAGAACCTATACATGTATATGACAACAGACAGGAGTCACCGAGTGCAAGGAGGTGATGCTGTCGACAGTTGGTACAAGGATGAGCTGTCCAAGTACAAATTTGGAACCGAGCCTCGTGATTTGGAAGCCGGTAACCTAACAAATAATGATGTGTTTAATTATTTGTTATTTAAAGTAAAGTTTTTCTCAAATTTATCTGTAAAGATAAATCCTCTTAGTACAAACACAAAATACACACATTTTTGTTTCCACTTACACATCTTTATCTTTTAGTGAAGGAAGACAGAAAAACTAATACAGTATAGTGTGTATTAATTATAGTTTGGAAGGGGTTGAGAAATGGATAGTTCATGTTCACAGAGTGTATGAATATATATATGAATTATAATAAGATTGTTTGGTCCCTGTGAACTCTCTTTCCCCACTACCTTTAAATGACAATTGACAGGCCCTCTACACTCACCCAGTATGTTGTAGAGCTATATACAATAAGTATGACTACTACCTAACAAGCTTTTAAAAATAGCCTAATTCAAAACTTGTTCTAAGAATTATTCTTCAAAACAATTCTGAAATTTAATTGTTTGTCTCATACAATTTATTATGTTTAGTGAATTTAAACAGGTTTTTCTAAATAATATTTTGTCGTATTTTTATTATAACTGTAAAATGTGTTTACACTTAATATACCCTAATAACAAGCAAAAAGACACAACATATTATGCTTCACCTCTAGATTCATGTTCAAATTGGCAACAGATCTAGTACACATTTAAAGAATTATTTTATTATATTTATTTAATCAGATGATTAGGTCATGTTTATTTATTTAGCCTCGTAGAATGGAAGATGTAATCATTAATTTAATTAAAAATGGTTTTTATTTAAATTTTTGTAGTTGGTATGCTACGAAAATTAAAATAATCAAAATATCTTAGAACATATCATACTAAATTATATTTTATCATGATGCTAGAAGTCATAATGATTCTAACTGAAAGATGCATTAATCCGTAAAGTGGGTGGTTTTTGTTTTTCAAGATGTGTGTTTTAATCATTGAAATTTCCCAAGTAAGGAAGAGATTAACTTGAGACACCTTCTCATGTGTTCGTAGTATTGCTATAAATACCAGAGATAGTACTTTCCAGGTGATTGAAGTACAATCAGTCATGGTTAGATATAACCAAATATTGATTGTGTGACAAAGCTTGATAACCAGTGGATTAACATTGAAAACTGTACAAATATCAACGATATATGTCTTTGTAGATAAGATAAATAGCAGAAAAACAGCATTTCCATGATGGTCTTTATTTCTTTGAATAACTTTTTGAAAATATATCTGCTAAATTTTAACAATTAATTTAATCATATGTCTCCTTTTTATGGTCTTGAGAAAGGTGGGTGATAACAAGTGTTGTTTAACGAAAAAAAATTTAAATAAATACAGTTTAGTATTTTCAAGTAAATAGGTTTTTGAAAAAATTTTTGATAGTTTCTTTTACGTTTGGTAATGGTAAAACAATAAAACCAGTGGATAATCAGTCATTAAATTACTTATAAAACAAAAATATCCATTATCTCTGTCTTCAGTGATTTATCCTTTAACTTACACATCAGAATGATTGTCAAGAGTGCTTATTCTATTTTGGGGTTCATTTACAGACTTTCTAAGCTGTTCACGGAAGTAAAAACGTTGAAACTTTTGTATATGATATTAGTATGCTCTAAATTGAAATTTGTGTCATCTGTTGGTTCTCCGTCGTACAGTACCTATATTAATATAATGGAAAAATGTCCAGAAACTTTGTTTGCGTTAGTTGTATTACAAGAGCTTTGGTGTACCGGACTATCCAGTTTGGACAGTAAGATAAACAGATATGTTTGATATGTGTAAAAATTTATTCACTTGTTTTAAGAATTTTAAAAAAGAACACATTTTTAAAATTATTTCACAAATTTTAATTAAAAAAGCGCTTTCACCGGTTAAAGCATCATCAGTTTAAATGTAAACAGAAAAAACATATGTTGTAAGGAGAAAGGTGGTAAGACTTTGTTTCCTCCGAGATACAGTGATGGGTGATATGGATGACTTGGTTACGTTTAGCCTAAGTCCCTGTGATATTGACCCACCTACCCACCCATACAAGTACAGTGATATTGAAATTACACGTGCAGTGATATTGACCCACCCACCCATCCATACACGTACAGTGATATTGAAATTACACGTGCAGTGATATTGAAATTACACGTGCAGTGATATTGACCCACCCGCCCTCCCATACACGTACAGTGATATTGAAATTACACGTGCAGTGATATTGACCCACCCGTCCATCCATACACGTACAGTGATATTGAAATTACACGTGCAGTGATATTGACCCACCCGCCCATCCATACACGTACAGTGATATTGAAATTACACGTGCAGTGATATTGGCCCATCCATACACGTACAGTGATATTGACTCACCTGCCCATCCATACACGTACAGTGATATTGACCCACCCGCCCATCCATACACGTACAGTGATATTGAAATTACACGTGCAGTGATATTGACCCACCCGCCCATCCATACACGTACAGTGATATTGAAATTACACGTGCAGTGATATTGAACCACCCGTCCACCCATACACATACAGTGATATTGACCCACCTGCCAACCCATACACGTACAGTGGTATTGACCCACCCACGTACAGTGATATTGATTCCCTGTGTATGGAGTCCGGTCAGAAGGCCATTTGTTCCACCCTTTGCAAGGACGGTAGCACATTCCAACTTACATATGATTGCTACTATCTCATTATACAACTCTTCATCTGATGGACTATAGGTATCGGTTTAGACAAATGTGTTTGAGGATCCTATGATAAACCTTTTTTTAAACTGAATTTCTTTTCTTTTTTTTCACTCATATTCACAATGAGTAGATTAAAGCTACTTGTTATTGATGTAATTATAACAGTTTTTATTCAGATTTTTACATATTTTTCTACTGTTTAAATATATTTTGTTTTAAGCCATCATTTGTTTTTAATTGCAATTCTATAAACATTGTTTTTTAAGTATCAGTCACATATTATAATTTTTTTTATACTTCAGCTTCCTCAGTAATTGGGCATTCAGTCTGTTGAGGGATCTTTTGCAGTAATTTAAGAAATTTATATATCAACTTGAGCTACTTGAATATTATAGTTTAAATTTTACGTTATGTATTTACACATTGAAAATACAGTAATTTTCAAAATGTATTTAATTTTTACAGTGTACTGTAAAGTTGAGCGTTTACTGTATTTCTCGTTATGAAATAATTTATCTGTTGTTCAGTGTAGCCTCATGTATCTAAGTAGTTTCAAATTGCACACATTTCATTACTGATCATAATTTAAAAACTAATTCATCCTAAGCGACTTTAAAATTTATTTTTAGTAAACCTGCTTAGTTATTATTATCAATCGATTGAACTTCAGTCTTTGTCATCCAGATTTTCAAATTTGATTATATAGTTCACCGCTTATTTCCGGTTAGTTGTAACCTTGTTATTACTGAATTAAATACCCACAGAATACAGATCCACTCTTCTTGGCGTGTACACAATTAATTTTTTGTTGAGAAGAGGCAATTCTGAAAGCAAATGACTGCATTTGCTGATGACGCCTAAATTTTAGAATCAGTTTGGTTGGATGGAGTTTTTTTGCCAACAAGCTTCGCTACGTTTTCGTGGTACACTTTGAACTGAACCACCAGATAAACATAGCGGCTGACTGTGAAACAGAATAATTGGCTTGCATAGAAAATCTGATCTGTGATATGAGTATTAAATCTTTTAATTTAAACAACGTGATTAAATCTTTATAATCCACATTGTTTCAATTAATAATATACTTTCTTAGTTTCTTACATCATATTAGTTATGAAAAAAGGAAAAAGGTTAAACAAAACAATGCCAGATAAAAATGTAGGAAGGCAGGAAGTAAAAAGTTTTATTTATCAAATGTTATAGTTACAAACAACAAATCAAAATTATTGTGTTCAGTTTAGATGTATATATTTACGAATCTGGCAAAACTTAACCTAGGCTTAGGGTGGTATCTGCCTTTTACAGTTGTCTTTGGTGAACAGGAATCCTTCTGTAAATACTTGCTCAAAAAGACTTGATACTAAAAAAAATGCCAACTACTTCTCGGCTCAAACTCAAAAATTACTGCTCACACACCCCTAATAGTTTGTGATACATTTTTGTGTTACACAAGAATTAGATCAGTACACATAAGTATAAAATAGGATCCTTATTATGTGTAAACTTTTGTTATTGTATGTACATTTAGATGCTATCATGGTACTTAAAAACCTTTTGATTACTACTAAAAACACTGTTTACTACTTATTTATTTTGTATGAGAGCTGTTCTAATTTAAGGTCTCCAGTAAGCTCCCGTTGTGACAGGCCAAGCTAGCGTAAGTCTGACAACAGTGACGTGTTCCTCGCTTACCTCAACACTAATCTGACCAGTCCCCACCCCTTTGTGACTCTCAGTCTTGGCTTAGCAGCTGTTAATGATGGAAGAGAAAATCAACATTCTCACCAAGTGTGATATGCAGTTTGTGATTAAATTTATGTGGTTTAAGTGGCACTTTTGAAATCCATCACCAAATGACCAATGTGTATGTAGAAATGTATAGACATAAATAATATGTGTAAGTGGTGTAGGAAGTCCGCAAAAGGCTGAACAAACGTACACAAGAAGGCTGGCCGCAGACGTCCATTAGTTTCGGAGGAACATTTGCTTGCAGATGAGCATATGACTGTGTGAGAGATTGCCAAACCGATGGAAGACTTCTAGACTACCATGAATTATATTTTGTGTTAGGCTATACAGAACAAAAGGAGAGGTTGGCTAACAATTAGCTTTTGTTTGCACCATGACAACGCACACTCTCATGTTTCCCAAACCACGATGGAACTCATCGCCAAAGTTGGATGGTAAATAATTGATAGTCCTCCATACAGAGCTGATTTGGCCCCAAGTGACCCACTGAAACAACACTTGAGGAAATGAAATTCTCAAGTGACAATTTCTTCTTGTGTGAGTCAGCCGTAGATTGGTATGGCGCAAGTATGAAAAAGCTTCCGGAACGACTCCAAAAGTGCAGTGATTATAGCGGGGACTACGTTGAAAAATAGCTTCATGTCTAAGATCTCAGAATCTGTATTTTTTTTTTCAATAAAATAATGTTTACAATGTGAACAATCATTTACTATATGTGGAGTCCTTAATGTACGGACAACTCTCATATTTAATGATGAGAATATTCCTGATTTGCATTATGCACGTTTGAGAGATGATGAGTTCAATATAAATCTATATTTTGTACATGTTCAAACATTCCAATTATGTAAATACCTTGAAACCACACTACTGGTCAGCACTAGTGGTGCAGTCCTGTAACCCAGTTACTAAGGACATTTTAGTGGAGATTGTAAGGGATAGGTTCTATGCTCAGTTTTCCACAGGACTGATGCCTAATATCATACTTAGGAAAGTTAATGATTTTTTAAAACTGAATAAAGTTAAAGTTAATCCTCTAAAAAAGTAACTGATTGAAGCTAAAAGTTAGAATAAATTGAAACTAACTGATTAAAGTTAAATTATTAGAAAATTAACTGAAATTGAAAGTTAAAAGTTAGTTTTGGTACAGTAAAATATACATAAAAAATACTTAACCTGTATTATCTTTTATTATTTATAATATCTTATATAAATAGGCCTATTTATAATACATTATTATACAATACTATTAATTAGACTATAGCAATTTCTACAGTAATTTTTGTTATATAACTGTCCAAAATCTTAAAAATTAAATATTTAATTTAATTTCTAAAATTATTAACAAACTGACATAAGTCTTTGAAATTAAAGTTTTACATTTTTAAGTAAAACTCAATAACTATCGTAAACATAAGTTAAAAAATCAATAACTATCTTATAGGAAATTCACGATAGCAAAACATTTTTTTTTAATTGGCGCAGATAATTAGAAAGGCCAAATAATTTCGTGACATGTGACATGTTGACTCCAGGTGATTTTTATCAGGCTGGAGATGATAAGGAAGGGTCACTGATAAGAAAGTATGGGGATCAGAGGAAAACAAAAACTGAACAAAATATACTCACTCTATAAGTGAGTGAAAGCAGATCTATTCATAATATTTTCTATAAGCAATTACGTTTATTAGATGTTTAAGAATTGGCTGTTCTGAGTGCATGTTTTATTCTTACTGAAGTGAGTTAATTAAAAATTATGAAAACTATCTAAATCATTAAAAAATACAAAACTAATTACCATTGATATTAATATTAAAGATAGTATTATCATTATCTTTTCTTTTCAACGGTGCCGATAGCAAAATAATGAAGAAAGAACTAAATATAGCAATTCTTACTTGAAATATGTTCTGCAATCTTGAAGATAGTTTATTCTGTTGCGTGGTATCATATAATGGATTGATTTTACCTAGTAAGACTAATTTAAAATAAAGTAAACGTTTGTGGAAATGTTGGTTTGATTAACCATTTAAATGGTTTTCCCGACTACTTTTGAACAGGACGATTTAGATATATAATGATCAATTAATCAAGTATTGACAGCATTAACGTCAAAATGCAACTGATTTTCCTAATTAATTATACAGATAGATGGGTAAACAGGTAAAATTACAGTATTAGAGTTTATGAAAGATAAACAAGCTTAGGCCCAACACGTTGATTTAAAACAAGATAACTAAATATATCTCAACTTTATCCCTAAACATAAACTAGTCAAGTGAAATGATCACCTCAGGGACACAAGTCAATCCCACAACAATGGTATACTCGTTTGGTCCGCCTTTTTTTATTTATAAGGCAGTAAAATGTGCGTAAAGGGGAGGGGGTGCGTCTTCAAAACAGTGACCTTGCTTGTCGGTGACAATTGGGGGATGAGGAAAACAATCGGTCTTTGACCTGAGTTTTAGATACTTTCTCCCCAGTCCACATTCCTCGGACCAAATGGCACCTTTTATCACATTTGAAAAACTAACTGAGTTACTTTAACCGTTAGCCAAATTTTCAACTAGTTAAAGTTAGAAGTTAAACATTACCAAAACTAACGAATAAGTTAAAAAGTTAATAGAAAAAGTAACGATTAAATTTAATCATTAATTATTTTTAATCGTTAATCCCAAGTATGCCTAATATTCCCAACAAAATTTGTACAGCATAAAAACTTATCTGTTTCTATATGTGTTTGAGGGTATGGACCCACCTGCCCACCCATACACGTACAGTGCTATTGACCCACCTGCCCTCCTATACACGTACACTGGAATTGACTTAACCGCCTTCTCATACACGTACAGTAGTATGGACCCATCCGCCCTCCCATATACGTATTTACCCACCCACCCACTCATATTGTATAGTAGTATTGACCCACCGCTCTATACATGTTTGATAATTAAAGCGTTAACGAGTTGTGGGGTCAGTCACGTGACCACTAGCGCTAGTGAATTAGCTTGTTATTAGCTGAGTTTGCATGCTCAAAACACGCGCTAATCACTAGTTGCTAGTTATTGTTTGATCTTTTTCACTCAACTCCTTTCTATCCATTCTTAAAATTTGTCTCAAGAACTGCGCTTTAATGGAATTGAAGACATTTTTATAAGGACAATGAATAATGCATTCTCTGATCACGTCACTACTACAACTGATTAGCATAAACAATGGGTGCTAATAACTAGCCATGTGTATATAGAAATATTCATGCTAGTAAGCCTAGCTTGTAATGTCCCACATTAGCAGCTAGTAAATTAACCCTTAAGTGGATGATAAAGCTTGTTAATAAATACATTAACAGTACACCCATCTTTAATTAATTTTCATGACGAGTAAAATAATAATGTACTACATAGGATATGAAAAATTTGTATCTCATTTTAACTCTTCCTATAATCTCTTCATATCCACTGTAATATATGCCATCCAAAAGTGTTACCTGATAGTACTCAGGCTTAAACAGGTGTAGTTTAATGATAGTATAATAAACACAACTTGACTTATCATATAAAGTAAATATTAGTAAAAAAAAGTACAAATCATATGGTTATTTGTATTATTGTAATAAGAACAAGTTATTAAAAAGTTATTCATTGAAAGCTTAAGTTGTTCTCTCTCTCTCTCTCTCTGAGTTCAAAATTATAAGAAAATATAAAGTCACCATAACTAATACTTCCAACAGGTTCTGGGCCAGAATATTTTGTAAAACTGAAACTATTATTAAATAAAATATATGCTTTGTGGAGCCAAACAAAAAAGAAGTAAAGATAATCAGCATCAACAACATGGCAACAAGAATTGAAATTAATGATATTTCTACATTCAGATATTTATAAATAAGAATACATTTCCTATGTGGAATTTTTGTATTAAAATATTATTTTGTGCAAAACAAATATGGAATGTTGTAAATGGAACATCTCAACTTGCTGATTGTTGGAGAGATAAAGTCAAGATAGAGAAATGGAACTCAAGATGCTGCTGCGCAACATGTTATACTCAAAACAGTTAATAAATCAGTAAAGTATACCTCAAAACATGCAATAGTTTAAAAGATGTAAAATACTCTTACATGGATCTAAAAGAAAGACACTTCACACAAGAAATGCCTACTTCTTCAGAAATTCTATAATTACATATTAAAAAAATTGAAAGATATTCAACTAACATTAGACAGATCCAGAACATAGTCTTCAAACTAAACTTCCTAGATGAACTTAGAACTTAAAGCTAACCTTAAGAAAATGAGTGAATGTGCTGTAATCTCTCAAAAGAAAACTCGAGTAGAGGAATGGCATAGAAATCTTGGTATTTGAGCTTTGGTAAGCTTATAAAACCTCCTTATCTATGTACCAGAGTATCTTTTCGTTTCAGTATTAATATTTAACTAGTGGCAGGATAAGAATTGTAGTTTGTGTGCAAAACAATTGATATTACCCTTTAAAACAGTAAGAGGAAGGGCTACTCAACCATTGGAAAAGATACACACAGACTTGTGTAGACCAATAAATCCTCTAACACATGATAAGAACAGGTATTTTATGACTATTAGATTTTTTGGACTAATTTCATTTTCTAAGATTTTTCTTCAAGAAACCAAAACTGCTAGTAAAGTATTCCAGTGTATCAAACAATTTATAAATGAAGAATAAAATCGCTTAAATGTGAAAGCATGGAAGATATGCTGTAACAACGGATGTGAATATAAAAATGATCTTCTCCTTTTATGATACAAATAAAAAAAGAATTGTGATGGTCTTTACCATTCACATACACCTCAACTAAATGGAAAAGCAAAAGAACTAAATCTTCCGAATTAATAAAGCAAGCGCAATGGATTTCAACGACAATTGTAAAAAATGTCTGTAGAGTGAAGCAGTGCATCAGACTATATATATCTAACAGGAACAAGCTCAACTCAAGGAATAGATACTACCCCATTTGAAAATGGTATCTGAAGAAACCTGATTTAAGCAAACAGCAAATGTTTTATTCAATAAATGACTGCGCCCTTAAAGAAATTAGAAAATAGAAGTGAAGAAGCAATGTTTGTTATTATACATCAAATAATTATTGATTTTGGAACCCAAATAAGAAGAAAACATTTGTGAGTAGAAATGTAATATTTACTAACATGTCTGTATTTCATTTAAAAAAAAAACAACATAATGAACATGTTAATTTATAATTGTTTGAAGAATAAGAGTTGGAGAAACCGAAAATCGAGAGAATGAAAACCCCTAGAGTGAAAAATTAGAATAGGCTACATTAAATTGAAAGATACTAAAACACAGAAAAAAATAGAATGTCTACAAAAGGGTAGAAAATACTTCTGAAGTTTAAATATTTTGGTACTATGCAGACAAGTGAAGATGAGCATTCTTGAGCTGCGGTGAGGCAATGAGCTGTGGAGATAAAAAAAAATGGAAAAGAGGGATTGAGGATAAAAAAAATCTTTACTTTAAAACCAAACATGGATTTATGTTAATAAAGAGCAAGCGCCTGGAAAAATTTCTTTCAAGCAAATAGATTTCCAAAATAAAAGATAGTGGAAATTGCATTATAATGTGTTGTGAACAGCTGCAGCATCAATTTTCATGAAATGTCTTCGGACCTATACACGTTTGAACTCATTGCTGCTTGTGAGTGTGCCAAGGAACTTAAGTATCATAAAGAGTAAATTTATGAGCTAAATGGTGAGAAAGTGAATGCTACAATGTACATACTCAATCAAAGTACAATTAACCTGATCAAGGATGGAAAGATAAAGAAAAGCAAACATACTAAGGTAAAATATCTTTTTATAAAGGAATTTTGATTTACAGCACAAAGGCCTATTTGATTTAAAGTACATACTGACTGAAAATTATGTTAATGATTTGCTTACAAAACCATTAACCAATAGCAAATGTCAGAGTTAGGTATGTTTCTTAAGTTTCCAAGCAATGGCAATGTGTTTAAGGGGGAGTGTTGATTTTAATAAACATACTGTGACTTATCATATAAAGTAAGTATAGGTAAAAACACAAATCATATGATTATTTGTATTATTGTTATAAAAACAAGTTATTAAAAATGTATTCCTGGAAATATTAAGTTGTTCTCTCTGTGTGTTCACAATTATTAGAAAAATTAAAGCCACAAAATCTAATACATCCAACAGAAAAATCTCTGAAACTCTACAATAGTTTTGAAAGAGCCCTCTGTGTAGTCCTTGTAAATTAAGTTGTAATTAAAGGTAATATTGTGGATTGCTCGATTCAGTGGCTAAACCTTCATTGTATTTTGCTGCTTTCTGTTGGACACCATGTGATTTCATGCCAGCCATCATCCAACATATTAACACCAAAATGTCTTATCTGTTTCAATTCCTTTTTTTCTTTTTTTGTAGAATTGATTTAATAGGTAAATTAACATCTCGCTAATATTAAAATTTATTATTATTATTAAAAGTTATGAAATAATTAGTATAATAGGAGAGAAAGGACATCAGCAAACTTACTTAAGAAGACAAGTCCAACAAGACAACACCCAAGTAGAATTAAACAAGTACAGTAATAACACATGTTGTAAAAAGAGAGAGAGAGAGAGCCAGCATGTGTTGTTTCTATGTAAAATCATCAAGGGTTTATGCACCTTTTTTACTTTTATTTCAAAATGTAAGACTATTTTTATAACAAGAATGTTCGTTCTCTTTCAGGCCATTTGACTCAAGTGCTGTGGGAAGGCAGTCACTACCTTGGTGTGGGAGTGGCCAAAAATGGCGATTACACGTTTGTCGTTTGCAACTACAACCCCCCCGGAAATTACAAAGGAGAATATGCAGACAATGTTCCACCAATCGGGTAAGTCATTTTTATAATTCTTTTATATGTTTTGCTATCAGAATTGTGAAGTTTCAAGCTATCTTACTTGTTATTAGGCCAGGTAAAATCTGTATAGAGTTGGTTGTGAGCAGCTGTAGCATAAATGTTCTTGGGATGTCTTCGGAAGTTAGCTTGTAGACAATAGACAATAGACAATAAACTTTATTACATTTTCTTCAAGAAAAGTACATGCGTCAAAATATTAATAACTAAGTTTCAATGAAAAAGAGTCTTGAATTCTTCCAGTGTATACACAGTATTATTCAATAACAAATCTCGAAGTCTTTTCTTCAGGATTTGTAGATTGGAAGTCTTGAGGTCATGAGGCAGCATGTTGAGCAGCTTGGCTCCAGCATAAGATGGCTTTTTAGTAAAGAGGGTTGTTCTGTGGGCAGGAAGATTGAAATCATTTGCATGCCGAGTATTATAACTGTGTATCTGCCTATGTGTTGGCAATGTTTGTTTTGAAGCATACACTATTGTCTCAATAATGTATATGGACGTAACTGTGAGAATATTTAGATTCCTGAAGGATTCTCTGCAGCTATCCAAAGATTTTAACTCAGCCAATTATACGAATGGCACGCTTTTGCAGAACAAGTACTCGTTGTAGGTTAACCTTTGATGAGCCTCCCCACAGAACAATCCCATAACGGACATGAGCTTCAAATATGGCATGGTATGCGGTTTTGGAGGCCTCTACTGTACTGATATGTTTGATTCTCTTAAGAGCAAAAATTGCTGAACTTAGTTTTTCACACATTCTGTCTACATGGTCATTCCATGAAAAATGATTATCAAGTACCATTCCTAAATGTTTAACCTCATCAACTTTTGTCAAATTTGGTAGTTGTGATAATAGATCCTTATTGTTCCCCATAACAATATACTTGGTTTTGGATGTATTGAAGACCAAGTCATTGTTAGCACAATACTGCTCAGCAACACTTACTGATAGATAGATACCAGAGTAGTAGAAACAAATACAAAAGAATCATAATCACAAGTTTTCTGTACCACTGGCACTTTCTTCAGGTGAGTGCCTGATGACCTTGTTTTGTCGAAATTGTTTTGTCCATCCAAGTGTTTTTCTGGTTGGTTTAGTAAGCATTGACACAGCAATATTTTAGAACACACAAGCCTTAGCAAGTACTATAGATAGCATGTAGGCCTTAAACATACATACCTATAGTAGTAAGTGTAATGTATGGTTTCCTGAGACATTTGAAGTGGGCAGAAAAGTCAATCTTTACATTTTTTTGTGACACTGAGCAGCTTTCTCCTCCCATGTGGCTAGATGTTAGATAACCAGTTTTGTCATAGTTGTAGATTTGATTATGAGCTAAACTTTCACTCTTAATAAGATTTTTAAGTTTATCACAGAACTGTACAACTGCCTCGCAATCTGCTAAAAGTTTTTGCCACAAATTTCTAGCAGTTTTATGCCATAACATTTTTTCCAACAGTCAGGCCATTCTAAACTTGCCATGAAATCTTCCACTTCAATCAGTTCATTGCAAAAGTGTAAATCTTTTTCCTGGGGAATAGGGCTGGATATAGAACAACTTTTGTCTCCTTCTTGACAAAATCATAAAAATAGTGTTTTACTAATTTTTTTCATATTTTGCCTTCTTTCTTGACTTTCCCGCTCATTATAACACTTTTTTGAGCACTTTTCTAAACCAAACATTTTAATTTCATTGTGACTCCTTTGAACAGTCACCTACTGTAAATTCACCGTTTTACCTTTATCAAGTCTGTTAATAGATTCAGTGCTATGTGGCCGTAAAGTCGGCCACACCGTCTGACCCCTAGTGGCTGTGTGGCCGTCTCTGGGGTGAAATAGTCAGCCAAGCAGTTGTCTCTGGTGGTGGCTGATGGCTGTCTAATCGGCCATACTGCCTCACTCACATTATTAAATCAGTCTTCGCCCAGCCTTTGCCGGGTTCGCTTGCTAGTAGGTCCCACACTTTTGCGGTATCCTACGAGTAGGACGTGGTTTTCAGTTTCCGGTTACAGTTATTTTTGGAGTTTCTATTACTGTTTTTTTCGAGAAATTAAGAATAAAATTAAGCAAAAAAAGATGAAGAATTTACTGCAAAGAAGGAAAAATTAAAAATACTGTATTTATATTGTACAAACCAAATACCTGAATTGTGTTCTGTAGCATGTTTTGAAAAATTTATCTCAGATTAGACTAATTGTAAAAAATGTTATAAATGGACCGGTTAATAGTAATTTTAATCTTTTCCATTTGTTTTACTTAATTCTTTATATAACTAACTAGTTATTACAAAATAAAGTGGTGTAAAAATCTTTGACACTAATTTTTGGCCAAGCCAAAATTCACCATGGACTGATGGCCGACTAGACGGCCTTACATAAAAACTAATTTTTTTAGCCTTCCACATATACAGACTACTCCTGACAGTCATAAATTGATACTACACAATCAAAAAAATGAGTTTTTGAACAAAAATGTCAGCCATTGGGTTAAGTTTATAATTTATATATGTAGCCACATATGTTGAAAACGAAAATACGGCCTCAGTACTGAATGTATTAAGAGCTCAAATACGAGAAGGTGCAAACCTTTATATAAAGACAAGAATCTACACTGTGAATGTTATTTAAAACAGTATGTTGATTTATAGACTGATTTATTTTTAGACAGTGACCACAGTAGGAATTCAGTGATTTTACGACAGTGATGGGGTTTAAGGGAAAGATGGTGGAAGTGATGTGTCCAGCTTAACAGCTTAGCGCTCAGTTAATCAAATTCATTAGAGATTTGAAGGTGTCTTGTATAAGTGCCAAAACTGTACCGGCTTTCTTTTTTGTTTCATTTGGTACATTGGATTTAAAGGAACCTGGACTATCTAGGATTATAGACTCTACTGTAGCACCATAGAAAATGTTTTCCAAAATTGCCTTAATTTTTTTTAACTGCGTTTTTTCCTTATACACATTTTTATGCATAAGGAATTTCTTCAAGTTTCAAAGAATTTCTTACTCAGTGATTTTTGCATTAAGTTTTTCAGAGATTTTTAAGTAGGCACATTACAAACAACCATCCAAAAGGATTTCAGTAAAATTTTTGAATTTTGGCTCTCCACAATCTATCTAATTTTGTTTACAGATCTGGCCAAACTAGAAGGTTTTGAGCTCTTGATCATAAAATATTGATTCTTATTGTTTGTTTCGTTCAGAGAAACCATCTTGAGTGCTTTTTAGAGATACAAACTTATAAGGGTTACTGAAGATATAAATATTTCTCAATCACGAAAAAAGCTCTTTTTATGCACATTTTTAACAACATTTAACGCTTTTTTAAACTTAAAGATGTTGATTAATGGTTGGTTAGACAAAATTGTGTTATGAGTGAAAAAGATTTATGGGGGCACAATGAAGAAAAAAATGACTGTATAACAATGTGTCATATGTGAAGAAAGAGTGATTTATTTATGTTAGAAAAGAGAGAATGGGTTACAGTTAATTGTCAAAATTGTGCATAAGATGGCAAAACAACTTAATATCTCGTATTTTTCAAGAGATCTGAATGATTGCATTATGTGTAGAGCTACGCATCATTGTTACTGAGATTGGCTTATCTTCAGATATTGGGGGTTTTAATAACTAAAAGAACAAGGTATGAAAGACCTGAAGATGCTGACAAGCTGAATGCTCAGTTCTCTTTCAAGGTGAGATCTAACTAGTGTTCATGCTCTCAAGACTTCTACTATGTTGCTCACATACGTAATGAAAACTAACTCAGCAAAATATACAAAAATCCATATCATGTAAACTTTTGCTCTCTACCTTCCTTTTCTGTATTTAATGATTCAGATTATATATAGCTGTTATGTGTCAACATACCCCTTAAAAACCCTCATAGTAACATTCAATGGGGCTGAAAAGATTACACATTCTAGGTACATAAGAATATCTGGAAAAGCAGAATCTGCTTTTTAACTCTCAAAGGAATGTGAACTAAAGTCAGATGTTACCTGAATTACTTGTTGAAGATATTCTTAGAATGCTAAGATGGCTTAATTCAAATCGAATTTCAATAGATAAAAGTGAAATAATTTAAAGTATGGAGAAATGAAGGAAATATAAGTCAAAATTAGAAAAACAGTGTTGGTAAAAGCACGCTGGTTTTTAAAATGTTTATACCAATGTTTTTTACTGAAAAAAATACATTTTTGATTCTATTCTTTTTTTTCTAAATGTTACCGTTTTTAAGCTATTTAGCTTAGACAAATAAAAGCTGTCACTTTCAAACGGTGAAAGGTAAATACTTCAAATTCTCACCACAGTAGCACTTAGTATTTACATTAGTTATACCAAGTTTTAAATAAATATTTTTAATTGTAGTAATCCACTCACAAATAGTAATAGAACTCACAAAATGGCTGACTGAGGCTAAACAGAGTGGAATTTAATTAATTGTTACTCAACATTTTTTGCTTATTTTTGTGTGTAGAATCCGAATATATATAGCCAGTGCACTTTTTTTACACCCTGTATATCTTGATATACCGTAAGTAAAGTTTAAAACTAACTTTGAAAGAGATTTAAATCTTGCTGATATAATAATAGCGAAATTTAGAAAAGGGTCAATCTCCTCAATCTTTGAATGACTATCATGGTTGCCGCCACAGTTAGGGAGACACTATTTTTGTTTCTGGACCCTATATGTTGGTTAATTAACTAGTATATGCATGGCCTATCTCATCTCTATTCCCAAAGTTTCTTCCAATATTAACATATTTCTTATATTCTTTAGTAAAACTCCCTTTTAGATTTGAAATTGATGATAGCAAGAATTTTGTATTATTTTAATTGTTTGTTATGATATTTTCCTTTAATTGTGGTACAAAATAATTAATTATTTTAATTTTTATTTACATTTTAAACTACCAGCTAATACGATAATAATATCAGAAATTGCACTTTTTTTAATTCCAATCTTTTGTGGTTTTTTGATAATGTAATATGCATAAATAGTTTGTGTTCACTGTTATTTTGACAGACATTTTTAGTTTCTTTCTTCTATGTTTCTTTAAAATATTTTGAACAAACATTTAGTATCTTTTTAAAAATATTTACCATTAGTTCAATGTTATCACCATAGCGTTTCAGTGTTTAACAGTTCTTAGCAATCACAAATGATACCATCATGAGTCTGCCTTTCGTTATGGAACTCACCTTACTCTGTGTACTTCTAGTTTAGAACAATTTATTCCTCAGCAATGAGTTTGTAAGCTACTTAATTATGTTGCTTTTTATATAGACCACATTGTTATATAAATTAAGTTTATGTTTACTGTAAAATGGAGCTTCCTTCATTTATTTCTTTCTATTACTTTAATAATATTTACTAAAGTAGAACTTTACCAAGCAATATTTTACAAAAAATTATTACCATTGTTTTTAGCAATTAATTGAGAATGGAACTTAGAAGAGTGATGTACTATTTAAATATTTAATGAAAACCGGTATTTTTTATTTTGTTACTCTTTTTTTAAAATTATGTCTTCCCTTTAATCTTTTATCCCATTAATAAAAATGCCCAGTTAGCATATCACTCTAAACTTACTTTAAACTATTCAAAAATATTCAGTTGTGTAGATTTTGATGATAAATGTTTCACAGTGAAATTTTACTGTGGGCTTTTCTGTAAAAATGTTTTCTCAGTTGTGTAGTTAGTCCAGTCATCAATGGTAAAATACCGTATCATTGTGCAATTTTGGTAATGACAGCTAATTTCCTTGAAAATTGGCATTTAGATAAATGAAATTTTCACTTTAATCAAGTTTTATTTTTAACATGAGCATTGTCAAATAACTTGAATCTGATTAACAATATCTAAATAAAGTATATTTTAAGTGGATTACAATTGTTTTCAATTAGACTGATAATACAGAGAGTGTCATTGTTCCTTTTTTCTCAACAAAAAACTAAGAAATTACTTTTTGTTATAAGTCAGTAAATTTTAAGTAACACTTTTAACAGTGTTCATTAAAATTGTTTTAAAATAGCAACAAAATAATAAGGTTCCTAGAGTTTTCTCAAAAAACTCACAATTTTCAAGTAATTTATTGTTAAAGGATTCAGATTTCGGATTTCTCAAAAAATAACCCTCTTTCAACAAGCTAAACTCAATTTTTATTAGATTTACAGAAGTCATTCAAAAATAAACCCCCTTTTATTAGGTCCGGTAGGTGGCACTTCTCCTGTTGGTTCATTATTCTTATTCCCAGCTACTCCGGCTGAGGTTGAAGGAGCTATTCTATCTCTTAAATCTAAGCGTTCTTCTGGTACAGATGAAATTTCCAGCTTGGTCCTAAAGAGAATTTACAAAACAATTCTAGAACCATTGACTTATCTTATTAATGAATCCTTTACATCAGGGACATTTCCAAGCGTTTTTAAGATAACAAAAATAATACCAGTATTTAAAAAAGGTAAAAAAAGTGATGTAAACAATTATCGCCCGATTTCCATGCAATGCACTTTATCTAAAGTTTTGGAGAAGCTTATGTATGTTAGACTCTCGGACCACTTAAATAAATATAATATCATAGTGCCAGAACAATATGGTTTCAAAGCTAAAGTGTCCACAACCAAGGCAATATTGGATTTTGTTAAGCATATAATAACTAACCTGGAAAATAATGAATCAGCTCTAGCAGTGTTTGATGACCTTAGGAATGCTTTTGGTAAGGTTGATCGTTTTATACTTAGAGAAAACTTATAATGTATGGGGTAAGAGGTGTGGCTCTGGATTGGTTCGACTCATACCTGTCGGATCGCTGGGAGTATGTAGATGTGTCTGGATTTATTTCAAACCTAGTGGAAAGCATTGTTGGTCTCCTCCAAGGTAGTATCCTGGCACCCATTCTTTTTGTAATCTATATCAATGATATGCCTAGGTGCAACCCTCTTGTAATACGTGAAATCTATGTAGATGATGTTGCATGGTTGTTTGGTGGTCCTAAGGATGGCCTGCAAGCCATGGTCTCGCTGACCACGGAAACATTTATAGAATGGTTGGCTTTGAACAATATGTCACTAAATACAGAGAAAACTTTTTTTATGCAATTTTTGACAAAAAATAAAAAACCTCAATCAATCACACTGAGTGACTTTGGCATTCATGAGTGTTCCACAGTAAAGTATCTGGGTCTAGTTATCGACAATACACTATCCTGGAGTCCCCATATATCATTATTGTGCAATAAATTAAGTAGAATTAGTTTTACCTTAAGAACTTTATATCCACTTCTGCAGCCGGAGGCTTTGATGTTGGTCTACCATGGCTATTTTTCAGCAGTAATGACATATGGAATTGAAGCTTGGGGAGGGTCGCCTCATGCAGTGCGAGTTTTTGTAGAGCAAAAAAGAGCAGTTCGAATAGTCAATGGAACGGTCCCACGAACCTCGTGTAGAGGAGTGTTTAAATCATTAAAAATTCTCACATTAGCCTCACTATACATTTACAAATTAATTTCAATCACAGTCAGAGACTTGCAGAACATCAGAACTGTGGGTGAGGGTCACAGATTTCCTACTAGGCACGGTAATGAGCTACGTACTCCCAAGCATCGACTAGCGTTAATGGAGAGCGAAGCGTCTTTTGCGGGAATAGTACTCTATAACAACCTTCCACAAGAAATTAAATGTTGTAATAACAAGTTGTTATTAAAGAAATTAAAATCATTTCTATTGGACAAGGAATTTTATAGTGTAGATGAGTACATTAAGGCAGAATTGTGATTAGATTTTAACTTTGTTATTCTGTAGTTATAAGTTAGTCTTAGTAATTGACTTCTGAGATGTACCAACCTGTACCAAATTCAGAAATAAAACATCTTGAATCTTGAATCTTGAATCTTAGTTTCAGTACCTTTTTTCTGCTTAATTTTTCAGTAAAATAAAAACTTTTTTAATAATCTGAAAAATATGGTTTTTTCAATTTAAAATGTATGATATCAATTGTGAATAACTCGGGAAGTATCAAATCTACAAAAAGCCATTATGAAACAAAAATTGCTCGTAGGTCAATCTATCAATTCCAATATATTTTCATTAAAAAAATTTTAATCTCCTGACTCTAGCCCGCTTCGGCAGAGGGTAAATTTGGAAGAAAGTGATAAATACCCAGAAAATCGAATGTTATTACCAAAACTGCATGCAAAGTCATCCCGCATTACTTAGTAATTTTTCACTGACATTAGGCTAAATTAGACAAGCCAGTCAATTAATATGATTGTTAAAATATTGAGTAGTCATGATAGGTTATTAGACGTCAATCAGCTTACAGTATTTATTTGTAACTTTGGAAACTTCTTTAACCCAACTACTGGCAACTAAAAACCCTCTATTGGCAGCCCAATTTTCCTAGTTTTGCAAGGATATTTTTTTAAAACAATTAAAAATACTTCTGATCCTTAGATTTAGTATTATTTTATATCATTTTACTTGTAAAATTCTGTGTTTTTATATAAAATAAATAATATAAGTATAAACACTTATTTACTTTTTCCTTTTATAAAATTAAAATAAAGGTTTACCAACAGATTTTTGGGGGGGACCCTACCTGGAAATGTAATACATACTAGTCAGTTCACAATTCCAATATATACAAGTTTTTCCAAATTTTATAAACTTTCAGAAAATGTACAGTTTATAGGGTTTATTATAGGAATTTATAAATTTATAATGATAAAACTAAAGATAGTGCATTTTACCGAAAATTGATGTTCCTATGGTAACATGTTATAAAATTGTGTATTCATAAATTTCTTAGCCTGTTATTATAATTTTATCAATCAAATTATATATATATATATATATATATATATATATATATATATATATATATATATATATATATATATATATATAAAATAGAATAATGTTGTAAAACTATAGAACTATTTACATATGACAAAATACTCACAAAACAACACAAGCCTAATATGTCAAATTAGAATTCTCTAAACAAAGTCACTAAGAAAAAATAACACTTTATTTACACTAATTATGCATGAACTATATTTGAAAAACAGTTATTTCACAACAACTTCAAGTTATTTCACTAACAATTCTAATAAAACATTGCATAAAGTACTTCAAACCAGAATGTAAACAAACAGTTTACTGACAGACGCCAACTAAAGAAATGGCGAAATGAAATCGTAAACGTTGGATTTTTCTTCTCTCCATCTAGTTGTCATGTGGATAGTATTATCGATACTGATAACTATCGATTCAGAATTTAATTGACTTTCAAGTAGTATCGATTAGTTTTGACGAAAAACGTAGCCATAACGATATAACATCAAATTTTCACCGTCCGATATCGGACGGTCACCACTTGTTGAGAGTGATAGACCATCCGATATCGGACGGTCACCACTTGTTGGGTTAAATCAGGTTAATAAAAGTAAAATTCAATTCTGAAAAGTTATTCTCAGGATTTAGAAGTACAATATGGCCAGATTGTATAGAATTAGATGCCTTTTTATAGATAACAAAAAGTTATTCACTAAATCTGGTTTGCTTTGTTACTTTACTCAGCCACAGAGGAATTGCTTTCCCCTATCTCTCAGATCTAAATAATGACATAGATTAATTTAATCTTCATGTTTAGCTGGCCAAATATACATGGTTTGTAGAAACAAAAACAAACTATCATTCTTTGGATTACTTGTGGTAGTTTTAAAGAACTAGATTGAAAATCTAGGTACTATTTACATCTTCAGGATAAAAGTTATCAGTCAGATTAGATAAAAAAGAACCAAACTAGGGGTTAATTCAGTTAACATAAATAGTAAAACGGTAAACTCAACAAGGAAAATAAGGCTTCTAAACACAATGTTTTCATTTATTCTTGTTTAAGTCAATAAAAATTAGATATTAACCCTTTCAGGAGTGCGTTAATTTAGCTAAATTGAGTAAAGACGTCGCATGACGTCTTTTTATAAATTGGCCTAAATGAGTAAGGGCGTCATGTGACGTCTTATGTAATGGTAAATTATTTAATTTATTAAATTAATTGTGCATATTCTTAACACATTACACTATTACTATCTGCCACAGGCAAACTCAAATTTCAGATGTGCACATTTTTTGGCACTCTTCGTGTCAGTGGTAACATTCATTTGTCCTCTCTCTCTCTAAACTGATTTGGTTCCCGCCCGATGTCATCAGCTGACGTGCAGCTGATAAAACGTTTGGCGCGCATTTCACTCCATTGGCGCGCTTTTCACATACATTCTCTCAGTTGTCTGTCAGCTACACAGCTACACACAGTACATTTATTGAGTCTGCAGTGCACTTGGCTATCGCTTTTATACTTTCAAGACGTTATTGATTGCTTTTATTATTTTAATTTTACGGTAGAGTTGTTCTTATTTATTATTTTTATATTACATTAGTGTTATATTTAGTACTGTGTTAATATAATAATTAATTATGTAATGTAATAAATAAGTTTGAAACATTTTTTGACATTTAATTTTTTTACTCCTCTACAACTTGTCTTTTTCAAAACTAATACTTCTTTCAGTCACGAAATTAGGACGTCATATGACGTCTTTACTCCTGAAAGGGTTAATTACTGAATAAAAAGTTTGTTTTGTTTTGTTACTTAGATACCGTAACAAATATTTAATTTCATGAAAATGTCAATTTTGAAAAATTAACCATGTTTCACAGGTAAGTTTTAAAGTGTATAAATAATGTTGATAACTTTCCTTATCAACCTCCTTAGTTTATAAATAAGGTTCCTATAGCATTTTAGTTTTAGACAAATACTCTTCTTTCACAATCAACACGTTTGCTGATATAAACAGAAGATGAAAATAATTTTTGTTTTAAAATAACCAACTGATGTTAAATCTTATTATGGAGACTGCTGACAATGGTCCCTGGACTTTTTCCTTTGATCTACTTTCGTAGCCACTTATCTACACTCCTGGACAAAGTTTCGCTACACATTCAAAACTTGCTGTTAGTTTTAAAAAACAACAGTAAAATGCAGAATTTATCGATTTGTATACCAAAAATAATGCTTTAAATCTACAAAGAGACAGCTAAGTGATAGGAAAATGTTTATCTGTTCCCCTTGTCTTTTCTTAACTTATTTACATTTCAAATTCTAAAACCTCTCTCCAGTTTCTCCTAATTCTGGTGTGATTCGAGTGATGCAGCACATTCTTACATAATCAAATTAATTGGATTCATTATTAAAAGAATGTATTATGGATGTACACCTTTGTTTAACCACTGCAGAGGTCTGACAAGCTACTATATACTATAGTAGGTCTTCCTAGCTTCATATTATTTAGGAATGATAATCCACAAGGTTGGTGGTGGCATCGCTATATACTCTAAATCAAACCTTAATTTATTCATTGTACTTTGCTCTGATACTTCCCAACCTGATCGACCAGATTTTGTTTCTTGGCGTTTCTTATAGGTATAACAACTACAAGGTCCTGGTCAGTGTTTGTTATAGGACACCTCATCATGGGGCTTCTTCGCTGTCCTTAGTCCAGATCATAGATGCATTGCCCTTCACATTCTTCTTCAGAAGGTTGTGTAGTGGGCTCTGCAGTGAAGCAGTGTTGGGCAAGAAACGACGGTAGAAATTCAGCATTCCTGGGAAGCGTCTGAGGTCTTTTGCAGTCTTCGGCGCGAGGTAGGACAGCATAGCTTGCACTTTTTCAGGCAAAGGTTTGATTCCCTCTCCGGAAACTAGGAACCCCAGAAAGTTGACGCATTTGGCACCCAAAATACACTTGCTGGAGTTGATCAAGATACTATAGGAAGAGAGGCGTTCAAAAAGCAATCGCAGATGTGTCTCATGCTGCTCTTCAGACTTTGATGCCTAGAGGATGTCATCGATGTAGGCATAACAAAAGTCAAGACCCCTTAAAACACCGTCGATAAAGCGCTGGAAGGTCTGTGCTGCGTTGTAGAGTCCGAAAGTCATGTAGGGAAATTCAAATAGGACAAACAAAGTAGTGATAGCTGTCTTGGGGATGTCTTCTGGATTAACGGGAATTTAATGGTATGCTTGCACGAGGTCTATTGTTGAGAAAACCGTCGTGCCATGTAGTAAATGAGAAAAATCTTGTGTTTTGGGTACTGGGTAGCGATCGGGGATGGTTCTGGAGTTGAGGGCTCTGTAGTCACCACACGGTCTCCAGTCAGAGCCTTTTTTAGGGGCTGTGTGGAGGGGGGATGACCAGTTACTCGATGAAGGTCTGGCAATTCCCATTTGGACCATGGTGTCAAACTCCATCTTGAGCTTGTCAGGGACTAGCTGCCGCAGCTTGCAGCAGACTGGTGGGTCGGCAGTGGTATGGATGTGGTGTTGAGTGTCGTGCTTGACTGGTAGAGCTGGTTTCCCGGAGGGCCTAGTGAGTGTTGGATAGTCTTGAAGTAGTCGAGATTATACAGATGGAAATGTAGCATTTATGGTTTTAATGCTACTTACCAAACTGCGAGGAGCTGCACGGCCACACGATAAACGGCGGCACTGTACTGGGGACAAATATTACACTACTCACATCACAAAATCACGGATCACGTTGGGATCATCACTGTTGGTGTAGTGATAAGAAAGGTGTTCAAATATAAAAGAAAACGTTAGGGAACAATAACGAAAATAGAATTTAAAGATAAATTACATAAATAAATGCAAACAGGCTATAAAAACATTGATCTACAAAGAATGAAAATAAAACCAGTTACAGTAAAAAAAATCTAACAAAAATATATGCATTGGTAACAAACTAAAACACATGTTTAAAAAACCAATAAAATATTAAATAATAATAACACATATGGACTGCAACCCACCCTTGCACAATTAATAGCTAGGCCCACCGAAGGTGGGTGCGATGGCACTGGATTCAGGAGGACACAGAACAAACACGAACAAGAAACAAGGAACAACGAAAAGAAACACAGAGACACAAACAAAAAGCCACATAAAGGAAAGCGGCTATCCAGGATGACTCGACTCTGTGCTACGACCATACCCTTCCTGACAAATCTTGGTGATTGTCTTGTGAATGAATCCCTAAGTGACCACCCACCGGAGGGTTGTGAAAGTGACCATCAGTACCAGGATGTTCAGCAGCACAACCTTAGGTCCTCCACGACGGCGATGCCGACAGTAGAGAATTTCTTTGGACAGAAAATAAGGAGGGTGGGTTCTTCCCTCTTGAAGCTCATGCAAGAAACCAGACAATTTGGGTCTTGCTATTGATGGGGAGTCAAGGTGCTATTGATGGGGAGTCGGCAAAAGTAATGGGCTGCCGAACATCGTCGAACTCCTGGGGCAACACAGCAGCAATAGCAGAGGATGAGGCATCAGTCTGCAAGATGAACTTAGAAGTAAAATCCGGCATCCGCAGAACTGGAGGCTGCATAATGGCCTCCTTCAAAGCATCAAAGGACGTCTGCTGAGCTTGCCCCTATAAAAACTTCGCACCCTTCTTCCTCAAATCATTCTAAGGAACAGTAAGCTCAGCCACGTTGGAGATGAAGCGACAATAGAAGTTTACCATTCCCACAAAACGGGCCACACCCTTGGGAGATGAGGAAAGTCCTGGATACCCTGTGTCCTAGCAGGATCAATGCAGACGTCCCTGAGAGAAGACTATATGACCTTAAAAGGAAATTTCAGGTTTTTTGAAGGTGACTTTGTCAGGGTTGACCTTAAGGCCAGCGCTGCGAAGGCGCTTCGGAACTTCCTCCAGATGTACTAAGTGTTCCTGGAATGTTTCGCTGTAGACAAAAAGATTGTTTAGACAGTTGAACTTCACATCGTGAAAGATGGAATCCAGAAGCCTGGTTAAAGTCTGGGCTCCCATAGCTAAGCCTGTAGGAACACGAGTGAACTGATACAGGTTCCAAGGAACACAAAAGCTGGTGACATGCCTTGATTCCTTAGCAAAAGGAATCTGATTATAGGCCTGGTTGAGATCAAAAACACCAAAGAACTTGGCCTTACCGAACCAGTCAAATGCAGAATGCAAATCTGGAAGGGGTACTGAGTCGACGGACACCTTAACATTCAAACGCCGATAGTCGATGACAAGCCTAGACTTCCCATTAGGCTTGGGTACCAGGAATGCTGGACTGGAATGCTGAGCAGGAGGGCTCGATGACTCCCTGCTCAAGCGATCTTTAATCATCCCTCAAAGAACTTCCATCTTGGGCAGAGCAAGTTTGTATGGGTGGGAACGTGCAGTCAAAGTGTCAGTCAGGAGGATCTGATACTCTAGAAGACGAGTAACCCCTAGCTGAAGTCAGCACATCAGGAAAGTTCGAACACAACTTGATAGCTTCTCCCTGCAGAGGGGGAAGATGACTAACTGGATCCACCTTAGAAGGTTCTGCCTCACAATCCATCTCTCGGACTGCAGAAGCAACAGAAGGGTAGTCACCGAGAGGAACCAACACCCTGCGATTGAAGCCGAAAAACCCATGCTGGTTCTGCAAGTCCAGAACCAGACCACTCATGGAAATGAAATCTGCTCCCAGTATAATCGGCACACTGAGGGCCTTAGAAACAAGGAAGCTCCACACCCATGAAAAGCCAGAAATGTTCTTAAGCCCAGAGCCTTAAAGAGCCCAGAGTACTTAAGAAGTATAGGCAAAGGAGAGTTCGACACAGCCCAGTAAACAGAAGATGACTCCTCAGTGTGTTTCAACAGACCACAGTTAGAAATATGTTGAAATAAAGTGGAGGAAATGAGACAGTGAGCCAAGCCAGAATCAAGAAGAGCTCGGAACTCGGTGTCTCTCACACAGATGTTAACAAAGGGACACACTGAGAACTTGGCTTGGATGCCCAGAGCAGCCATGCCAGCCATCCCCCGTGGGTCAGTCCCTTTTACATAAGACCTTTCCTCAGAGGCAGCATGCAAACGAGGAGTTAGGAGAGTCGCCTGGGAGGCAATCCCTCTCACTGTTCGTTTTTTGGCTCCCTCTGACGGTTCTGTGGGCAGTGGCGCCGGATGTGCCCCACTTGCCCACAGCCAAAACAGATAAGGGGTTCCACTGCTCTGCGAGGCAGACTGGATGGCGACATCTGAACGGGCTGGACCACAGTACCTCTGGCACGCTTCTCCCGCAGCCCATCAGAGAACTGGATGCTCCGTGGTGTGTTGAGAACTGCTCCAGGTCTCAGAAGGTCAACAGGCGGGCAGCAAAGACCAGCAAGATCTTTCTTGGGGATTGAGGCCGTCATGGATGACAGAAACTGTCTCCACCTCAGACAAGGTTAGCCGCAGCACCCGACTGGCCTCCCGAATAGCCCCTACAAAAGAAGCTAAATCCTCACCATGCTACTGAGGTTTGTAAAATTTATTGAAGGTGAGGTGCTCACGCAACCTATCATGGATGAAACAGTTGAGTGCCTCCCTGTGAAAATCATTGAAAGTCCTCTGTCGGGCCAACACCACAGAAAGCCTCTCAGAAAAGCTGCTCTGACAGAAGGGAACGATCAGGTGGAAAAGAGACGGTTTTGCTCCACGCTCAACTACCATTTGCAACCCACCCTCGCACAATTAATAGATAGGCCCACTGAAGGTGGGCGCAATGGCACTGGACTCAGGAGGACACAGAACAAACACGAACAAGAAACAAGGAACAATGAAAAGAAAAACAGAGACACACAAACGAAAAGCCACATAGAAGAAGGCGGACTCTGTGCAATGGCACAGGGCTAGTAAATAAACAATGAAATTAATAGATAATTCCCACAGTAAAATTGTTAAATGATTGCAACAATAATAATTGTAGGTAATTTACATGCTTTTTTGCTTTTAAAGAAAAATAGATTTTTTCTCAAAATATTGTTGGCTTTTTCCGGTTATTATCGGCTGCGTTCGCCACTAATAGTAAGCGATTTTTGACCTTATTTCTTTTGCCTTTATGCTGCAAGGCTTATTTTGTTTTAGTCATGTTTCAAATAAATAAGTTGTATCAATGACTGATCCAAATCATTGCAATGATTTAGTTACAAAATGGAAGAAACCCGTTTTATTTAATTTCTTTTGAGAATAATGTGGCAATAATAAAGAAAGGTTACTTTAAAGAGTATAAATACTGGTCTTTGTCCACTACGTAAAAATTTGTCATGTAAGGTATTTGAAAAATCTCAACCTTACAATAGGCACTTTTACTATTTCTAATTATGAGTATCATAACTGTATGTATGATTGTGAGTGAGATTTTTTTGTTGGCTTTTCTAAAATCTTCAAAAAATGTTTGGGTTGCAACTGATTTTTGTAGTTTGAGTGGACTTACAAAATCGGTTGAGTCGTGAAAAAATCCTACCGTTATCTTTAGTGGGTTATAGAGATGTATAATTTTGGTAAACAAAGAATTTACAAAGACAACACTCTAAAAATTAATAATTCCTTTCATAACCAAAAAGTAAGAAAAACATGAGAAAACGGTTTATTGATACTGCATGCATCCAACTAACTTTTTCATGTCATGATATAAAGCTTAATTGCTAATCGTGACGTTAATGAGCTATACTAAACAAAGAACAAATTAAATTTTAATTACAACATTAATGTTAGCATCAATAGCTAATTACTTTTCTTGTGTTAAATTTCAAAAATGTTTGTTCAATATTAGCATGTTAAATGTTGGTTAGATTGAAAAGTGGGCGGAGGATATCTCCAGTTTAGACTGTCACTTGGTGTTCTTGTATGTACCCAAGATGGCAGCGGTGGCGACAGTCACTGCAATGCTAATTATACGCGAATGCCCTTCTATGTTTAATCAGTGTTCATTGTAGACCAACTTTCACTCTGCGGCAGAGATGACCAGGTGAATACACACTCTTTGCCACTGGATTTTTAATTTAAACTGAGCCTAGAAATGATGAAATTTTAAACTGTCAAATATATATTGGTTAGTTTTTACCAGAGATGGTGGGCAGGAGAATTTTAGGTTTGGGTCAATATCAGGAAGAAAAATAAATTGCTTTCCAAATTTTGGGAATTTTTCAGGAGGGAATTTTTTCAGCTAAGAACACAAGATATTGAAACAAACAGCAAATGAATTGAAACAATCTTACTAATACGAAATGTTCTTGTTATGTACTGTGAAACATTTACTCTGCATTTATGTCAAATGTGAAAATCAGATATGAAACGAAATCACAATCAATCTTGCTTACTCTTTAGTTCAATTTTAATTGTGTCTCTATTCAATAAGAACTGAGGTTCTGACAGAGAAAAAGAACTGCTCTTTGAAGAAGAGGTAGACATAATCAGATAATATTTGCAATCCATAAATATCAAATTGTGATATGCAAGGCAAAAGGTAAATTGTATTTAATTGTACCTATCAAATACAAACATCCCGTTGTTTTTTTTTTTTTAACGCTGACACAAACACAGACATCAATATGAAAATACAAACTGTCTGTAAAAAATATGGATGTGTAAACCTTAATTTTAACCCTCCAGGTGCTGGGTTGAACTTTCTTAAGTGCTAGGCATTTTTCATCATGTTTGCAACTGTATATAAAATATTTTTTTAAATACTGTAAACCTAATGAAAATGGTACATATTACATATCATTATTTTCAGAAAAAACCATAGAATAAGAAAATATACTTATACAGGACTTATCTTTTCATGGTAAACTATTGCTGGTTGTTATTCTTTACAAAGAAGAAAATATTTTTTCAATTTTTTAAATTTGAGTTCATGTATCAGTTCACAAAAGACATAAAATGAAAATCCAAGATAGACATATTGTAGAAAACGTAATAATAAACACAAAAATATATACATGTTATAGGTTATCTTCTTAGACACATTCAGTTAGAGTAAAAAATGGAAAATTGTCCTATGTAAAAAATCACTAATACATGACAAGTTACACATTTCATTGTAACATGTAGTGTTATTTCACTTTTACAACTCAAAATGTTTTCAGCTCACAAAATATAACAATGACAATCAATAAAAAACTAAAATAATTAATTAAAAAAATATATATTATTTACAAAAATTTACATTCTGGAGCAATGACAAGATGATTTACTCAGAGTCAACTTCACTCTCAATGTCTGATTGTTCATTTAGTTCGTCTAACACATTTATTATTGCACTAGACCTACTTAATTCACTCATTTTTTAAGATAAAATAGAATAAAACACAAAATAAAACAATAATAATAGATTACAATAACAAACTTACAATGTAAACAAACACCAAGCGGCAATACACTGAGCATCTGATTTGTGTGTGTTGAAAACAAAACATACGCTTCTAAACAATTGTTGTATATCGGCTGTTTTGATGCAGACGTATTCCATAGAGTATAATATGTTCCACGTTTCTTCTACTTCAATACTATATAACACACTTTGTAATATTCAGTCGTTTAAAGCCGCTAGTGCGTTTTAAATAGATCGCGTACCTAACATCGCGCTACGCGATGTCAGCACTACAGCGGCGAGCGCTGACATCGCGCTACGCGATGTCAGCACCTGGAGGGTTAATCAAATTCAGTTCATGAAATTATGGCTTGGATATATGAAAATAGTTAAAGGAATTTACTGTCATCCGCAAACAATTTATGAAAAATGATTGTAATTTTGTCCCTTGTCCAATCTGGTAGATAATAAAACTACTTGTTGGCTGCTAGTGGCCTTGTGTAACAGAGGCCGTTAGATCATTTGATTATTTTTATGGAGGGTAGTGGATGATATTAGTAAACTCCTTTCTGGGAAATCAGTGATGTCAATGGCCTGTGAACCTGTGACTGATCACAAGTGGCAAGCCAATGGTGCTGCTCAATTCTGTCTATAAGTGGCTGTGGTTACATGTAATTATAATAGCTTAATGCCAAATTAATTGCAAGTGACAGTCCTTTTTTAGCAGATGATAAATTTTAATCTTATTTTACTTGTTCTTTTTGTTTCTTTAAGTCTTGATTTTACTGTCACTAATTTTTTCAAACATCTGTTAATTAGTTTCAATCTATAAATATTCAATTGTGACAGTTAACTTTATTTATTCATGTATTATTGCTGTTCATATTTGTTTAAGGAAATGCGGAAATTAAATCTGTAAAAATTTGTAAAACTGCTTTAATCACAAGTAATATTATATGAAATAGGTTAGGCCGCTTGACGTGGCTTCTAAATCACACAATTTCCAATGTATTAAATTCCTGATGGAATAAGTTTTAACCAAGAATTAAAAAAAACAATAGTTACTAAAATTAAATTAAACATATTTTTACTTTTTTTGTATTTTAACAATAATTTATATAACATATGCCAATATTTATAATGAAATTATGATGTGCAAATACAGTGTGAAAGGTAATTTGATAATCATTAAAATGTGCTTATTTGAGTATTTTAACAATAGTATAGTATAATATACTGACTTTTACAAATATGTAGGAATTAATCACTCATTTTCTTACAAACCCTTAGTTACTATGAGTGATTTGGTTTAATGTCTTTAATGTCTGAGTTCTGTTGTTTCTACAATATTAATTGATTACACACACATATTTTTTACTGTAATTTATTAGTTAGACTTAAAGGTTGAATTATCATGCTACATCAGCAGCTGTAATGTTTTTAAAAACTGAAAATTACGTGTTTTATTGCCATTTGTCACATATTTTGTGAACTTTTCAAATATGATAAAGTATATCAGAAAATTGATTAGATCAAAATTATAAAGTCCAGTAGTCAGGCAATTAGATGACCGATTTGTGAAATAGCTGCAGGCGGTTGCAGAGATAGGACCCATACCAGTCCCAGATAACACCAGATGCCAAGTTAATTTACACAGACTCTAAAGATGTACATTGTAGAAGTTGTCATAGTCATTAGGCTATTAGGTAAACAAGTATACTCAAGTTTTCAAATCCAGCAATATATTTTAACAGCTATTGGGTAATTTCTACAAGTGTTATTGCCTTACTTAATTGAAGTCTATTATTTTAGTATTTAAAATGTTAATGATCTTTCTGTAGAAATATTAAAAATTAATCAAGGAATTAATATTTCCTTGCTGTGATTACTTGTTGATTACAGGGGCTGGAAGGAGAAACCTGCCACCTCAAACTCTACAGAGTCTCAGGAGACATTCATCAGTGAGATAGTCAAAACGCACAATGAATATCGAGCCAAGCATGGAGTTTCTCCACTTACATTAGATTCAAATGTGAGTAAATACTGAAATATAGACTCTCTTTATCAAATTATGTCATTTAAATACAAATGACAGTATGTCATTTAAATAACTTGTATGAAAGGATTGTGTAACTTCCAGTTACTTTATATATCAAGTAAAAGCATAATTTTAAAATAAATCCATTTTCATCATTATTATAATATTTATTGAAAACGAGGTTTTATGTTCACATACTAACATTAAACACTTTAAAATTGTAAAGAATATTTAAGTTGTTACTTTTATATTAGCGTATAAAGAAAACAATGAGTAAAGAATAGAAAAGAATGTAAAGAACTGATTGAGTGAAAGTAATGGTGTCTTTAGGATCAACCAAACAGTCAGTAATATTAGCCGTGGTTAATAG
The DNA here is from genome assembly GCA_035578905.1 of Stictocephala bisonia. Taxonomy (NCBI): domain Eukaryota; kingdom Metazoa; phylum Arthropoda; class Insecta; order Hemiptera; family Membracidae; genus Stictocephala; species Stictocephala bisonia. The sequence continues at coordinate 177,271 of JAQJVL010000375.1, forward strand.
AAAAGAAAATAATATGTTTGTCTACATCTACTGACAGTAATGCAACGCTACACAAGGTGTCGACAAAAACATGTGATTGTTGAAAAATAGAAGAGCAAACTGCATAACTTCTAGGCAGACAACCCAACAAGTGTACACTTTGGCAACTGCCACTGTCCCTCTGGATGGAACGGTCTCTCCTTTTGAAAGAAGGATAGCTTTAATTTATGAATGCAAGTGGGCTTATTCTGTTTACGATTAGGTGCTTATATTTTCCTAATATCAACTATGCATATTTTTATTCAAAAGTAAACTATTGTACTATCCAAACACTGTATGACTTCTACAAAATTATCGCTTTCAAAAATATTACAAAAAAGTTCAAAAACATTTATTTATGATAAATATAGGATATCAACAACAATGTCCCAACTACTGAATTGAATTGAAAACATCTTTATTCATAAGTATACAGAGTATACATAGAATGGCATCAACTGCTTACATCAAAGTTAAAACTTTAACAGTTTACACCTTAACATCACAAATCTTAAACCTCGTACATTATAATTTAAATATAGGCTAGCTATTATAATTCGTCAAAACTATACAAAGGTCTATCAATTTAAAATTACTTTAAATTATCTTTAAATTTGTTGAGATTTTTTTGAGATTGACAACATCAGTTATTTCCTTTGGTAATTTTGTAATAAATTTCCTTCCCGCACAGGATGTTTTCTTATTAAAGAACTACTTTGATAAACAAATCATACTATCACAACTTATAAAACGAGTTGGTTAACTTAACAATTTTGTTATATTATAACAATTTAGTGTTTACTTAGGGCGTACAGTTACCTAAGACTTCTTTGTTTATTTTATATCTTAACTTATAAACCCATCCCTCTGCATGAAAGATGAGTATAATGATGAGGGTAAAATAACATTTAAAACAAAGCAGAGTTTATGTTGCTTATTTATTGCTATTAAATGAATTGATAAACATTTGTGAAATCAATCATGACCAAATAATATATATATTGATAATTACAATAATTTAAAGCCTATTTTAATATACAGGGTGTAACTGCAATACTTGGACAAACTTCAGGATGTTTTTCACGGTGTCAAAACATACCAAAAAGTCGGCACTGGTGGCGCAGTGCTGTAACCCAGCTACATGGGGACAAAGTGTTTGGGAGATCGTAGGCGATAGGTTGGATGCTCGGTCCTCTTAATACCGACATGGCGTCTGCTTGGTGGTTGCTATCGGTGTGGACACTACTAGAGAAGTCTGGGGTGTCCATGTTGGGTGGTAATCATTGTGCGGATGTTGTGTGGGGGAGATAACTGAGTATCCTTCTTGTCAATTAGCTGAAAATCAGACCAGCACTACGTGGTTCGGATTCCACATAAAGTTGTAGGTCCTTGAGTTGCCCTGGCTGTTGGGCTATTATTAATAAATTGCTCTTTCTGAGGAATAGTTGAACTCAGTTAGTAACCAGACTACACTCATCCACACTCATCCTACACTCATATAACCATTTATATTCGCCTTAACATACCAACAACGTTGTGTTGGCGTCTCATATGTAAAAATGTATAAACATATGTCCTAATATGTACAGTTTTCTGTCCGTCTGTCTGTCTGTGTTTTTTACATTATAATTTTATTCTCAGCAACCATAAAAGGTAGAGTGTTGAAATTTGGCACATATGCTATACTAGCAATATTCTATTAGAGAAAACATTTTTTTTAATTTGTCAGAAAATTTCAAAATGGCAGCTAGTTAAAAATGGTAAATTCCATAAAAACTATACCCTTTAGAGAAAAAAAAAGCAATAAATTGTAGGAAGTTTAATTATAAAAATAACGATACCTTATTTAGTGAAAACAAACAATAAATAATTTGTGGTATTTTCTTTAATCTAGTTACACTTGAAGAATAAAACTTAAAGAAAATACCACAAATTATTTATTGTTTGTTTTCAATAAATAAGGTATAGTTAGTTTTATAATTAAATTTCCTACAATTTATTACTTTTGTAGTTTTTTCTCTAAAGGGTGTAGTTTTTATGGAATTTGCTGCCAAGTTTTTAACTAGCCACCATTTTGAAATTTTCTGACAAATTAAAAAAAAATGTTTTCTCTAATAGGATATTGTTAGAATAGTATATGTCCAAAATTTCAACACTTTACCTTTTATGGTTGCTGAGAAAAAAATTATAATGTAAAAAACACAGACGAACAGACAGACAGAAAACTGTGCATATTAGGACAAATGTTTATACGAGCTTTTCGGTTTGTTTTGACCTCAGGAACAACCTCCTGAAGTTTGTCCAAATATTTCAGTTTCGCCCTGTTTAAGGTTAGAGACATGGAGCTATAAATCATATTTAAAAATAAAAGCACACTGTTTAGTTTTAGTACTTCCACAGCTTCTACCCTGTAAAGGAAATAACAAAACCCTATTAAAAACAACCCCAACAAGAAGTCAAAACAACCTGATTTATTTTGAATAATTAAACCTACAGTTGCGCACCTACATCGATTGAGGGATACCAAAGGCACTGAGCGACACAGTGGTAACTTGATAACTGATCTAGGCTTCTGAACTTGTTACCCATAACCAAATCCTCCTCTCCCTTTCAAAAGTGGGTTACAAGCTTGAGCAAAACTCAAGCCTGCACAGAAATGTTTCATCACGCTCGTTTTGCAATTAGAATATAACAATTCTTTAACAGGACCTTCTAATCATGCTATCTACTTATTTTAAAATAATTCTACCTCTTTCCTATAATCAGTACAATTTTAATTTAAGGGTGGTGATAATAATGCATTTACAGAGACTTGCATTTAAGGAATCACAACAAGCAAAACGTTTGAATCCATAGAATTTGAGTATTTCGATTAAGGGATCAGGGACTAGCAGTAAATTTAATTGTTGGAAAACACTTTAATATTTTGAAAACGTGAAATACACCATATATAAATTAATTGAAGATATTTCTTAGCAAAGTTGAACTCAAAAAAAGCAATAATTGTTAGCAGGCGTAGTTTAACTCAAAATGAACTAACAATATATTTCATTAGATGTGTCTTTTCAATAATTTTTAAACAATAAATAATGTTTGTAAAGTTGTTAAATCATGTTTTAAATATTAAGTTTTAAAGTAATGAATTTCGAAGGACCAAATAAATCCTAAAATATCTAATTTTTCTTTGTACTTAATGTTGTTATTAATATTTGTGTTACTGTTGATTACTTTTTCTTTAGCTTACAAAGAGTGCACAATCTTGGGCCAATCATCTAGCCGAAAAGAATCAGCTGACACATCAATCCAACAGTCCATTTGGACAGAATTTATTTTGGAGCTCAGGCAGTGCTAGTGCAAAAGTAGTATGTGATAGTTGGTACAGTGAAAGCAACGGCTACAACTATGATGTTGATCCCTTCAAGAATGGAGGAGGTGTGTATTCTTTGAATATAAGTGTTTAGAAAGTAATAATAGAGAAATTAAAAATAAAATTATTGAGTGAAAGGAAGAACTGAGTTCAGATTTTAGTATAATTCACAGGAAAAGGAGGGTTACCTCAATTCCACTTCTAAAAAGGAAACAGAAAAGAAAACACAACTAAATAATTAAACAAGAAATTTTTGTAAACACTGATTACATTTTCAGCTATTGAAAGAATTACTGTTGGAATTTAAACTAGAAAAATGGAAGATAGTTCAAGCTAGAGATTTCACAGGATTGCCAACATGATAGGTAGATAATATTCGGTGATTTCTAATGCTTCAAGTGTTCAGGAAGCAAACACAAGGTTTTGACAGGTACATCAAACTCCTGTCATCTTCAGGCGTACTTTCTAACTTAGCCTACATCAAAAACTTTTTTCCTTAACCCATACTAATTCAAGACAGGACTTAAAACTACATGCTTAGATACTATGGATTACTGTTATGAAAGTCAAATGTTCTTAAAAAACTATCACACTTAACATAATTATACAAAATAAAAAACACAATATGAAATACAAAAGAAATGCAAAATATGAAATTGTTCACAAAACACAGAGCAAGTTATTAAATAGACAAAATATTCATATTATCCAATTCGCTTTGAACTCCACTGAGGCAGGGGAAGGAGTCGTCGCACTACTACACTCACAAGACCAACTCACCACGACTGTCAAAGACAAACTGAATCCTTACGACAAGCTGGTTCATGAGTGGTGGGGGGTAGTTCCTCCAAAGGTGGACTGTGGAAGGTAATTGGGGGGGGTCCCCCCACCACTCATCATGGATCGACTTGCCGCAAAGATTCAGTTTTTTGATGGTCGTGGTGAGTTGGTTTTGTGAGTGTAGTGGTGCAACGACTCCTTCCCCTGCCTGAATGGAGTTGGAAGCTGGTTGCATAAGTTGAATATTTTGTCTATTTAATAATCTGCTCTTTGTTTTTTTGAATATTTTCATATTTTGCATTTATTTTGTACCTCATTGAATATTTTGACTATTTAATAACTTGCTCTGTGCTTTGTTGAACAATTTCATATTTTGCATTTCTTCTGTATCTCTTATTGTGTTTTGTATAATTATGTTATGTTTGATAGTTTTTTTAAGAACATTTGACTTTCATAACAGTAATGCATAGTATCTAAGTATGAAGTATTAAGTCCCGTCTTGATTTAGTTTGGGTTAAGGGGAAAAAAATAAATGTTTAGACTTGTACCTAAATAAATATATACATGGCTGCAAAATTAAAATACACTAAAAAATGAAATATTTTACTCGCTCTTAGCGGTCGCGAGAGCGTTGTAAATAAACATAAATGACTAAACGTAAACTGACGACCGCTCTTCTACATCATTTTTGTCACATGACCATTGCCAACCTATAGCATGAAATTTCCTTGGGACGGTACCAACCAAGGCAAGAACTCTTTGGCTTTCTACCCAATTTTTTATTTGTTTATATTGCAATAAATAATTTATTTATTACAACTTTTTACAACAGCATGTAAATAAACAGATGTTTTCCAATCAAATTGCATTTGATCAAGAATGAAATTGCACCATGGAATGTCAGGGCTGTAGGGAAGCTGTTGTATTTGTTTAATGTCGTGTTTGACCAAAATATGCTAAATCAGATACGAGGAATGAGCTGGTGTGTGAACCGAACATGAACTGAAACAAAGTTCATTTTTAAATCTTCGTGTAAAATGTTACAAACTGACGATTTTGGTATTCGGAAATCTTTTTCCAGGTCTCAAGAAAGCCAATCGACGGTTTTCATTAACCCTCTCCCGTTTAAATTCCCGCCACGCGACCATGACGCTGCTAGGCAGTATTATTTCTGGCCGCCCCACCGCTTGGATCACGTTTCCGTAATCGTGTTTTTTAAAACGTAGTTTTGAACATAAATAGTACATATTATTTATCATTTTAAAGCTTATTTAACGTTATAAATTAATATCTAAATACACAGTATAGTTAAAATTAATTATTATACATAGGCCTAATTTTTAATTTTATTATATTTTTTAGACAATATTGTTTTTATGATATCAGCAAATATATACAAATGTAAAATAATTCTAAATATTTAAAATAAATGATTAATTATAAACAAGAAACAGACCAGTCATTGTGATATTTCCACACCTCTTTCTTGATGGTATTCTAAAAAACAATGGTTTTGCAAAATGGAATGTCACATTTGTTACATCTCCAAACAGTGCGAATTCCTCTGCCCGTTTCCATTTTTCTTTGCTTCTTCGTACAAACTCCACAAACCCGTCCATGTTCCATCTTCTCTAGCTTGTGTGCAGATTTTGGAGAGGTTATTGCTGAAGAAAGACTTCTTTTTCGGCCAATCTGTTTCCTCGAAGTAAAATTTCCAATTAGCTGTTGTAAGAGGGCCTTTCTAAACTCTAATTGTGTGCTACCGTGTTTTGTTGTTTCTGGTCTATTTGACAGTTTTTTTAGTATAAACGCATTAACAATACTTGTGTTCACAACAAAATGATAGATATATTTCCACCACTTTTTAGATGGCCTGCCAAAACTGTAGTAGCTGCGGTACTGATCCGAGCGATCAACGCCACCCATATTCATCGTATATTGGCATACCACTTCGGGACATTTTACTGTCACCTTCTGTGAGCCCTTTCCTGTTTTTCTGTCGACGTCATGTTCAATATTAGGATTAGAGTTTGTTGAGAAAAACATTACATCCCGGTTGTCTCTCCAAACTGTCGATATAACACGTCCACTTTGTAGATGAACACTTTCGCCTCTTACAAGTTTTAATTTTTTAGGAGTTTTGAACTGGGTAGGTCAACCAAACCGATTTGATCTAACAGTCCCACATGTATATGTATTGTGTTGTAGGAGTATGTTGCACAAATTGAAAGAAGAAAAGAAATTATCATAATATATATGATGATTCTTTCCAAAGATCGGCTCAGTCAGGTTCAAAACGACCTGCTCACCAAGTAGGCGATCATTGTTCCTCAGCTTCTTTTTCCCTAAATATACATTTCCTCCCAAAAAAGTAACCAGTTTTTGAACAGGCTATAGCCCACATTTTCATCCCCCACTTTACTGGTTTTTTTGGCATGTATTGTTTTAGGCAAAATCTGCCTTTGAAACCAATCATGCTTCATCAATAGCTAAATCACGCTGAGGCTTATACCAATTTTTATATGTGTCAATAATATTCAATATAGGCCTAATTTTATACAAGATGTCATAGTCGTCATCCTGACGATTTGGAGGCTCAAATACGTCAGTTACGTGAAAATACTGGTTAATTTTTTTGAACCCCATCATCAAGGTCAGGGTCACCTGCCGAATGAGAATCATCACTTCCGTAGTTTTGAAGGTTAGGCTGTTCAGTATCTTCGTTATCGGAGATATCATTTAGTTCAGAAATATCGTCGTCACTAGACACCTCACTCTCCACTTCCGACTCATTTTCAAATATGCGGTCAATTTCACTATTACGCAAAAACTGATCTTGATTCATTATAAATCACTGAGAATCAATCACAAACAATCACTGTATTTTGGCGGTAAACAAACACGCTAATACTGTACATACGTACAATAATATTATTTAGTTTCTTATTTAGTCAGCTGGCGTTGATGTATAGTTCCATTCCAGTGTGCCTGTAAGGTAGCAGCACTAAACAGAGGGAAATATATTTTACTGCATTTAGCTGCAGATTCATAAAAATAATGTTTCTCAGAGAGCAGCACATTATTGTTTAGGTAGAATAGAAAATCAATTCTACATATAGACAGTACCGCAAAAGTTTCTTTGAGGCGATAACAGATCGCGCAAGCATCTGTAATTCGAGTGAAGGCGTTTGGAGGCGGTCCGTCAGTAGCATCACGCCCATCGAGGAGGCGCTTCGAGGCGGATTGACGGGAGAGGGTTAATTGCTGCATGAACATGTTCAAAATTTTAAGAGTTTCCAGCCATTAAAGGTCAGCCAGATCGCTCATCATTTTCCACTGATATGCGGCCATTTTTAAACCACCTAAACCACTCTTTAATTTGTATATCGGCCATAGATCCTTCACCATAAACTTTTTGTATCATGACAATCATCTATGATGCTGAATGGCCATGTTTTAATGCATATGCATTGCTCAACATGTTCAGCCATAGTCAAATGCGACGTGCATGCATGACAGTAGTTTACAGGTCAGAGTGCTATGACTCACTTAGCGACCAGAGCGGGTTCAGTGAAGAAGTAAGGTCCTGCCTCCCCATCAGTAACTGGTTTGAGCCGGATGGTTGTGTCGCGGCTGACTACTGATCCGCGGTCGGATACATTTTGGACAGACCTTGTATTTTAGGTGCTAAATAACGATATGTTTTTGTACAATTGTTTAAAATAAAATAAAATATGTGGTTCGAGGCAAATTGGAATTGTTTGCATTCCGCAGTCTTGCTTTAAAGTTATTCTTAATTTTATAACTAGCGCTCCTTAAAAAGAAACAAAAAGGGACTTTAGAACAACAGGTTTTAGTGATATTTAGAATAATATTTTTGTTGGGTGTGACAGGCTCCACAGTTTAGGTAGTTGTCAAAACATTTTTCAGTTAAAGGTTTTGGTTTATCTTTAATATTTGAGTGACACTTAGCTGAATCAAGTATAAAACTTCAAGTAAAATTGTTATTCTGCTAACTTCAAACATTTGCGGAATTTATGAGCTTGCCATCAAAAAGAGTTGTCCACAAAATGTTTTTAAATTTCTCAGCTTAGTTTTGTCATGCCGTAATCTACTGAGTTGACAGGTTACATTTCAGCATTTAAATATCATATTGTGAACTGTCAAGATTATTTATTTATTAATGTTATTTGTGATGTAGGAAGTACCTGGAGCACTACACTCATTACGGAATCCAAATTAATGAGTCTTTTAACAGTTTGTTTTGTAAATGAGTTATTGACTTGCTTAAATACAGAAATATAAAATTTTCTTTGTAACTATCCTAATACAAAAAAGTAGGGAATATGAAGGACTGTAATTTTTTACATTATTAGGATGGAATGAACTTGATATTTTCATCTTCTTGCCGGATTCATAGGTTATTCTGGATAATAATATAATAACTATACAGTTATTTTAAACTATCGTGACTTAGTAAGATGTAAGCTTGCCTGGGGGTGAACTTATCTGTCAAAACCATGCATCTCTTGAACCATTCATTGTCCATCATCGAGGATGCTCAGAATCGTCAGTTTTAGTGTGTTGTAATTTTTTTTCGATATCTATGTTACATATTGACATATAATACATGTCTTATCTATTCTAAAACATTACATTACAACCTATTCTCCAAGTGATCTTTGGGAGCAGAATCAATTAGGGATCCAAAAAACATTTTTAATACAAACATGAGCCAAGTTTTATAGCAACTTAAAAGGCTAAGCCAACTGAATCATGTACCATACACTGCCCCACTGAAGTTTCAAGTAAAAACAATTCCAGCAGTTTCAAATTTTACTTAAAAAGAGATGAGAGTTTCTTACTTGTAAAAAGTTATGGAGTAAAAGTTTATATTTAGCAATTATACTGATAAAATAAAAGTTATGTACAATTTATCATTTGTCATTGTTGGGTATTCATTCAGTGATTATACATATCCGCTCCCATCCAGTTCATTCTTCGGTCTAGGTACAGTAGAAACCCTATTTTCCGTCAGGGGTTGGAACCGCGGCCGTGACGGATTGGAGAATAGACGGATTATATAGAATTCCCCCACTCACACTTATATCACTGGAAACTTATTATTAGTGCTTACGCACATTAAATTTAAATGCTGTATAGTACATATTGATTAACGAAATGAGAATAAAAAGGTTAGAAAAAAGACATGTTACAAAATGTACATACTGTAGGTCACAATTACGCTTTTATTAAAACAAGTAGGCCTAGTTTTAGTGTAAAAAATAAGCTTGTACATTATGTAATGAACACAAAAATTAACAATCAACATTCTTAAAATTAAACTGCAGTAAAGTGTAACATATTAAAGCTCAGTTCCTACAGTCAGTGTTTTTATAGACATCAGGGCTCAATGTCGGTACGCGGATAGCGTGTCGCCTGTGTATCATCAGACAGGACTGTTCCAATGGCCCATGACCTGTGTAGGCGTCATGGCTTAAAACTTCATCTCCAACAACAGGCCTTTGTAGTGCTGCCTCTTTCCCCATGTTGTACAGGATCTGTTCAGGCAGCTCCGAATGACCTGTTCATAAGTCAGGCTTACATAGGCGAGCTGTTCTAATGACCTGTTATCTTGTAGATGGCAGACAAGGCCTTACGGAACTAGGCTTATGTGGGCTAGACGACTGGAGGGGGTATTGTCTTCTCCCAAATGGATGAGTCATACGGCAATTGTCATATCGTGGCAAGACAAACTCAGACACTGACAGATAACAGAACCTGGCGGTAAATAGGATAACGGACAATCGGGTTTTCACTGCATTCACTAGCCTCCACCACCCCTCTCTCTCTCTCTCTCTCTCTCTCTCTCTCTCTCTCTCTCTCTCTCTCTCTCTCTCTCTCTCTCTCTCTCTCTCTCTCTCTCTCTCTCTCTCTCTCTCCTCTCTCCCTCTCCCTCTCCCTCTACCTCTACCTCTGTAGGTGTATGGATGGGCGGGTGGGTCATTACCTCTGTAAAAATCGGTGTAATATATCATCTACATTACAAGTCTTATGTATGAAAAATTAGTCGAATAAAACGTCAGTACACTTTTCGTCAGAACTTTTCAAGTGTATACTAACGCACCCACCCGTACAGTGGTCTTGACCCACCCACCCACTCATACACATACAGTGGTCTTGACCCACCCACTCATTCATACATGTACAGTGACTTGACCCACCCTCCCACCCATACATGTACAGTGGTCTTGACCCACCCGCCCACTCATACACATACAGTGGTTTCTCTCTCTCTCAAGCTCCTATACACACCTACACTAACACCCCTTATCTTCTCCCACATCCATTCTCAAGTTGGCAGTCCATCATACTCTTGGTCTTCTTCTTATAATTCCTACCTTTCCCATTTTTTATTCTGTCCTCTCCCTTTCTCTATAATGTTCATACCATCTAATTCCTGTTTTTTCAATTTTTTTACATCATAAAAAACCATAGATGCACAGTTGCAAGATTAAATGTGAATTTAATGTGATTCTATAAATTTGGGATTAACTGTAGAAATTTGAAGAAGCTCTTAAGAATGAAAACTGATGTTTTATTTTGGTTTAATAAGTCACTCAGAGAGTCCTCTGCTCTGAATGATTCTTGATCAGGATTATTTGAGTTGTAGTTCTCTAACAAAACAAAATCCAATGACATTTCTATCATAAAATTGCTGCACTAAAGCAATATTATTTCTGTTGTCAGTGTTCATAAATCCTAATTCATTCAGAGATACTTAATGATTTTGCTGCCGTTTTGTAATTAGTGTTATACGTTAGTGTGCATTTAACGATTGTATAATGTTTCCAAAATTTGTCACTCATCATTTGAAAACTTGTGAGTACTAAACGGGATCATTATTGCATGAACATCAAATATTTCATTGCAGTGTTCGTTTTTAGTCTGCATACTTATGAGCGTGTAAGCAGTGAACCCATGTGGCTTCATGACTTACCTCATAGAGGGAATTACAGATAAATTAAATACATACAAAAACTAGTTTAAATTTGATGTCCATTTATTTAACCATTATGAGATTTATAATTTAACAACTCTCTTTTTATTTCACTTTATTTTGATGCTACTAATGCTCACTTTAGTAGAACAATTACAAAACTGTTAATTCTACTGTCTTGTTTTATATATTGATGCAAATAGTTGCTTTAATATTTTTAAATTTTAGGAAGTTAAAAATTTTATAATATTTTAGTAATTATTTTTAACCAATATTTTTGAAAACCTATTAAATATCCAATAATATGAGAGAGGGTAAAATAGTAAGTTCTTACTCATGAAAACAGTTTATTTGTCAAATAAGCCCAATGGCTTTCACTCACTTACTTTAGGCACAGTGCTAGAAAGTTATCAAACCCATTTTGATTTTCTAAGTATAGTTTTGGTAATAAGAGTGATTTATAAGAAAAAGTAATTTGTGAAAAATGAGAGAGAGAGAGAGAGAGAGAGAGAGAGAGAGAGAGAGAGAGAGAGAGAGAGAGAGAGAGAGAGAGAGAGAGAGAGAGAGAGAGAGAGGGGGGGGATATAGAGGGGGAGATAGAGAGAGGGGTTAGAAGGGAGGGGAAGGAGAGAGAACCCCCTGATAGACAGAGATAGGATGAATACGAATAGGGTGAGCAAAATTTATTTATTTAAATTTTTAATGAGAATATGCATGTATTTAATGGATAAACTATCAATTGCACCAATCATTTAACAAGTTTTGTTGAATAGAATGGATAAAACGCAGTAGCACCATAATGGTTGTTTACTGACAGCCCGTAGCTAGGAAACATACGGTTTCCAGTTTAATGTGGGGACAGCGATGTTTGAATAGGATTTTTAATCAGTGGCTCCAAACATCACACAACACTTTGCATGTGTGAACAAATACCAACAATGGAATAATAACCAAGTTCCACTTGTATGATTTGAGCCAACAAATGTTCTGAATTAAGTGTGTTGTGTTTACAAATAACGTTTTGTTTATTATCATTTTGTATAGCTATTAACTGGTTGAAGTGTTTGTCTGTGCATCATTTTGTTTTCCAAAAGGATGATTTTGTTTGTGGACTTTTTTTATATCTCCTCTGATCTGAAGTGAATCTTTCAATAATTTACTTGAAGCAAATTATTCGTTCCATATTAATAATAGGTGATTGTGATAGTATAATATAATGAAACTATTTACTATTGTTTTTTGAGACTTAAGCTTAATCAGAATATAAAAGTGCCCCCCAACAAAAATATATGTAGCAAAATTGGTGCTATTTATTACGCTAATACAATATTGTTTTGAAATTAATGAAAAAGAAATAATTTGTTACCAATTAAGTTAAACTAAAATGCAAGGGGAATATAGGGTGTCCAGTTTCAACTGTCACATATTTTAGAGGATTTTTTGACAGATCAATACAAACAAATAATGCCATATAACATGTGTCCTTTCTCAATTCGTTTTCTGTCTGTATCTGTCTAAAAGTGTTTTTTATAAAAATTTTAATATCTACAAAAACCGTATGATGTGCAATACAGAATTTTGATATGAAAGTTATTCTTAAAAAGACAGATTGCATGTAAAAAGGCTGAATGTCAAAGATTATCAGTTTCAAAATGGTGGCTATCTAAAAATTTAAAGTCGAATATAAAAAACTAAAATTTTACCCAAAAATATTAGGACACAACATTTGTAGACTACATACACAAAATTCAACGGTATACCAGTTTAAAAGATGAGTGATTAATAACACACATCTTGTTTATTTTTTGTGACTGAAAGCATTGTTTTCTGGGTAAAGAATACACAGATAACAATGCTTTCAGTCACAAAAAATAAGTTTTCTCTGTTATTTATCATCTGATCTTTTAAATTGGTACACCGTTGAATTTAGTGTAATGTAGTCTACAAATGTCGTGTCTTAACATTTTTGGGTAAAATGTGTAGGTTTTTCTGATATTTGACTTAGATATTTTTAGACAGGCACCATTTTGAAACTGATAATTTTAGACATACATGCCTTATAGATGAAATGTAGCTTTTAAAGATCAACTTTCATGCCAAAATTCAGTATAAACTTCAAACTGTTTTTGAGATACCGTACTCAAATTTTTGTAAAAAACACATACAGACACACGGACAGGAAGTGAGAAAGAGCACATTTTATATGGCATTACTTACCTCTATTGACCTGACAAAAAAAATCCTCTAAAATATGTGACATTCTAAACTGGTCACCCTGTATATAACACTTCATCGATAGTTTTATTATATAATCATGGCAGGTAGACATACCTTATGGCTGATTTTACACTAACAAATTTCATTCATTCTATTTACATTAAAAATATATATTGAAGTATATTGACTAAGTATTATTTTATATAAAGTAAAACAACATTTTCTTATTAAATATACTCGTCCAACTCATCCCTGACAAAAATGGTGAGTCCTTTTTCAGACAGTACTTCAAGACCTGTTTAAGAAAAAGTGTTAAATGAATATGGTTTGAATTTATAATAATTATTTTATTGAGTTTTTCTTAACTTGTTATGAATGCTTATAGATAATTATTTTATTTTTAACGAATAGGCTAAAAAACACTGTAAAGCTTACCTCTTTGGAACATCTTCCTTCTCATAGTTAAAACATGTTCCAGGTCTAAGGGCTGGTCACTTCACGCAGATGGTATGGAAGGGCTCCAATCAGATTGGTGTCGGCCGGGCAATCTCCAAAGACGGATCCATGGTTGTTGTTGCCGACTACTCCCCAAGAGGCAATATCATTGGCCAATTTACAGCCAATGTGCTTCCCGCAAAGAGGCGTTAATTCCATTCCATCCTTAGGGATTTCAAATCCATTTCCTACCATCTGAAATTATTTCTTGTTAACCAAACGTAATACCAAAGAAAATGCTGTTTTCTATTTCATGCTGTGCTGTTTTCAATTGTATGAACTTTGTTTTCAAATCTTACTAAGGTTCCTTCAGTATTATAATGTTTATTGTTATTACTAGTTCAAGTGACAGCTTTAAGCCGCAGCCTTTTTTTATGTTAAAATGCACTTATTTTATTGCACTATCAGATTATAACTTATATTAGTCAAATATTTAAATAGTGGCTTCCAAGTTCCATACATGATAGTTAGTTTTTCTAGGTCTGTGAGGATTCAAACAAGTAGATTTACTGAACATGAATAGTTAAAAACAATTATTAAACCCTGTTAGTTTTTTTTTTTTTTTTTTTTTTTTTTTTTTTTTTTTTTTTTCTCTTGACATAAGTCTTTTTATTTAATATTTTGTTTCTTTTAAACTTAAATTTAAAGCTTTTTTAATTAATAGATTAGCTCTAATTACAATTTATTTTGTAAGATTACAACAACAGTTTTTGAGGTTAGAATAATTTTATTTTTATTTTTTACCATTTTTAATCATTAATACCATATTGAACTTTATTTTGTATCCTAGAAGGCATGAGGCTTTTATCACTATATAATGTCATTTTATACAATATGTAGGTTGTAAAATCTATTGAAGGCCTAATATCTCCATTTTTTTATTAAAGCTTGTAGTACAGGGTAGTATTGTATACGTGATTAAATTTTTTGTGTAGTTTTAATGTTTCAGAATAACTATTACTGAAGAAGGTGCTACTATATTACACTAATTTAGGTTGTTTGTTGATATTTTATGACTACTTTTATAGTAAGTTTGTTGAAGTTTGTTGGTAGGATGTTGCATGGTATTTTCAATTGTTATTATTGTAATAAATTCACACCTATCTTGGTAATTGAAGTGAATTGTTGGTAGATATATGCATATTAAATAGTAAAGACTAGACATACAAAGTGTGACCTTTGAGCTACTTAGATCATTCAAAGTTTCTTGTCTCACTTATTTATTGGTATGGTACACATCACAAATTTGTTGTTGTTTAAATGAGAGTTAATTATGTGCTTGCTGGATTTATTTTTTATTTTGTCTTTGTTGAATATTAAGTTGCTAGTAAAAAAAAACTCAGGATGAATAATTATAACAATTTATATAAAAAAAAGGAAGAAAAACAAAAAAATATTAAGGCGGCTAAAAGCAATTTAAAAACATGTGCATTGATTGGTAAATGTATTGATGCTTCAAGAAATTATATTTATATTTAGAATTATATTTGTATATTCATGATAGGGGGAGCAACGTTTAAATTGGTGTCTATAGACTACAATGTAGGTAAGACTAAATTGTATTCCAGCGAAGCTTCTTCTTTTCCAGTACTACGTTAAATAAGGAAAAGCTATCTAATAACTAACGTTTATTTAAGTCTGTTTATTTTATCGAATGGCAAAGTGTGAATTACTAATAATGAATTAGAGATAAGATTGATCCAAAGAAAACACTAATAAATACTGAACAAACCGATATTACCAATATGTCGTTACAAGGTGTGTCAACAACATTGCCACACAAACAGTGTTTTGCCACCGACTATGTTTTGCCTGGTAATCCAACTGCAATCAAAATATCAGATCAAAATTAATAACGGATATAGACCTTAGGAAAATATTTAACTTTTATGATTACTGTAAACATTCTGTTTTAAACCATGTTAAGAATCATTTCTTTTCGGTAGATCCAATGCTACATTCCATTCATTACTGTAAACATTCTGTTTTAAACCGTGTAATAGAATCATTTCTTTTCGGTAGATCCAATGCTACATTCCATTCATTTACTGGACATTCCAAAATTAAAACTGTACATTAATTTTAATTTTATTGCTATTTAGATTATCATTCCTTATAATTTTTACATGTTTGGTTATAATAATCAAAACCATTAAATATATTTTGTTTATTTGACTAAAGAAAGTTGAAAATATATTTGTTATTAAGGTTTTATCACATTTTTATGAACTATTATATTTTTATGTTATATTTTAGTATCTTGATTACAGTTATTTTAATTGAGACAAATAATTTGTGAATTTTTAAATGTAATTGTTTTACTTTTAAAGTTAATGTAATTATATATAGTTCTAAGATATAGAGTTTATATGTACTGTCCATATAATAAACACCATTGTAGTACGTAGTCAAGAAGAACCTCTTCTCTGCACTGACATCAGTACCTTGATATATGCCTTCCCAACATCTCCGTTTAATGTTGACAGTTGACACTTCTGCTGAGGTGAGGAAAAGCACAAAGAGGCTTCCATTGCTGAGATTGTGGGAGCATTATTTTTGTAGATTTGTACTTGACTCCCGTCCACTCGCCGCACATGTCACTCAAGCAATAAAAAACCACTAGGTTACTATCTAAACAAATTTAAGAAATTTTTATTACTTAATAGTCCCTTGTTGTAATAAATCAGCAGTTGCCACAGTTGCGATGTCTTTCCTTTTTCTCCTTGATAAACTGTTTGAGTAATCTTAGTTCTAACTTGTGTGTTATGTCGGGGGATCACTTTCAATGATTGTTAAGGTTTTTTTTACGGAAACTTGAAGTAAGTACTGATATTCTTTCTTAGTTTCTCAAAATTCATATTCAGTTTTTCTAATTCAGCTTCTAAAAAGGAGGAGGTCTGGTGACGTCCTTTTATTCCCAACATTGATTTAATTCCCAAAACAAAGGTCTACAGCATTTAAATTACTTTTGTTTATTTTTTCCTTTTAATAGCATATTGGTAATTTATCGGTACAGAATCACAACATCCTGTAATCACTGATGATATTTTTATTTTAAACTCACAAATGTTCCACAATGTAAGCTCATAGACTAATGTTTATGATCAGTGTAGTTGTGTAATTTTTTTCCAAATTCACTGATTGTTAAACTCCTAAGTCTTTTTTTAATTTTAATAACGAATTATTGTTCTCTCAAAAAATAAAAAAATAGTTACTTGAACTTTATTTTAAAATATGCATAACTTGAATTTTAAAAAAGTTGTAAATTTAAAATTGAAGAAGATAGCTTGTTTCTTTTGTTTTAGAAAATTTATCACAATCATCATGGAATAGTGTTTCTTTAAATGAAAAAAATCAAAATAGCCATTTTGTTTCAAATTTAGTACAATTTATGAGTATATACACTTTATATACAATATTTACAGAACAAATTTACAAGAAAGAAAAATAAAACACATTTACATAAGGCAAAAGGTCACTTTTGTATACAACAACGATTTTGTAAACAAAAATAATAATTCTCTCAATGCATATACATCGATTGTCGACGATTCGGTAACATTCGATGTTTCGATCGATGCCCTATAGAGTATTATTGACACAGTAATAGTAAAGGAATATCATATGTGACAAAGGTCTGCACAGTTGCCGGTGCGTCAGCAATTAACATTCACGCGGCGGATCTAATTGCTGATGCAGCGGCAACTAACAGTAGGAGGAATAAAGAAATAGAAAAGGTAAAAAATATTTATCATCATTCATTTTGGTAAATACCAAAGGTTTACTATCCTCAAACCAGAGGAATTCATGGAGGACCGATCTTATTGATTTTAAAATGTTTAGTAAAATGAATTTTTCTTATTTAAATAAACCAAGTATTGTTCTTAATTATACAAAAAGGAATATAGAATTAACAGTTTTGATAAGGATTGAATAGAATTGTAAGAAATTTATAGTCAATATATTATTTTTAGTTTTTTAATTTTATTACGAACTAAAACAAAATATTTCTTTTTAAAATGTGTACAGAAGATACTTTTCCCTTTTAAAATGCTTAAGAGGAAAGTAAGTGTAAGGTGATTTAAGGTAAGTTTGGTACTCAGTGAAATGTTCACACTCTCAGCTAATGTTGTCAGGTAGTTACTCTCAGATGTTAGAGGAGTCTGAGACGTTCGTGAGAGTAGTTGATGGAAGCGTTTACATGTAGAGCAGTGATAGTACCTCGGAAAAGTTCCAGCTGACTCTCAGATGTTAGAGCGGTCTGACACATTCTTTAGAGTATCTGATGGAAGCGTTTAAACGTAGTGCAGTGATAGTGCCTTGGAGAGGTTCCAGCTAACTCTCAGGTGTTAGAACACTCTGAGACACTCTTGGGAATATCTGATGGAAGAATATACATGTAGTGCATTGATAGTGCCTTGGAGAGGTTCAGCTAACTCAGATGCTAGAGCAGTCTGAGACATTCTTTTGAGAGTAGCTGATGGAAGCATTAACACGTAGTGCAGTGATAGTGCCTCAAGGAGGTTCCAGCTAACTCTAGGTGATAGTTTTCAATCTAGTCGTCTCTTAGAAGTCCATTGCAATGGAAGATCGTCGACAAAGTATTAGACTTATAAACAGCCGTGGGACACTTCAATCACATTGTATGTATTAAAGTTCGTTTTGGTGTGCTTTAAAAGTAACGGATTAAATAACACAAAAAATAAAATCTTTGGCACTAATTAATCTTCACATAATTTTGACTTGTTTAGTTATTTATGGTCCAATTTTATTAACGATATCTTCCATATCTCATGAGGTTAACGGTGTGAAGCTTGTATACTGCTATTGCAATAACGGGTCCTAATATAAGATTATTATTCATTATTCATCTTTATTCGTTTGAAACATTTTATATTTGTACAAACACGTCTATTCTAAAAATATGGAGATTGATGCATGCTCCAAATCCACTTCCTCACCTATTCTCTTACCCAACATGGAACATGCTCGTCATATTCTTTTCTTGGTGGCCAAAAGAATTAGAATTAAAAGTGAATCTGCTGTTTGTTGATGCTCTTGCATTCAACGGATGCCTAATAGGTTTTATTATGAGTAAGGAGACTTAGTTTATCAATATTACCCATAAATATCTGCTTTTGTAAATGATTACCAGATTTTTATCTCATCAGGGTCAGTCAGAAGAAAACCTTAAACTAAAGCAAGTGTTGAGTATTACATTAAATTAAATGAGTCAAAAGAAAGTTTTTGATTAGAGCATAGGTTGAGTTGCAAATCAAATTAAATATCTTTAATAAAAGAATACAATGGCACTAAGCTTACTTCAAAAGGTCTTACCAGAGATCAAGTAAGTATATTATGTTTAGTCTGAGGTTTTACCTATCAGTATACAAAATGGTGGCTGTTAAATTTTAAATCTTGAGCTTGATAAATACTTTATTAGTTTGTTGAACCATTCTAGTAACTAGTAAAACATCGATACTGTGCCTAAAAATGTATTTTTAAAGCAAATCTCAATAGTTTATGGTCCCCGAGGAATAAGGAAAATATCTTAAAGGGAATATAGGTCAAGTTGTATATCAAAATGAAGATCTTAACAAGGAGAATGAGTGCTACAAATACAGCTTTAAAAGGCTCATCACTAAAAAAGAGGCAAGGGTACAAAATCTAGCTCATTAAAAAAATTATGTTATACTTCTCATAAAATATTCAGTGTTGGTAAAAGTCACTCCCTAATTGGAAAACCTTTACTTAAATCCAGGATAGGCTCTCAATATTTTGCTCTTGTACAACGACTACCATTTGTGAAAAATGGACCTTTTACTGTCAGATTTATAGAACTGTAATCTCTTCGTAATTTCTTACTCATATAAAGATATCGGTCTGACACCTTGGGGATGTGATAAACAATTGATATTTGCTTTAAAAATAGATTTCCGGCATAGTATCAATGTTTTACAAGAATAGTATCAATTTGCAGAAATGAACTTCAATATTCCAATTATTTAAATTTTATTTAATGAGGCCTTTCCTTGTCAAAGACATCATCAGACTAACCATAATTGATAAAAAATGTAATATTTACATTTGTTTAAAAACATATGTTTTAAATAATATTTTTATTGAGTTTAAATGAATTTTAAGAATAAATAAATATAAAGTTGTATAAAGAGAAATTATATGTATGTATATATAAAAATGATTAAAAAATAATAAATATATATATATAAAATAAATATTTAAAGATTTAAAAAAGTTAATAAGGGAGAATTCTGAAACAGGCTAGGTTCATTGTTTATGAGGTTTTTAATTTTTCTTAATTTTAATGGTTTCATATGCATCCAAATAGCTATTGTTATTTACTTCTCTTAATAAATTAATTTTAGAAAAAATATTATTGTTTTCAATAGCATGTTAAGCTATTGCTGACTTTCCGGATTTGTTTTATTTGAAATTTCTTAAGTGTTCTTGAAGTCTTGTTTTTAATTTTCTCCACAACAATCAAAATTTATCTCGTATATGCTACATTTTTCTTCATCTCAAATTTTGAAGAATATATTTTAACTTTGTTTTTGTAGAAAAAGTGATATTAATTTTTGCATGTGTTATACATTTTTATACATATTATTTCTCTTTATACAACTTTATATGTATTTATTCTTAAAATTCATTTAAACTCTTATTTAAAACATGATTTAAAAAAATGTTAATATTAAATTTTTGTATCAGTTATGGTTAGTCTGATGATGTCTTTGATAACGAAAGGGCTCATTAAATGAAATATAAATTATTGGAATATTGATGTTCATTTCTACAAATTATATAATCAATTGCTTATCAAGCTCGATGTTGTAAATTTAAACAGACAGCATTTTGTATAGGTACAACCTATTGAAATATGCTTTTCAGCATTCTATTTTCTCTTTAAAGACCCTTATGAGATAAAAATCTGTTAATCACTTACAAAGGTAGATCTTTATGAAAAATATTGATAAACCAAGTCTCATTGCTCTATTAGTCACTCTAAAAAAGTATTAAACCCTTTGGGAGGTTATCAACCACGCTATATAAATATTTAAAAGTGTAAACTTATATAATATGGGTTGTAATTAATTTAACTTATTAAAAATATTAAACTAAGGTGTTGATCAAGAAAATAAAAGATAAATTAGTTTCATTATTATCAAACTTCTAAATTTTTTATGCAATTTTTTGCTTTCAGATTGCAAGCTTTTTATGTTGTACTTGATGGAAGTAACAATAAAAAAAGTTAATTGTGTCAAAACTTGCCTGATAGGAAGATACAAATGGCATGTTAAATAAATCGTTTAGGCCCAGGGAAATGTTGGGAATAAGCACTTTGACAGACTTTTTAAATAACATATTGACCACTGAGGAAGTTCATTCCTATAAATAACAATTTAGTCTCTTCTATATCCTAAAATATTATTGGCCTATTGTTTTTTATTAGTTTTTTTAGTGAAATTTGTTTAATGTGGATAGCATAAAAAACTGGATTTCAAAACAACTACTTAGTTCATTAATCTTCAGTTTGCAAAATAAGGTCACCTAGCTCCTCATTGTGAATGTTCATTTAGATTTCATCTGTGAGTCTGTTAGAAACTGTTGTTACTTCTGCTAGAAGTGCCTGCTTTTTAACTCTATTTCAGTACTCCAAGAATTGAACATTCTACAATTTATGCCTTCCTTCAAACTTGTTGATCAACTGCACTACCTCTTCTTGTGACCGCACTCTTTCTGTTTTATTTTTCACTTATTTTTTGAACTTTTTTCATAACTGGAACATCCATCACTCCGACAGCACCAATGTTTGCATTCATATTGGTGTTTTCAATAATGATAAAATTAGGTAATGCATCCTTTGTGAATAACAGAATACAAAAAGCATATTAGAATTCTCTAATTGACAAATAAAGACTTATAGTGTGAACGAGAAAACATAAATGTGTCTAATAACTGTTTTTATTTGAAGGACTTCTAGCTGATCCACAGTGCCTCTTATGCTAGTGAGATAAAATTTAAAAAAATTAAAATGAGATAATTGCCAGAACATTGAAATCCCATTCAAACATTTATCATTTTATGATAGACCATAACATTTAATGTATCATAGACCAAATCACTCATGCCCACTGTCCTTCTGTCCACTTATTTGGCCAGGTTGTTAGTCTGTCATTATGCGGTTACGAAAAATTCATCAATATAATAGAATACTTAAAATACAAAAAATCTCCTTAAATCAACGCTTGGGCGCTGAGGGATTTTTTTATAGAGTCTGATGACAAAAACAAGACCTGCTTGTGAGGCCAAGTGATACAAAACTATTGTTGATGCCTCTAGATTAGGTATTTATCTCTGCCTCTTGCCTCATTTTCATGACCACAAAAATACAGCCATTTAGATATAAAGAATATGGCTGACTCAAAACTGCAGAGACTCAGAGAAACAACAGTTGAAGCTGTTAAAATGCTTCTTTGGGAGGCTCTCTGAAGTTCAATTGTGTGACCATGCGAATCACTCGCTTCTGCAATTTTAATGCATCAAGCAATTAACAGTTTGCAATAACATTCCACAGGAGAGGAGAGAGTAAATTAGGTCATAATACGCCATCAGTATCTTAGTAAGGGAACCTGACTTATCTAGAGATGAAATATTTAGATTAAAGTTATTAAAAATCACTAAAAACTTCATTAGTGTCAATAGTTAAAAAAAATTCAAATGTTAATAGTTGAACAAATTTATATTTTTAAACACTAAGCATTGTAAATCGCCAATAATTTTCCACCAATCATCATATACTTGGAGTACAGACAGAGTGGTGTCAGTTAATAAAACTAATTTTTATACAAACATAGTATCAAGTTTTGTTGTTCTAATTATACATTTTCTTCTATGTTTCCATTCTCAAAATTTCTTTTGAATGTAGAAGGGGCACTCGAAAAGCTGCTTTCAGATTGGCTTTAGGAAATCGTTTGGGGTTTTCTGACAGAGTGTTGAAGTAGACAGCACCTCTATACGAAGGTTTCTTCTCATAGAGCCTGAGGTGATGTAGTGGTAGAGAGAAGTTGTGTCCGTTTCTTGTCCTATAATTATGGTAGTCTGCGAGTCTGTTATGGCTTGTTGAAACTGTGTAAATTATAGTTTCAAGGACATACAGTGCCACAACTGTTAGTATTTTCAGTTCCTTAAAATCTGTTCTGCAGCTATCCCTGTATTCAAGTCAGCAATTGCTCTTATGGCTCTTTTCTGAATTACTAGCACTCTTTGTAGAGTATTGGCTATTGTACAGCCCCAAGCAATTAAGTCATATCCCAGATGTGATTCAAAGAGAGCATAGTATGCTGTTTTTGATGTCTGTACACTGCTGATTTGCCTAATTCATTAATTTGTCCGATTTTGTATTTTGGGTAGAACTTTACTACTTTAAGTCCAGCAGAGGAGACACCCTCTGAAAGTGACTTATTTTATTATGTTTGTGAGAGGTGTGATCATTTAATTTTTACAGAACTTGACCAATTTTGGTGATATGTCATCATCACCCAAAGAAGTTTTGGGTTTCATTGAGTCAATTACTTTTTGCACTTCTGCATGGTTCGTCCTGTAGAATCTTAATTTTTGTCCCTGATTTTTTAATTGAGGTTTTTGAGATGACAAAATTTGTTTGTGGGTATTCAGCATTAAAATTCTTTCGACCGTAGTTAAAAAATTTTTGTTTAAGTAATTTGAGATTTTGATAGGAGAGGTGGTGTTTTTTCTCTGGATATGTTCATTTTTATTTTGTATTAGGTCTGAAGTTTTGCCTTTCTTTTCTTGGTTTATTACTTCCCAGAGGGCTTTGGCTTTATTTTCAGAATTTTCTATATGCTGTGTATTATGTTGGAATCGGAGTGCTTTGAGTTTCATATAGTTTTTTAATTAGCATAATACGTGTTGGTATATATACACTACAACTAAACGTCACACAACACAAATTTATTCATTCTTTTGTGAATCCCTCTGGCCTGAGGAAGGTGAGCGTGGTTCACCGAAATCGATCACCATAATATTCGTGCATTTTGTACTTGTATTGTAATATATTTGTACATTTTGTGCTTATATTGTAATAAATTTGTGTTATGTGACGTTTAGTTGTATGTATTGAGTTTCATATCATATGTATTTTTCGAGTTTGCAGTCTCCCTTTTGTCTTCTAACCTTCCTGTAAGGATTTCTCTGTCTAGTGCTTTCAAGTATGCATTTTTCAGCTGGGTACATTCAGCATCCCATGTCATTTTACTGTGCTTTCTCCTCTGTCTTAAAGTTGTGTAAGGACAGGCGGAGTTTAGTGCAGTTTGAACGACCTTATTAAATTTATTGTAACAATTAATTGTCAGTACTATTTTCATATATTACATTATTCAAGTCCTGAGTTTCTAATATATGTTTTAAATGTTCTATTGTCTGCTGATTAGAACGTCTTTTGTAAATAGTTGAGGAGGTGTTTGTGTTTTTTTTCAGTCAATATAAGTATATTGCTATGAATTTAAGAGAAAAATTAAATGTTGAGGTTTCCTCTGTCAGGTTATCAGCTGGTCTTTCTCTTTATACATAAATTTAAAAAAGGTTCCTCTATCCAAATTAGACTTAATTTTTTTTAATACAAAAGGGTTACATACGTTGTATCCTCATCAATTCATGTAGCTTCATTTCATCCCGAGCACATTAGGAATCTTTTTCAAGATCTTGAAATTATATACATTAAATGATTCTTGTTTTAATTTTATTAACACGGCATAGTTAAACATATAAATATTAAATAATATATAAGTTTCATTTGATTAAATATACTGTACACAATTTCAAAATGTGGAAAATGACACAGAGTATGCCAAAACTACAGTAGATCAAATGAAACTATATGAATTTAAGCTACAAGTTATATAACATTAAACATTCCTATTAAAATGTCTCAATTCCGGTGGCTAAAAGTGAATGAATTATTGTTTTAAAATTTTGGTAAAACATTTCTTGCCATGACTGATTTTTAATATGACATGCCAAACATTTTGCCATATTTTAAAATTGAGTGTTTGCAAAATGATTCAGTTCCGAAATCTATACCTATAAAAGGCAAATGCCACTGACTCATTCACTCATCGTTGTAACTAAAAAAGTACTAAGCCTACGAGGCTGAAATTTTGTAGAGTCAAAGGTCTTATGTTGTAGATGTAAGATAAGAAGGGATTTTAAAAAATTCTTAGTACATCGAAGATGGTAGGTAGCCATTTTAGTGCCAACAATTTTAAATGCCGAAAACAGCATTTCTCTAATTGGACTGTAGCGGCTAAATGAACGGTTCTACAGTAAAACTACACTATCTTCTGTGCCTGATTTGAGACGATCTACAACTTTGGCTCTATGATGGTTTGCTCTATCTCACCTCCTTCATCCTTAGGTAGAGCTATATTTTTAATTTATACGTGTAAATCAAATTGGTTAACTTACGGCCTCTAAGAGTAGACTTGCAGATTTGTCTAGACTGTGAAACTTTGTTATCTAGGAGAACATACTGTATTCAATGGGAAAATATACAATTTAATCTGAACACATGTATAGCCAGGTAGTAGGACATGGCTATAAACACGATATTTCACTGATTCAGAGTCAATTACTGTACTTTGAGCCCTCTTAAAGTAGACTTACAGATTTTTCTAGACTACGCGACCTTGTTATCTAGGAGAACAAACTGTGTTCAATCGGAAAATTAACAATTTAGTCTTAAAGCATGCATAGCTAGATCATAGGACATGGCTAAACATGGCGAGAAAAACAATATTTTATTGATTCAGAGTCAAATATAGTACTTTATGCCCTCTAAAAGTAGACTTACATATTTCTCTAGACTTTGAAACTGTTTTATCTAAGAGAACAAACGGATTTCTATCAGAACATTTTTAATTTAAATTTAACACATGTATAACCAGTTCATCGAGCCTGGCTAAACATGGCGAGAACCCCGACATTTCATTGATTTAGAGTCAATTGCCGTACTGTACGGCCTCTAAAAGTAGACTCAGATTTTTTAGACAGTCAAATTTTGTAAACTACAAGAAAATTCTGATTGAAGTAGCAAGATTACAATATTAATTTGCATTCCGCCATAATTGCTCTACTTTGCTCCCTCTGAAAGAGGCAATCTGTATTTATATATTTTGTTTGTTCGAGATCAGATCCAGATATTGTAACACATGTGTGCGTATTGTGTGATGTACATAAAGTGGTCAGTGGGCAGAGGCCATCCTCCCCTCTACCCCCACCCCACTCAAACTTCTTGTCAGTTCTGCAATGCAAGTTTCGCATGAGTAGTTTT
Organism: Stictocephala bisonia; assembly: GCA_035578905.1. Classification (NCBI taxonomy): domain Eukaryota; kingdom Metazoa; phylum Arthropoda; class Insecta; order Hemiptera; family Membracidae; genus Stictocephala; species Stictocephala bisonia. The sequence continues at coordinate 203,518 of JAQJVL010000375.1, forward strand.
TGGCCTGATTTACTTTAACTTAAGCAATTTTTTTATGTTTTTGAATTTGTTGGTATTTTTACTTATATTTTGATTGCAAGTCTTTAAACTAATTTTTCCATTTAGGTTAGAAGTCAGACACCTTTTGATTTTATAAGATTATATAGTCAACCTCAATTTTATGACCGGCGAAGTGGGCGGGTACAGCTAGTTGACTTTATAAAATGAAACTTCCTTATTTTCCAGTAACAATAAAAGACACATCATTGTTTTAGGTTCAAACGCTTGGAATTTACCTTAATATATAAGATATCTCTTCTGAGAGTATTTTTAAATGGTACTTTGTATTGATATTGTAATTATTCAACATTCTAAATTTAATATATAAATATGTTGAATTTAGAAATTATGAATTTTAAAAGTTTAGAATTCTAAACATTTTTCAAAAAATAAGATACACCATATGATGGATAATACAATTATATACTATAATATTGTAGCAGCATATGTATTTATATAGTTTCTGGTTTGCTTTCTACCATTGTATACTAAAAGGTAGGACTACTTCGTAAAATTTCTTCTTAAAATAAATTTCCTTCGCTGATTTCCAGTCTTAGTTTATCTTTATTTCATGTGATTTCTTCTGCTATGTGTACATTGAACTAGCTTCGCTTAGTCCTGTGCCGTAGCACAGAGTGGGGTTGTCTCTGGGATAGCCAACATTATTTTTTATTTGTTATAGTTTGTGCGTCTCTGTGTTTCATTTCGTTTTTCCGTGATTCCTGTTCGTGTTCGTCTGTCTTGTGCCACTCGCCAGTTCTTGAAGCCAACGATCTTATACAACATGTCTGGCTAAATTTCTGTTTGGCTTTTGGCTCCAAGGTCCGGGAGGGGAGATGGATTGTCACCTGCATTGCTTTCCTCCTTGACGTCGCCTGGTGACGCAGCTGACGACCTACGGGCTGGGCCGACCACTTGGCCTTCTTTCGGCCCAGAGGGAGCTGCCACCTTCTTCCCCCCCTTCCTTGCTACGCTTATTCACATTTTCCCCAGGCAGAAGACTCCAGCATGCAGGTGAACTCATTCGATTATTTGTCACCAAAAAACGATCGATGTAAATGCTGAGGATCATTTTTAAGACGCTAACACCAATTTTAACAGTACAGAAAAGAAATTAAATAAATTAGCTTAGCATTATTCTTTTTAAAAGTACTCAAATACTTATTATATTAGATTGAGATATTCAATGCCGTAAAATTTACGTGTTTAATTAATCCTAATAAATAAGTGAATATGATAGATATGAGGGGTATATTCATCCGGTCATATTTTATCTTTGTCGTTTGGTGCCATCGGGGATCTCCACTATTCCCCATTTACTTTAAGAAATTCACTTCAAAGTAAAAGTGGCCCTTTCTCTTTTTTGTTCCAAATTTAAAACGTCTCCAAATGTTTCCAAAACGTCTTATTTTCTTTGTTTCCTGGGTAGGTGTTCTGAAAGGCACCAGTCAGCTGTGCGGGTCGACCGTGTCTTGAAACTATCGCGGCGTTGTGTAGGCAATCCAGGTACCGTTTTGTTATGATGGTTGCGTATTTCAATAATGCAATATGATTTAGTGGTTTTGCACTATTTTGTAGTTAATGATAGCGAATTTACAGGCTAATTTATATCATTATTTTTCCCATATCAAATAGATTTTAGATTTTGATTACAATTTTATTTATCTTTATCACTATAATTATTGATAGACAATATTTGGAGATTTCCACTGCTTCAAATGTTTATGGAACAAACACAACGTTTCGACGGGTATAACAAACTCTGCCGTCTTCAGATGTAATTACTAACAGCCTACATTTAAAACTAGACTATTTCTTTGACGTTCGTGGTGAGATCGTCTCGTAAGTGTAGTAGTGCGAGGAGCCCTTCTCCCTTCTCAGTGGATTTGGAAACTGGTTAGATAAGTTGAATATTTTGTCTATTTAGTAATTAATAAAATTAATAACTTGTTCTGAATTTTGTTGAACATTTTCATGTTTTGTATGTCATATTGTGTTTTATATTTTCTATAAATTGAGTTATTTGTGATAGTTTTTAAGAACACTTTATTTTTTTTACAGTTAACCGTAGTCTTTAAGCATGTAGTTTTTTAGTATTTTCTTGAATTAGTATGGGTTAAGGAAAAAAGATGAAAAAAATCTAGTTTTAAATGTAGACTAAGTTAGTAATTACACCTGAAGACGACAGGAGTTTGTTATACCTGTAAAACTTTGTGTTTTATTTCTTAAACACTTGAAAAATTGAAAATCTCCAAATATTAAATATCAATCACGACCAATGCTAACAAACAACTTTCAAACCTCACTTTATCACTAGTTGTAATATTTACTTATTCGATTAATTTAAAAAGTCAAAATATTAAGAAAAATGCCCCTCTCACGTTTGTTTTATATAGTAACTTCCACGATTTAGTACTGATAATTTACGTTGATTTTCTTTGTTAGCGTTGTAAATTTAGTTCTTTTTGAAGAAAGTTCAAACATTGTTAGCCTTAAACAATCTTTGGGGAAATTGATTCGGTTAGTTGGCCAGTGTCTTTGACTGCACATTTGGGCAAAATAAATAGGTAAAACATAAGTCTGTGATTATTTCGCTTCTCTTACCAATCTAGGGAGCGGTCCTCGTCCATGCCACCTTGACTGGACGAACGTCTGTAGGATGGTTTCATCATTGAATTACTTCCATCAAACGGTGATGTCATCTGTATGGACGGTGCTGATTACACCAAACTATAACAAGTATACAAGCTCGTCTGTCCGTCTTCTTATTTTGTTGTTTATTATAGTTTTTTTAATTGAACCAGACAGTTAGTGGTTATTATTTGTAAGTAAGTTTTTGTGACGTAATAAATTCACTGTTTATGTTCACCACTTGAGTCTCTCGAACTGAAAATGCGGTTTTAGGTTTTTATTCCCAGAAATGTGATAAGTGAATATATTGCTGGAGCAGGTACTCTGGAGGGTGACTCCAGATGTGCAGCAGGAAGTGTCCATCTTCCTGACAGCGACGCACGTCAGGCCGCTGTCTAACAGCTTTCTTCTGGTCTACTCATCTAATAAACAAACACCACCCCATCACCTAGCTGCACAACATTCCATAGTTTAGTACACAGTAATCAAATATACTCTACATTGATTATTTAAAAAATCACAGTGGTAATTAGCAATACAAAATATTTTCGTGTACTTTTCCAATTGTTATAAATACAAAACAAGTAAATGCCATACAACACAAAATTATAACAGTGTAATAAAAAAAATTTAAAATATGATGGTAATAATTTTCAGTAAACCATTCCTTTGTGAATCATTTGGGTCTGATGATGGTTTGCCAAAATCACCCACCATAATATTTTACATTGTTTTTCTTAATTGCTATATATTTGTGTTGTTTAGTGTTAACTTTTTTTATTTCCACCAACACGTAATAAACTAACCAACGGCCTTTTTATACAGTTAGGGCATGGTTTCATTGGCACTAAACTGTTGAACCTACCGTTCAAATCATCTACATAATTACTAAACCATTGATCCATCTAAGGCTAAACTAATACGAGCCAATAAAGTGAAATAGTGTTACGATTGTATCATTATCCTATCTACAAGGTGTTTGAAATGTGTAGGGCAAAACTTCAGGAAATGATTAAATAGGTAAAAATAAACAAAAAAGTTTTATGAAGATATGTCTTATCTCGCTTAGTTTGGCGTCTGTATGTGGCTTTTTTTTTTTTTTATGCCATATCTCCTAAACAGTATAAGCTATAGTTTTGAAACTTGACACAAATATTGAACTTCACACCACCTTATATACTCTAAAAATATAAACTAATATTTTTACCCGTTTAAAAATGGTGACAGTTTACAAATTTTAATACTAAATTCATGAAAAGCAAAGGAAAAACAAAAAAATTGTTACGGTACTTAATAATTAGCCAGTTTCAGATCGATCGGCAGCGAATTGTAAAATTTTACCCTATTATATTGATACCCCATTATATTGATGGTGGTTTTTGAAAAATTAAGTTTTGTGGTTAGGTATTGTACAATATTACTTTAACGGGAATTATAATGAATTGGGGTGATTGAAGTGATGTTCAATGACATATTTTTCTTAAAAAATAAAAATGTGTACAGAATATAAATTGAGGGGAATGACAAAATTTTATTTTCCATAAATAATGGTTTGCATGAATGAGAAAAGGCTTTTGGAAAAGTTTTATGATTGCTCTCTTTTGCATTTTAAATATATAGTTAGTACGGGTGGTCTCATTACCCCAAATATCCACGCCATAAGTGAGGCATGGGTATATTAGTCCATAGTAAGCTGTTAAAAGGACTGTAGTATCTGCAAATTTAGTAAGATTTCTCAAAACGAACTACATGAAAAGAAGAGGGTCTACGAACTACCTCGTCAATATGAGTGTGAAATTTTAGATTTTGATCAAGGTGGATACCCAAGAACTTGACGCTTAAACTCTCATCAATTTCATTATTACAAACCAAAAACCTGACACCATCCCTTTTGGCAGTGTTTCTTATCTGAAAGTGAACAACTTGAGTTTTGTTGTGATTTAAAATTAGGCAGTTCTGATGAAACCACTGAGCAATGATGATGATTCTGTAAAAGCCTTTATTTCAAGGTCTTTAATTTTAGGTGTAGAAATAAATAGGGATGTGTCATTAGCGAATATACATACATTTGAATCTGAAGAAGTGCAGGGGAGGTCGTTGATAAATAAAAGAAATAACATGGGCCCAAGAATGGTAACCTGTGAAGCCCCCTTGGAAATTATTGAGCTGGTTGAGTTAGCAAACCTTAAACAGCCAAATTAGTCAGTGAATGAAGCTTTAACTGATTGGGTTCGACTACAAAGAAAAGAATCAAGCCTAGAGCTTCCAACACCACTAATTCAAATATTATTTAATTTTTTTAGTAAGATGCTGTGGTCAATCAGGTCAAAGTCCTTAGTTAAATTTATTTACAGTATTTTCGTTTTGCTTAGTATATAAATAAGTGAATCCTATATGTTAAAACAATCGGTCATTTAGTTCACTCATTTTCTGATGTTATTACTTGACTGATTTTGATTGTAGGTTACTCCTCAAGTAGATTACTGATACTGCCCAAATAGATCTTAGATGGACACGGTCCTCCTAACCAACTTGATCATATATGTGACTTAAGTTGACTACGGTTGAGCTAACAATAGTTTAATAATCATTCATATACTTAACGATATGCTATGACACTTACAATCTCACGAGCCAAACATAACAGCCCCGAAGGTTTAATCTGCTTACTTATCATGGGAGCTAACAATAGTTTAATCATTCATATACTTAACGATATGCTATGACACTTACAATCTCACGAGCCCCGAAGGTTTAATCTGCTTACTCATCTCACCTGTGTCCTACCCAGATTGTGTGTATCCGAGCCGGCTCACCGACGTCCGATGTATCGTCAGTGAGCCGGCATCCGATGTATCGTCAGTGAGCCGACATCCGATGTATCGTCAGTGTTAGTTGGGAGGAGATGACCAATTAAGACTCATTTTCCCTCACCTGCAAATAAAAGCCCATTTGTTTTGTAGGTTCATTAATGATACATATATGATAGGGTAAAGGAGGGAGATATGATAAAAATAATAGTGGTCCCAGAATTGTTGGTTTAGGTTTTCCAACATTTATCTGAATTAGTTGACTTTATCTGTTCAATTTACACTGGCCCACCCACCAACCTATACACTTAAACGAGTAATCGCCCACCCACACACCCCTATTTGTACATTAGTAATGAGTACAGTGTTTTCAACAATATAATGGCAAAGTTTCATTGGGTTAAGTTAATTTTATATGCACAAAAATGCCATGAAACATTCTAAATTGCTTCTTTACTTAGACAACCCCAATTTTATTTCAGTAAAATAATTGTTATTTCTAGAGGTGACCGTACATTTGAGTAAAAAGTTTCTATAAAGACGGTATAAGGCACTTTTCATAATGGAAACAAAAAGTGTAAAACCAGACCTTTTATTCGTTTAAAATCGAAGTCATGTAAAATTTTTAACTGAAATTACTCGAAAATAATAAAATTAAGAATTAGAAAGTACAATAAGTATTAGTAGGAGTATTTTAATGTTAAATCCAATACACCGTAGTTGATCAATGTTGGCTTAGAGACAACTGAAATAATGGTTTCTATGCAAGACATTCAATAGCTTTGAGGTTTTAATTCTGTGTTCGCATGTTTAAATCAGGGTATTTTGAATCAAATTGTCAATTATTCAAGTGATAAAAAGCCATACCAAATTACTAAAGTCCATAAATTAACGCTAGGGGATTTCCTTGCCGGCAAGATTTTAGTGAATGACCAATGATAAACAAAGCATTCTCCCGGGACGAGAAAATTAATTCCCATAAAATACATATTTGGAAGCTAGAAGGCCTATCTATATCTTAGAAATTTTGGTTACTTCCAGAAAACATTTTTTACAAATGTTTGATAAGTAACTTTAGGTTATTCATTTCACTGTTTTTTAAACATTTACTAGCCAAGATGAAATGGGAAATTGCATAAAGAGATCTCAGAAAATATTTAGAATGTTTTATTTTAATATATTCCATTTTTCTCAATGGAAAATATAAGATTGTTATTTTGTGGTTCAACCGATTAGTTTAGGACTTTAGCTGTAGACCATCACGATCAAACCGCCAGAAGTGGATACGATGTAGTAAGGGTTTTTCCAAATATAAACGTCTAATTTTTTTATCGTCTTTCTTTATGACTCTTTATCACATAAAATAAACGATAACAATAATTAATGTGAAAGAAAGTCATAATCATTAAACATTTCAACAAAGTGCGTGTGTGAGCAGTCAAGCTTTACCGAAAGTATTTTGAAATAGTATGTCACTCTTTATACATAATATTGTTGTTTGGCATTAACTGCGAAAAATAGTCAAAACTTAAATTACTCTTTTAAAAGTATTCAGATATTTATTTATACTAATAGTATAAACTGTATTTGATATTTTATTGGGTGTTTTTCTTTCAATCATATGATGGTTTTAATGTAAAATTAAATATTTAACTTTCCTTTAAAAAGGCCAAATTATATTTTTCATTTACTAGTGAATAACTTCATAAGAGTAATGCCATGATACATTCAATGAATTTTTTTTAAATTGAATTTAATGAAATGAAAAATCGGTTATTTCTAAAACTGCCTATTTTAACTATACACAGGTATATTTATTTATAATTTAAAATAATAATTATTAATTTAAGTTATATTTTTTCTCTACGATTAGCATTTTTAAGTCATTTCAGTTAATACATTTTTAGTAGCCACCATACAAAACGGGAAAATTATTGTTGTGATGGTATAGTGTTTATATATTTTTAAAATGCTGTTTACGATCTTTATGAAAACTTTTAACCAAGAAATAGGGTTCTATAAACAAAAATTGTTTGTTGGTAAATAAAAATGTGGGATATAAAAGTTACAAAGCTTTTCAGAAAATGCTTTGCATGAAGTTATTTAGTTATTCTAAGCATTCCTAAACTGTACCTCCTGAAAGCATGCCTTACTGTAACGTACCCTGTATGGGATTAATTTGCTTACTAAACGTTTTCTTATATTTCCATATTACTATGGTATTTCTATATTACTATTTCAAAAACAGAAAGTGTACAAATCATGTCAATTTCACCTAAACATAGACATGGTTCTTTTTTTTAGCCATTTTAAGCGAAATTAAGTTTCTTGATTATCTCAAATTTCTTTTTAATGTTTCTCAGCGAGTGAGTACCTATGTACATATCCTGTAGAAAGTAGAAAATAATTCATTATTCATTAATTTCTAAGTGGCCGATCGTAGAGGAATGCGCAAATATGAGGGCAGAATGAGTGCGTTGAGTGTAGATGAACGAGTGTAGTCATTGTTACTGTCTAAGTTAGACTTAGCTCAGAAAGGACTATTTATTAATAGCCCAAGAGCCAGAGCAACAATGGGATCTACAGCAATACGTGGAATACGAACCACGTAGTGTTGGTCTGATTTTCAGCTAACTGACAAGTCTTAGACTCAGTTCTCTTCCCCACACAACCTTCACTACCATCCAACATGGACACTCCAGACTTCTCTAGTAGTATCCACGTCGATGGCAACCATTGAGCGGACGCCGTGTCGGTACCCATTAGTGCATAGCGTCCGATATATCGGACGAAGCAAAAATAATTTTTTGCTGTGGGAAATATTGTTTTTTTTTTTGTCTTGCGTTGGTATACCTGGTTTCCTTAGAGTCTGTGGAACAAAACAGTCACATGGTCTGCTCTACTTGACCTAACCTCTTAGTTGCAGCTGTAAATATGTCAACACGTGATTTTCTCGTCACGCACGAAAGGTGAGTTTATTATTTTATGCTATCACAGATTATAATAATTACGTACTAAGTCATTATACTTTGTTTGTTAGTATATACTTACCTTATTTATGAGTAAATATTAACCATTCAAGTTATTTTGATGTTACAATTGTGAAGCAAATTCTGACGTCCGATAGATCGGACACTATGCATACCAGGTACTTTATAGGCATAGTGTCAACAACAATCAAAAATGTCAAATGCTTTCGTCGTAACTGTATAAATAACTTTTAACAGACATAATTGAAAGGAAATTACTAACTTTAAATTTAATATTTCATTGTTGTATTTTTTAGTTTGTATTTTATAAAATTATTCTGTTGAACTTCATTGCTGATATAACTTGTTCAAAAGGTTTGTTTATTTCAGACTGACTCTGAATCAAATTTTGGAAGAACTGGAAAATGAGGATGATGGTCTTCAGCGACTTGTCTACATTACCCCACCAAATGATGGAATGGAAACCAATGGTGATAGTGATAAATCTGATGATGAACACCAAGGTAATATAAATAACTTAGGAAGACATCTATTGAATAGCATTTGTGAAGTTCAAACTGAGTAAAAACCTAACTTTGATATAGATTCAAATGATGAACCCAACAAAATTATTGAACGTAGGCCTACAATAAGCTCTGAACATGCCATAGAAAATGTAAATCCTTTACCAAGCACAAGTAATACCTGTGTTGTTGGTACTGGTTCTACTGGCAACCGCCCTAAAAGAAAAAGAAAAGAAGTAGATTATTTTAGTAGTGATGATGAATTCACAGTACAAGAAAACAGTAAAGCCAAGACTAAAGTAGTCAGAACAAAAAAAATACAACCTTTGCCTAAACTAACAAAAAAACAAACTGTTGAACAAAATAAATCAGCTCTTGTAAATCAATGGACCAGTAGTAAACCAAACTTTCTTTTGAATACCATCTATGACCCAGTCCCATGTTCTGACGAAGCAATGGAATGTACAGATCCCTTGGATTTTTTTACACTGTTTTTTGATAGTGAACTTATTGATCGTATTTGTGAACAAAGTAACTTGTATGCTTCACAGAAAAATGTGGATTTGAACCTCACAAGGGATGAATTGTTGGTAGTTATGGGGGGAATGTTGTTATCCGGCTATGCCAAATATCCTAATAAGAGATTATACTGGTCTGCAGACGATGATGTACCTAAGCTTCTGTCTCAAAGTATGCGATGTAATAGGTTTGAACAGATAATGCGGTTTATCCACTTGAATGACAATACCAAGATTGATGGATCTGACAAATTATTCAAACTTAGGCCTTATATTGATGTACTTAACAGATCTTTTAGAGATCACGGGGGCCTTGATGAGAATCTTGCAGTTGACGAAAGCATGATCCCATATTACGGGAAACATTATGCCAAACAGTATATTAGAGGTAAGCCCATTCGCTTTGGCTTCAAGAACTGGGCACTTTGTTCATCAAATGGATACTTACTTGCATTTGATATTTATACAGGAAGAAACCCACAAAACGTTGCTAGATTTGGATTAGGGGGTGATATTGTGTTAAAACTTATAGAGAAAGCTGAGGTCCCAGATAACAGTGGCCACAAATTGTACATTGATAACTTTTTTACATCCGTACCACTTCTGAAATACTTGTCCCAAACAGGATACTGCGCTACAGGTACAATCCGTGCAGATTGAACTGAATATTGCACTCTTAAAAGTACAAAAGAAATGGAAAAGGAAGAACGAGGCTCGTTCGACTTCAAGACAACAAAGAACGTTATGCTAGTTCGTTGGAATGATAACAGCGTTTGCACAGTAGGTACTAACTGTGAAGAATTTTCAGTTGGAACAGCTCGTCGTTGGTGCAGAACCAAAAAATCCACTATTCAATTCCCACAGCCAACAGTATTTGCACAGTATAACAAAGGGATGGGCGGAGTAGACCTTATGGATCAAAATATAGCGTCTTACAGAACTAGAATGAGGCAAAGAAAATGGTGGTGGCCTATTTTTGTTTATTTGTTTGACGCATCCGTCTCTAATGCCTGGATCCTAAACAGAAAAGTTCTGCCTGCCGATAAAGCTATTACACAGCTCCTGAAGTTCCGCAGGTATCTCGCTGTCACACTTCTAAGAAATCATGGACTACCACCAAGCCAAGGGAAGTCAACTCCAAAGCCACTTTCCAGCGTACGGTATGATAATTCAAACCACTGGCCAGTTGTTAATCAAACTGAAAGAAGATGTGCAAATTGCCCTGGAAAAGCCAAGTTCATTTGTTCGAAATGTAACGTTGGACTTCATCCAAAGTGCTTCATGGTGTACCACAAACAATAACTACAAACCTCTACTGTACCATCTAAGCTCAAATAATGTATATTATTTTGATAAATTATCTTTTATATTACAATTATATTGTTCATGTAATGTTTTATTGTATTAAGTTCAAAATTACAACAAGATGTCTAATTTTTTTAAATTTAGATGTAAAAGTGTCCACCATGCATAGCGTCCGATTTATCGGACACCCATTTATGTAAAAGGTAATATACAAATAATTTTTTTACTATTTTTCTATTGTTATTTATTCCTAAAACAACTACTTTTAACTAATGAAAACATAATTTAAAACAAAAAAAAAAAAAAAACTTTATGCACTAATGGGTTAAGAGGGCCGAGCATAGAACATATCGCTTATAATCTCCTCAAAACGTCCCCAAGTAGCTCGGTTATAGCACTGCCGAGGGTGTGTATAAAATAAAATAATAAAGGGTTTATATTTTAATACACCATTAATTAGATAGTATATATGAATTAATCAATTAAAAACAATAGGTGGGTCTACATTTTATAGTTATTTTATTTTAATTACAAAGATTATTATTAATATACTCGATTATATTTAATCTAATTTGTTTTGATTTGGAAAACAAATGTTTATTTATGTTTATTCATCTAGTTGATTAAACTATAATACAATAAATATTTATCATAGACAATTTGTCAGTTAAACTATAACTCAACTGTCATTTCAGTGTTTAAAGGGGTATATATTATGTCATAAATAAATTAGTTTGTGTACAATCCACCCGCAGTGTTGTTATCAGCTTTCCGCAAGTATTGGAAGCTCTGTTTGGCTTTTATTCCAATTACTGGTTGATTGAACCTTCGCAGTTTTCATTAAAGGGTTGTTTTATTTAGCAGAACTCATCAAGTGATTCGCACTATACACACAGTGGATTACACGACCATCCCCAGCACAGGTCACCCACAGGATCGTGGATTGAACTCATCAAGTGATTCGCTCTATACACACAGTGGATTACACAACCACCCCCCAGCACAGGTCACCCACGGGATCGTGGATTGAACTCATCAAGTGATTCGCTCTATACACACGGTGGATTACACAACCATCCCCCAGCACAGGTCACCCACGGGATCGTGGATTGAACTTATCAGGTGATTCGCGTATTACACACAGTGGATTCCACAACCACCCCCCAGCACAGGTCATCCACGGGATCGTGGATTGAACTCATCAGGGGGAATTGAAGGTCGAAGAGAGACACTAAGTGTATTTCTCGACTTGTCAAAAGCCTTCGACTGTGTTGATCACACTTCACTTCTTCACAAACTGGAATATTACGGGATACGGGGAGTGCCCTTCAGGTGGCTTGAATCGTATCTCAGTAATAGAACGCAATTCGTTGGAATATCTGATGCTAGATCGAGAGAGAGGCGACTGAACTATGGAGTTCCGCAGGGGTCCATACTTAGTCCGCTTCTCTTCTTAATCTACGTCAATGATGTTGGCACATCTGTACAAAACGGACACATTGTTCAGTACGCAGATGACACGACTCTCTGTCTGAAAGCGAACTCAATCAAAGAACTCGAGCAAATTGCTCTCGTGGAGCTCAACAGCACCATTCAACATTTCAACGAGCTCAACCTCAAAACCAATCCAACAAAATCAAATTTCATTAAATTCTCTTTGCACCAAAAAGACTTAGACAGTCTAGCGGTCATGTTAGATGGAACTGAGATCGAAGAGGTCTACACAACCAAATTCCTCGGAATACATCTTGATAAAGGTTTGACGTGGGATTGCCATGTAGACCATGTTTGCTCAAAACTTTCCTCAGGAATTTATGTCTTGAGAAAACTATCAGAGTACTGCCCGACTCAGGTACTGATGACGGCGTACTACGGAGTCATCTACCCTCATCTCTCCTACGGACTGACTGTGTGGGGTGGATGCTCAAACTCAAACCTCTCAAGAGTTTTCATCCTCCAAAAAAGAGCGTTGCGAACAATTGCAAAATTGAAACAAAGAGAGTCGTGTAAGCCAGTATTCAAAAATCTGAATTTGTTGACATTACCCTGCCTCTACATCTTGGAAACTTGTCTCTTTTTCAAATCAAAATGTCATGCTATAAGAGGTTGCGACATACACTCTTATGACACTAGAGGCAGGGGCGACTACCGTTCTGGGAGGCACAGAACGGTAGTTTATGAGCGACTGCCTGTACAGGCAGGAGTAAAATTTGTCAACAAATTGCCAAACTCAATTAAAAGTGCCCCCACGCTGAAGGCGTTTAAATCTCGTCTAAAAGCAAAGCTGATTGCAGAGGCATTCTACAGCTTAGACGAATTTATGGCACACAACTGGGAGACCTAGCGAAATTTATTGGGTTAGGCTACTGAGTGGGTTTATGAGATGAATGCGTGTATTAACGTGTTTTGTATGTTTGAAAGGGATCTCGATGGAAGAATGAATGGCTAAACAATAGCGAATAGCAATAACTGGATAGCTTGACGATTGCAATGCATATTTTTACTATGTTCTACGCGATAAATCATTTATTTATTTATTTATTTATCAAGTGATTCGCTCTATACACACGGTGGATTACAAGACCATCCCCCAGCACAGGTCACCCACGGGATCGTGGATTGAACTCATCAAGTGATTCGCCCTATACACACAGTGGATTACACGACCATCCCCAGCACAGGTCACCCACGGGATCGTGGATTGAACTTGTCAAGAGATTCGCCCTATACACACAGTGGATTACACAACCATCTCCCAGCACAGGTCATCCACGGGATCGTGGATTGAACTTATCAAGTAATTCGCCCTATACACACAATCGATTACAGGACCATCCTCCAGCACAGGTCACCCACGGGATCGTGGATTGAACTCATCAAGTGATTCGCTCTATACACACGGTGGATTATACAACCACCCCCCAGCACAGGTCACCCACGGGATCGTGGATTGAACTTATCAGGTGATTCGCGTATTTCACACAATGGATTCCACAACCACCCCCCAGCACAGGTCACCCACGGTAAAGAAACAATTTGTGTTATTTACTATATTTATCATATTTTCCCTGGAATAATCCAAGAACCTCTATAGAATGATAGCTACATCAGCTATCTACAGATACATATGGTTAGTTTGCACATTAAAAAACTACCGATGTCTTGAATGTTAACGTCATTAAAATAACCCGAGAATCATGTTCCAAGGTACTACCTGATTTGTATTTTCAAACTACATTTTTCACCATACTATTCTAAACTTAAAACTTCAAGAGTCTTGGTTTTACACCGGCGTTTGTCGCTTATCTGATTTGTTGCCTATTTAATTACTGTTCTTGAAAGATCACGTTCTACTAGAGTTTCACAAGTATGAATTTGATACTGGCACAATATTCTGCTGAAACTAATAATCAAATTTGGGCGGAACATATCTTTATACAATCCTAGAGGTTGATCATTTAAAAGTGTTACACTAAGAGGTGTAAAGAATACATTTTTAAAAATTGCTTAAAAGTTTAAAGAATAATAATGAATATTATTTATCATACATTAAAAAAATCATGTAACTCCAACTCCAAGTGGGTTATATAACTCCATTCCAAGGAAATTGTTTATTTATTTTTTCTAGAAATAGTCGATTTGAATTTAATTTTTTATAACAAGCCTAATTGTTCTTAACATTGTGCAATAAATCCTTTAATGTTCTACGTATGTTATTGAATAAATTCATTTTACATATATTTTTGCATACAACATACTTCTTTACAAACACACGTTTGGGCAAAAGTCTGAAATATTTTTTTTTAATTCTGAAACTATTTATAGAAATGTAAAGAAACTTAGTTAGTTATGTACATATCTCTCTACCAAACATTTATACATATTTTACTTGTTTTTCGCATAGCCAAAGGAAGGACCATGAAGGAAGTCTTAAACAGTTTTGCTGTAAGCTTCCGAGTTAAGTTCATTTTAAAGGTCCTTTGTTCGTACAATACGAGAGTACAAATCTGAAGTCAAAAGGATGACCGTCAGAAAATTACAGCCACTCAAAGAATGTAATGTCATACAATTAATACTTTCTCAAAAAAGCATAAGATAGTTATTGGCTACTGCTGTTTACAGCTATAATTTAATTTACAGAATATGATAAATTAATTCATTTTCATAACAACAAAAATGTAATAATTATTATAATTTTCATAAACTATTTTTAGGGTGTACCTACTGTCGAAAGGGTTTTAATGATTTTATTTATTTTAATTTTTGTTAAATAACATAGTTATTTTAGACGCAGGTTTGCACTTTTGTATTGTACAAACAAAGACCTTTAAGATGAGCTCCATGTAGGCTTACATTTAAAATGTTTAAGACTTCCTTCTTGGGCCACCCCCTTGCTATGCGAAAAACAAGTAAAATATGTATAAATTTTCGGTAGAGACTTGTACATAATTATAAAGTTTAATTAAATTTCGTTCAACAGTTTAACTATTAAAACATATTTTCCAGACTTTTGCTCAACCCTGTACAGTACTATCCAGACTTTTGCTCAACCCTGTACAGTACTATCCAGACTTTTGCTCAACCCTGTACAGTACTATCCAGACTTTTGCTCAACCCTGTACAGTACTATCCAGACTTTTGCTCAACCCTGTACAGTACTATCCAGACTTTTGCTCAACCCTGTACAGTACTATCCAGACTTTTGCTCAACCCTGTACAGTACTATCCAGACTTTTGCTCAACCCTGTACAGTACTATCCAGACTTTTGCTCAACCCTGTACAGTACTATCCAGACTTTTGCTCAACCCTGTACAGTACTATCCAGACTTTTGCTCAACCCTGTACAGTACTATCCAGACTTTTGCTCAACCCTGTACAGTACTATCCAGACTTTTGCTCAACCCTGTACAGTACTATCCAGACTTTTGCTCAACCCTGTACAGTACTATCCAGACTTTTGCTCAACCCTGTACAGTACTATCCAGACTTTTGCTCAACCCTGTACAGTACTATCCAGACTTTTGCTCAACCCTGTACAGTACTATCCAGACTTTTGCTCAACCCTGTACAGTACTATCCAGACTTTTGCTCAACCCTGTACAGTACTATCCAGACTTTTGCTCAACCCTGTACAGTACTATCCAGACTTTTGCTCAACCCTGTACAGTACTATCCAGACTTTTGCTCAACCCTGTACAGTACTATCCAGACTTTTGCTCAACCCTGTACAGTACTATCCAGACTTTTGCTCAACCCTGTACAGTACTATCCAGACTTTTGCTCAACCCTGTACAGTACTATCCAGACTTTTGCTCAAACCTGTACAGTACTATCCAGACTTTTGCTCAACCCTGTACAGTACTATCCAGACTTTTGCTCAACCCTGTACAGTACTATCCAGACTTTTGCTCAACCCTGTACAGTACTATCCAGACTTTTGCTCAACCCTGTACAGTACTATCCAGACTTTTGCTCAACCCTGTACAGTACTATCCAGACTTTTGCTCAACCCTGTACAGTACTATCCAGACTTTTGCTCAACCCTGTACAGTACTATCCAGACTTTTGCTCAACCCTGTACAGTACTATCCAGACTTTTGCTCAACCCTGTACAGTACTATCCAGACTTTTGCTCAACCCTGTACAGTACTATCCAGACTTTTGCTCAACCCTGTACAGTACTATCCAGACTTTTGCTCAACCCTGTACAGTACTATCCAGACTTTTGCTCAACCCTGTACAGTACTATCCAGACTTTTGCTCAACCCTGTACAGTACTATCCAGACTTTTGCTCAACCCTGTACAGTACTATCCAGACTTTTGCTCAACCCTGTACAGTAGGTACTATCCAGACTTTTGCTCAACCCTGTACAGTACTATCCAGACTTTTGCTCAACCCTGTACAGTACTATCCAGACTTTTGCTCAACCCTGTACAGTACTATCCAGACTTTTGCTCAACCCTGTACAGTACTATCCAGACTTTTGCTCAACCCTGTACAGTACTATCCAGACTTTTGCTCAACCCTGTACAGTACTATCCAGACTTTTGCTCAACCCTGTACAGTACTATCCAGACTTTTGCTCAACCCTGTACAGTACTATCCAGACTTTTGCTCAACCCTGTACAGTACTATCCAGACTTTTGCTCAACCCTGTACAGTACTATCCAGACTTTTGCTCAACCCTGTACAGTACTATCCAGACTTTTGCTCAACCCTGTACAGTACTATCCAGACTTTTGCTCAACCCTGTACAGTACTATCCAGACTTTTGCTCAAACCTGTACAGTACTATCCAGACTTTTGCTCAAACCTGTACAGTACTATCCAGACTTTTGGTCAACCCTGTACAGTACTATCCAGACTTTTGCTCAACCCTGTACAGTACTATCCAGACTTTTGCTCAAACCTGTACAGTACTATCCAGACTTTTGCTCAAACCTGTACAGTACTATCCAGACTTTTGCTCAAACCTGTACAGTACTATCCAGACTTTTGCTCAACCCTGTACAGTACTATCCAGACTTTTGCTCAAACCTGTACAGTACTATCCAGACTTTTGCTCAAACCTGTACAGTACTATCCAGACTTTTGCTCAACCCTGTACAGTACTATCCAGACTTTTGCTCAACCCTGTACAGTACTATCCAGACTTTTGCTCAACCCTGTACAGTACTATCCAGACTTTTGCTCAACCCTGTACAGTACTATCCAGACTTTTGCTCAAACCTGTACAGTACTATCCAGACTTTTGCTCAACCCTGTACAGTACTATCCAGACTTTTGCTCAACCCTGTACAGTACTATCCAGACTTTTGCTCAAACCTGTACAGTACTATCCAGACTTTTGCTCAACCCTGTACAGTACTATCCAGACTTTTGCTCAAACCTGTACAGTACTATCCAGACTTTTGCTCAACCCTGTACAGTACTATCCAGACTTTTGCTCAACCCTGTACAGTACTATCCAGACTTTTGCTCAACCCTGTACAGTACTATCCAGACTTTTGCTCAACCCTGTACAGTACTATCCAGACTTTTGCTCAACCCTGTACAGTACTATCCAGACTTTTGCTCAACCCTGTACAGTACTATCCAGACTTTTGCTCAACCCTGTACAGTACTATCCAGACTTTTGCTCAACCCTGTACAGTACTATCCAGACTTTTGCTCAACCCTGTACAGTACTATCCAGACTTTTGCTCAACCCTGTACAGTACTATCCAGACTTTTGCTCAACCCTGTACAGTACTATCCAGACTTTTGCTCAACCCTGTACAGTACTATCCAGACTTTTGCTCAACCCTGTACAGTACTATCCAGACTTTTGCTCAACCCTGTACAGTACTATCCAGACTTTTGCTCAACCCTGTACAGTACTATCCAGACTTTTGCTCAACCCTGTACAGTACTATCCAGACTTTTGCTCAACCCTGTACAGTACTATCCAGACTTTTGCTCAACCCTGTACAGTACTATCCAGACTTTTGCTCAACCCTGTACAGTACTATCCTTGCTGTTACATTACACATTATATATTATTACTTAGCAATTAAATTAAATGTCATTAAGATACTGTATCTATTTGTTCAAACTGGCTATTTATAGACTCTGACTGTCTTAACTGATTTTTCCAGATGACATACAATTAAAATTAATCATTTTGTTATAAGTTACTTCTATGATAATTATGCAATTATCATAGAAGTATATGCAATTACCATGCGGCTCAATATATCATTCTTTGAGTTCATGAACAGCCATCATCTGTCTCCAAATGTAGTTAAACCATTATTGATGTGATGACAACTCACTCATTGAACGTTGATGGTGTGTCTTCAGAGATGTCCTCGCCCTCTGTTGATCCAGGATGACCAGGATGAATGACATTCCAGAGACTGGAGCTGGACAGGTGGCTTGCTGTTGGTCTGCCTTGCACTCCAGCGTTTGATAAACACTTCAGTTTGAGCTGGAATTTCCTAGCTAATCTTTTTCGCTCACAGGGCCAAGTTTGTTCAGCTTGTGGAGAGGCCGCCATGTTCTCCCCTCGCTATTGTCCCTCCCTTTACCTTCTCTCTACGTCTCACCCTCTGATCCCACTGAGGGGGTTTGACTCACAACCTGGCAACTTCATCATTTCCTCATCAAGTAAGAAATGAAACATGTTGACTAAATATTATTAATTACAAACACGATGCCATGGTGAGAGAATTGTTCTGTGACACATCTGTCAACTAAAAGGTTATTTTGGATTCAAACTTATTTGAAATAACACAAATATTTCTATATCGAAATGACAAATATAAATATTGCTTAGTTGACCATCAATTTAAATGACAATCATCAACAAATCTTGCGTAATTTAATTTTAGTATACTAAACAATGTACATGTAAATGTAACACTTTGAACATAGGTGCTACAACCAACTTTAAACGCAATCTCATCCTTCATTCATTCTAGTACATAACTCAAGCATACACTATTCCACTGTACATAGTTTGATTCTAGACACAAAGTTAATGTAAGTAATATATTTCCATCGAATGCAGTGCCCCAATACATAGGTTTATTCTACATAGTGTTCAGTACATAGTTACATCATAGATAGTTTGTCCTAGCACATAGTTTTACTCTACAAGTGTCCAATACATAGTTACATCATACATAGTTTGGCCTAGTTACTGACACGTACATAGTACGTAGTGGTGCCCCAACACATAGTTTTACTCTACATAGTGTCCAGTACTTAGTTACATCATACATAATTTGTCCTAGATACAGACACGTACATAGTACGTAGTAGTTCCCCAACACATAGTTTTACTCTACATAGTGTCCAGTACTTAGTTACATCATAGATAGTTTGTTCTAGTTACTGACACGTACATAGTACGTAGTAGTTCCCCAACACATAGTTTTACTCTACATAGTGTCCAGTACTTAGTTACATCATAGATAGTTTGTTCTAGTTACTGATACGTACATAGTACGTAGTAGTGGCCTAACACATAGTTTTACTCAACATAGTGTCCAGTACTTAGTTACTTGTACTGTTAACTAGTTAACTATGTTACTTGTCGGCACTGGTGGCGCAGTGCTGTAACCCAGCTACATGGGGACAAAGTGTTTGGGAGATTGTAGGCGATAGGTTGTATGCTCGGTCCTCTTAATACCGACATGGCGTCCGCTTGGTGGTTGCTATCGGCGTGGACACTACTAGAGAAGTCTGGGGTGTCCATGTTGGGTGGTAATCATTGTGCGGATGTTGTGTGGGGGAGATAACTGAGTATCAGGCTTGTCAATTAGCTGAAAATCAGACCAGCACTACGTGGTTCGGATTCCACGTAAAGCTGTAGGTCCCTTAGTTGCCCTGGCTGTTGGGCTATTAATAAATTGCCCTTTCTGAGGAACAGTTAAACTCAGTTAGTAACCAAACTACACTCATCCACACTCATCCTACACTCATAAAACCATTCATATTCGCCTTAAAATACGCACAACGTTGTGTCGGCGTCTCATTTGTAAGAATAAGAATAAGAATACATCATAGATAGTTTGTTCTAGTTACTGATACGTACATAGTACGTAGTAGTGGCCTAACACATAGTTTTACTCAACGTAGTGTCCAGTCCTTAGTTACATCATAGATAGTTTGTCCTAGTTACAGACACGTACATAGTACGTAGTAGTTCCCCAACACATAGTTTTACTCAACGTAGTGTCCAGTCCTTAGTTACATCATAGATAGTTTGTCCTAGTTACAGATACGTACATAGTACGTAGTAGTGCCCTAACACATAGTTTTACTCAACGTAGTGTCCAGTCCTTAGTTACATCATAGATAGTTTGTTCTAGTTACTGATACGTACATAGTACGTAGTAGTGGCCTAACACATAGTTTTACTCAACATAGTGTCCAGTCCTTAGTTACATCATAGATAGTTTGTCCTAGTTACAGACACGTACATAGTACGTAGTAGTGGCCTAACACATAGTTTTACTCAACGTAGTGTCCAGTCCTTAGTTACATCATAGATAGTTTGTCCTAGTTACAGACACGTACATAGTACGTAGTAGTGCCCTAACACATAGTTTTACTCAACGTAGTGTCCAGTCCTTAGTTACATCATAGATAGTTTGTCCTAGTTACAGACACGTACAAAGTACGTAGTAGTGGCCTAACACATAGTTTTACTCAACGTAGTGTCCAGTCCTTAGTTACATCATAGATAGTTTGTCCTAGTTACAGACACGTACATAGTACGTAGTAGTTCCCCAACACATAGTTTTACTCAACGTAGTGTCCAGTCCTTAGTTACATCATAGATAGTTTGTTCTAGTTACTGATACGTACATAGTACGTAGTAGTGCCCTAACACATAGTTTTACTCAACGTAGTGTCCAGTCCTTAGTTACATCATAGATAGTTTGTTCTAGTTACTGATACGTACATAGTACGTAGTAGTGGCCTAACACATAGTTTTACTCAACGTAGTGTCCAGTCCTTAGTTACATCATAGATAGTTTGTCCTAGTTACAGACACGTACATAGTACGTAGTAGTGCCCTAACACATAGTTTTACTCAACGTAGTGTCCAGTCCTTAGTTACATCATAGATAGTTTGTCCTAGTTACAGACACGTACATAGTACGTAGTAGTGCCCTAACACATAGTTTTACTCAACGTAGTGTCCAGTCCTTAGTTACATCATAGATAGTTTGTCCTAGTTACAGACACGTACATAGTACGTAGTAGTGGCCTAACACATAGTTTTACTCAACGTAGTGTCCAGTCCTTAGTTACATCATAGATAGTTTGTCCTAGTTACAGACACGTACATAGTACGTAGTAGTTCCCCAACACATAGTTTTACTCAACGTAGTGTCCAGTCCTTAGTTACATCATAGATAGTTTGTCCTAGTTACAGATACGTACATAGTACGTAGTAGTGCCCTAACACATAGTTTTACTCAACGTAGTGTCCAGTCCTTAGTTACATCATAGATAGTTTGTTCTAGTTACTGATACGTACATAGTACGTAGTAGTGGCCTAACACATAGTTTTACTCAACGTAGTGTCCAGTCCTTAGTTACATCATAGATAGTTTGTCCTAGTTACAGACACGTACATAGTACGTAGTAGTGCCCTAACACATAGTTTTACTCAACGTAGTGTCCAGTCCTTAGTTACATCATAGATAGTTTGTCCTAGTTACAGACACGTACATAGTACGTAGTAGTGGCCTAACACATAGTTTTACTCAACGTAGTGTCCAGTCCTTAGTTACATCATAGATAGTTTGTCCTAGTTACAGACACGTACAAAGTACGTAGTAGTGGCCTAACACATAGTTTTACTCAACGTAGTGTCCAGTCCTTAGTTACATCATAGATAGTTTGTCCTAGTTACAGACACGTACATAGTACGTAGTAGTGGCCTAACACATAGTTTTACTCAACATAGTGTCCAGTCCTTAGTTACATCATAGATAGTTTGTCCTAGTTACAGACACGTACATAGTACGTAGTAGTGGCCTAACACATAGTTTTACTCAACATAGTGTCCAGTCCTTAGTTACATCATAGATAGTTTGTCCTAGTTACAGACACGTACATAGTACGTAGTAGTGGCCTAACACATAGTTTTACTCAACGTAGTGTCCAGTCCTTAGTTACATCATAGATAGTTTGTCCTAGTTGCAGACACGTACATAGTACGTAGTAGTAGCCTAACACATAGTTTTACTCAACGTAGTGTCCAGTCCTTAGTTACATCATAGATAGTTTGTCCTAGTTACTGATACGTACTTAGTACATAGTAGTGCCCTAACACATAGTTTTACTCAACGTAGTGTCCAGTCCTTAGTTACATCATAGATAGTTTGTCCTAGTTACAGACACGTACATAGTACGTAGTAGTGCCCTAACACATAGTTTTACTCAACGTAGTGTCCAGTCCTTAGTTACATCATAGATAGTTTGTTCTAGTTACTGATACGTACATAGTACGTAGTAGTGGCCTAACACATAGTTTTACTCAACGTAGTGTCCAGTCCTTAGTTACATCATAGATAGTTTGTTCTAGTTACTGATACGTACATAGTACGTAGTAGTGGCCTAACACATAGTTTTACTCAACGTAGTGTCCAGTCCTTAGTTACATCATAGATAGTTTGTCCTAGTTACAGACACGTACATAGTACGTAGTAGTGGCCTAACACATAGTTTTACTCAACGTAGTGTCCAGTCCTTAGTTACATCATAGATAGTTTGTCCTAGTTACAGACACGTACATAGTACGTAGTAGTTCCCCAACACATAGTTTTACTCAACGTAGTGTCCAGTCCTTAGTTACATCATAGATAGTTTGTCCTAGTTACAGATACGTACATAGTACGTAGTAGTGCCCTAACACATAGTTTTACTCAACGTAGTGTCCAGTCCTTAGTTACATCATAGATAGTTTGTCCTAGTTACAGACACGTACATAGTACGTAGTAGTGCCCTAACACATAGTTTTACTCAACGTAGTGTCCAGTCCTTAGTTACATCATAGATAGTTTGTTCTAGTTACTGATACGTACATAGTACGTAGTAGTGGCCTAACACATAGTTTTACTCAACATAGTGTCCAGTACTTAGTTACATCATAGATAGTTTGTTCTAGTTACTGATACGTACATAGTACGTAGTAGTGGCCTAACACATAGTTTTACTCAACGTAGTGTCCAGTCCTTAGTTACATCATAGATAGTTTGTTCTAGTTACTGATACGTACATAGTACGTAGTAGTGCCCTAACACATAGTTTTACTCAACGTAGTGTCTAGTCCTTAGTTACATCATAGATAGTTTGTCCTAGTTACAGACACGTACATAGTACGTAGTAGTGCCCTAACACATAGTTTTACTCTACATAGTGTCCAGTACTTAGTTACATCATAGATAGTTTGTTCTAGTTACTGATACGTACTTAGTACATAGTAGTGCCCTAACACATAGTTTTACTCAACGTAGTGTCCAGTCCTTAGTTACATCATAGATAGTTTGTTCTAGTTACTGATACGTACATAGTACGTAGTAGTGGCCTAACACATAGTTTTACTCAACGTAGTGTCCAGTCCTTAGTTACATCATAGATAGTTTGTTCTAGTTACTGATACGTACATAGTACGTAGTAGTGGCCTAACACATAGTTTTACTCAACGTAGTGTCCAGTCCTTAGTTACATCAGAGATAGTTTGTCCTAGTTACAGACACGTACATAGTACGTAGTAGTGGCCTAACACATAGTTTTACTCTACATAGTGTCCAGTACTTAGTTACATCATAGATAGTTTGTCCTAGTTACAGACACGTACATAGTACGTAGTAGTGGCCTAACACATAGTTTTACTCTACATAGTGTCCAGTCCTTAGTTACATCATAGATAGTTTGTCCTAGTTACAGACACGTACATAGTACGTAGTAGTGGCCTAACACATAGTTTTACTCTACATAGTGTCCAGTCCTTAGTTACATCATAGATAGTTTGTCCTAGTTACAGACACGTACATAGTACGTAGTAGTGGCCTAACACATAGTTTTACTCTACGTAGTGTCCAGTCCTTAGTTACATCATAGATAGTTTGTCCTAGTTACAGACACGTACATAGTACGTAGTAGTGGCCTAACACATAGTTTTACTCTACATAGTGTCCAGTCCTTAGTTACATCATAGATAGTTTGTCCTAGTTACAGACACGTACATAGTACGTAGTAGTGCCCTAACACATAGTTTTACTCAACGTAGTGTCCAGTCCTTAGTTACATCATAGATAGTTTGTTCTAGTTACTGATACGTACCTAGTACATAGTAGTGCCCTAACACATAGTTTTACTCAACGTAGTGTCCAGTCCTTAGTTACATCATAGATAGTTTGTCCTAGTTACAGACACGTACATAGTACGTAGTAGTGCCCCAACACATAGTTTTACTCAACATAGTGTCCAGTCCTTAGTTACATCATAGATAGTTTGTCCTAGTTACAGACACGTACATAGTACGTAGTAGTGCCCTAACACATAGTTTTACTCAACGTAGTGTCCAGTCCTTAGTTACATCATAGATAGTTTGTCCTAGTTACAGACACGTACATAGTACGTAGTAGTGGCCTAACACATAGTTTTACTCAACATAGTGTCCAGTCCTTAGTTACATCATAGATAGTTTGTCCTAGTTACAGACACGTACATAGTACGTAGTAGTGCCCTAACACATAGTTTTACTCAACGTAGTGTCCAGTCCTTAGTTACATCATAGATAGTTTGTCCTAGTTACAGACACGTACATAGTACGTAGTAGTGCCCTAACACATAGTTTTACTCAACATAGTGTCCAGTCCTTAGTTACATCATAGATAGTTTGTCCTAGTTACAGACACGTACATAGTACGTAGTAGTGGCCTAACACATAGTTTTACTCAACATAGTGTCCAGTCCTTAGTTACATCATAGATAGTTTGTCCTAGTTACAGACACGTACATAGTACGTAGTAGTGCCCTAACACATAGTTTTACTCAACGTAGTGTCCAGTCCTTAGTTACATCATAGATAGTTTGTCCTAGTTACAGACACGTACATAGTACGTAGTAGTGCCCTAACACATAGTTTTACTCAACGTAGTGTCCAGTCCTTAGTTACATCATAGATAGTTTGTCCTAATTACAGACACGTACATAGTACGTAGTAGTGCCCTAACACATAGTTTTACTCAACGTAGTGTCCAGTCCTTAGTTACATCATAGATAGTTTGTCCTAGTTACAGACACGTACATAGTACGTAGTAGTGCCCTAACACATAGTTTTACTCAACGTAGTGTCCAGTCCTTAGTTACATCATAGATAGTTTGTCCTAGTTACAGACACGTACATAGTACGTAGTAGTGCCCTAACACATAGTTTTACTCAACGTAGTGTCCAGTCCTTAGTTACATCATAGATAGTTTGTCCTAGTTACAGACACGTACATAGTACGTAGTAGTGGCCTAACACATAGTTTTACTCAACATAGTGTCCAGTACTTAGTTACATCATAGATAGTTTGGCCTAGTTACAGACACGTACTTAGTACATAGTAGTGCCCCAACACATAGTTTTACTCAACATAGTGTCCAGTCCTTAGTTACATCATAGATAGTTTGTCCTAGTTACAGACACGTACATAGTACGTAGTAGTGCCCTAACACATAGTTTTACTCAACGTAGTGTCCAGTCCTTAGTTACATCATAGATAGTTTGTCCTAGTTACAGACACGTACATAGTACGTAGTAGTGCCCTAACACATAGTTTTACTCAACGTAGTGTCCAGTCCTTAGTTACATCATAGATAGTTTGTCCTAATTACAGACACGTACATAGTACGTAGTAGTGCCCTAACACATAGTTTTACTCAACGTAGTGTCCAGTCCTTAGTTACATCATAGATAGTTTGTCCTAGTTACAGACACGTACATAGTACGTAGTAGTGCCCTAACACATAGTTTTACTCAACGTAGTGTCCAGTCCTTAGTTACATCATAGATAGTTTGTCCTAGTTACAGACACGTACATAGTACGTAGTAGTGCCCTAACACATAGTTTTACTCAACGTAGTGTCCAGTCCTTAGTTACATCATAGATAGTTTGTCCTAGTTACAGACACGTACATAGTACGTAGTAGTGGCCTAACACATAGTTTTACTCAACATAGTGTCCAGTACTTAGTTACATCATAGATAGTTTGGCCTAGTTACAGACACGTACTTAGTACATAGTAGTGCCCCAACACATAGTTTTACTCAACATAGTGTCCAGTACTTGTTACATCATAGATAGTTTGTTCTAGTTACAGACACGTACATAGTACGCGCGCGCGCGCGCGCGTGTGTGTGTGTGTGTGTGTGTGTGTGTGTGTGTGTGTGTGTGTGTGTGTGTGTGTGTGTGTGTGTTTTAATTATATATATATATAATTTAATATTTTTTTAAGTTCTTTTATCATTGACCACGGGATCTTCACTTTGCCAGTGAGAAATAGAATCAATAGAAACAAACCGCATTTAAAAATACCTTTTCAGTGCAACAATAACAACACATAAGAAACAAATTAATAACGTAGTAACGATTTATTTTTTCATCGTGACATTCCGGTAATAGCACTAGTTATAATTGATGAATAAGAAAAAAAATAATTTTCAATACTTTTTTTAACGACAATTCAGTCACTAGTTTCAAAAGGTTGCGTGAAAAACTGTTTTTTTTTTTTTTTTAGTTTTAACTCGCATAAAATTTAACATGTAAAATATGAACTAAAACCTATTAGTACTGTTATAAAGTAGATTAAACACTGAAAATGAATATGTGATTGGATATGTTTTAGCATTTGTTTTGTAAATACAGTAGTGCCGCAAAGTCAGGGGTAGATAATAAAAATCCGATAGTTGTATTCTACACAATGTGGAGAACATAGTTCGGTTAGATATGGAATGTGGGTCTGTTTTACCTGGTTACACAATGCTAATGTCGATCCTTCAATAACTTTATTTTCCAACCTGTATCAATATCTAACATCTTTATAACAAACCTGCCAAATGGATTAGAAGTGAAATTTCATACATAAAATCAGATTTTATCATATGTTTATTCCCCCAAATCATCATGAAATTTATGGTAGTAAAATTTTTGAGGGCTCTTATTTCTTGCTATAATTTTATTATTTTTACTATAGTTTTATTTTACTGATTTTGCCACAAACAAAATTATTTAGATTGACTTGTAGGATTAATAATTTACTTGACTAACTACGGTGTTTAGACGCTTTCGTATTAATTCTTGGATGCTTTGAAAATGCCTAATTAATAGTGTTTTGCAACTAAATACTTAAATATTTAGTTAAAACATACCTATTTATTGTATTTCGTCGTAGTTTTGCTGAAGGTATGTGAACATGTTTACTAGATTCCCAAATTATTAAGTCGTACATGACTTTAATTAGCTTAACTGAACATTTGTTTTCTCGACGTGAGACTCGACAAACTGGCGTGTTGAACATACTTGTTGGACAAGATCGACAATGTCCCTGTTTCGTATGTCCTATGGTGAACAATCTAATTTAGATCCGTTTTTCAGAAAATTAAACCCTTAGTTCATAAAAGTATTTAGGTAAATATACAAAAAATAAAAATATAATAAAGGTTAAATGCTGCTACACTAAGCCTAATGTTTTAATTATTATAATTCATTATACCGGACGTAAGTACATACATACACATAAACATACACACGCACAAACATACACACACACACATACAAACATATATATATATATATATATATATATATATATATATATATATATATATATATATATATATATTCCAAACATCTTTTGTCAATTGTAACTGAACAAACTTTAATGATCATTAGAATTTTTCTTATTCAGTGCCAGATTTCTCAACCAGTTTATAGGCAATTATTTTAGAACTGCTCTCAATGTGACTAGGCTCATAATATCCGCACGGAAACAGAAAATAAACAAAAACAAGTGTAGAATTGCGAGTTGTTCAGATGGGAAACTAAATGAGTGGAGGCCTCCAGTGACCCACCAATTGTCATTTAACATAAGCTCAAAATCAACAGTGGCGAAGTGTCAGACGACGAAATTATGCAGGCCGCGGGCCACGAACACGCACACGCGCATCCACCAGCGCGACGCGTGATTACACTTCTGTAATACATGTAATTTACGCGAGTTTGTCGGTTTTTTCGGAGTCCGATAACACAGATCGTTGCTAATACTGGGTTTTTATAGCAGCTGATACCCGAGCACTTCAATCCCATCGAGTTGTGAAAATTGAGGTAAACGCATTTCTGACAACTGAGGTAATAAATAATAATGGCAATAAATATAATATTTGTTGTATAAAATAGACTATTGTATCTAGTTATGTACTGAAAGGTACATACAATAATGTAGGAAGTAGTAAAGTTCACCCTGTAATATGAAAAAAATAGATTTTTTGTTTTATACTTTATGTAATGGGTAGATTATTTAAATGTTCTATCTTTAGTGAAATGGCTTCAGTAAACTATTCACAAAATTTGGAAAACTGTTACATAAAACGCCTCCTTGAGACAAAAATTAAAAATAGCCAAAACAAAGAAACTTATCTACAAGCTGTAAGCAACTACTAGTTTATAAGGAATAATCTCAAACATAAAATAATACCAAAGTTAAATACTGAAAATAAATGTCAACAAAAACTAACTAATTAAGGTAAACTAACTAATTAAGGTACTATCGAATGATTCTTTACAAAAACCATTCAATAGTATCCAGGGTAACTAAAGGGATCTACAGTTTAGTGTGGAACCTGAACCACGTAGTACTGGTGTTCTTTCCCCTTGCACTCCTGGCAACCATCCCACATGGACATCCCAGACTTCCTAGTAGTGAACACGTCGATAGCAACCATCCCACACGAACATCTCATAATTCCTAGTAGTGATAATGTCGGTGGCAACCATCCCACACGGACTTCCCAGACTTCCTAGTAGTGATAATGTCGGTGGCAACCATCCCACACGGACATCCCAGACTTCCTAGTAGTGAACACGTCGATGGCAACCATTCCACACGAACATTTCAGAATTCCTAGTCGTGATCACGTTGACGGCAACCACCCCACACGGACATCCCACACTTCCTAATAGTGATCACGTCGACGGCAACCACTCCACAAGGACATCCCATACTTCCTAGTAGTGATCACGTTGATGACAACCTTCCCACGTATTATCATTATATATATTTACCCCGGTATATATTTACCGGGGAAGTTTACAGGCATGGTTTTATTCTTCATGTGGCTGAAGGACTCGAACGTTTCAATGTTATTTTTATACATTTATTTTGTTAATAATAACTTGTTTGGTATAAAAAATTAAATCATTTTGAACTAGACTAAGTAATGTAATTGGATGTTTATATTAACAATAGGGGAAACGCTGCGTGGTTCACGTGCCATGCTCGCTACTCTCTGCGCGTGTACTCGGTCTTCGGCCTCGGTACACAAATACAAAACAAGTTATTAGTACAGGTTTTGCATATCAGCTGTTTTTATGTATTGTTATCTTCATTCAATGTACAGTAATGTTAAAGATTTGGCAATGCTATTTGTATGAGTGAAAAGAGGTTCATAAAGGCATAAAGGTTGTTTCTACACTTTAGGAGTAGATATTTGAACAATCCTTACTTCAGATACAAAAATCTGCATAAATTCAGGTCGATCTGGTGTATAGTTTTGAGGATCTCGAGATGAGTTAGTGAGTGGTATTTCACTTCTATCTAGGTTGCTAAAATATTTCATTGAATGACAGTTTTGTTGTTGACCTACTTAATATTTTTAGCATTATTTACTCATTATAAGGGCATAAACTGTTAAAATAAGAGTTTTTTTTCGCATCTGAACATTTTCAACAGATTGTGTGTTTATTCTGATATAATTTAGTCTTTTTTACTAAGATTAGATTTTTATCCCGTCCTGAACACAGGAATTCTGCTAGTTTTAGTTGTAAAATAAATTAGTGAGTAAAATAAAGTAATTAAAAGTTCGATAATTCTAGAATTGCGATGTTCTTTTAGAAACAGTCATATTGTAATGTTACTACATAAAAACTGTAGACCTACCGTACATTCTTTAAGATTTCAGAACATCGTGTTTTTTTTTTCTTTTTTTTTTTTTTTTCTTTGGAGCACCGGTTGGATTTTCCTGATCAAACCAATTTTCTGGTAATCAAATTATTTTTATGTGAAATAACTATGAAACATAAAGATATTTAAAGAAGCATTTTGTTAAAGTGATAGTTCATACAAATCAATAATGTTTTCAGATAATTTACGACACTAAAAATCTAATTTTTCTCTTCTCTCCCTTTCAGTAATTGATTGGCGATTTACATAAAGCTTTGGAATAAAATGTCAACATTAATTCCCATTACTGTTCCAGGGAAGAGTTGGACAAATAAACACTCGATACGCGTGCGTGTGCGTGTGCGCAAGGTGGAAAGCTATTGTTGTCTCGGAGAATTGTAGAATTGTCACCGCAAGAAATAATGGTAATTTGGGGAGCGTTGTTTTCTTTGGCCGGCGCTCCGCTCCCGGATCATCCCGCCGCAGCTAAGCACTAAGCAGGCTGAGTGCTTTTCTTTGTCGGGCTTTGCATAATGTATTAGTGCCCCCTCTCTCTCACTCTCACAGAAGCTAACCAAACACATACATCTGCCACCCCATGATAGAGGGTCCCAATTAATTCGTTATCAGCGACCCTCACGGATGCCACCACAAAGAACAACATTCAAATCATCGTATTCACTCGCCAAAATGCACAAACGATGGTCTTTTACTGATCTCATCTTCACGAATGGTTAGACACGTGTTTTTGTTCCGTTTTTCTTTTCGTTTTTTGTTTATCTCTCGAGTTTTACGTATTATCACTCACAATTAACTTGTGTTCTTAGTTAAAAAAAAAGAAGCTACATTAAAAATAAAAGTAGTTAAATTTAATAGTAGATAGTACATTCAACTTGCTTAAAAAAAATTTAGAAACTCCCCAGAGGAGAATGCAAAGAGGTTTGTATGTTTATTGATCTCATAATTATTAACAGCAGAAATATTATTACTCTTTCATAGCAGTTGTATGGTTACGTTGACGTGTTTTCCGTATAACGTGCTAGGGGTGGAAACATACAGTAGTCGGCATAAATCACACTCGAAGCCAGCAGCGCCGAGATTACATTGATGGATAAACTGTGACCCAAAGTGCGTCAAGGTCATTGTATACCTGGTGTGGATAAAATATCAATGAGTCGTTTAGTTTAGCACGATATTTTGTAAACCTTTTGAAAAATAATAACAGAAACATTAATTATATTTTGTGCTCTAGAGACAATAATAAGAGAAGTTGCAGTAATTATGACTGTTGCCCCACGTCCACATTCTTAGTAAGGTCGCTAAACATTGCGTAAATCAGGCAAAATTGTGCTTGATATATGGCAATACTTCACATTGTAAGTTCGGTGAGGTTGAAGTGAGACCCGGGCGGGTTACAGTTACAGGTAACCGATGAAGACATGTGCCTTAGTTCAATAGCTAGGCAACGTTCACTTTAATGTGATCATGATATTGTTCTCCAGCTAGGTTCTAGGTAAGTGCTTGATAACATGAGACTAACTCGTAAGGCGATCAATATTAGTTTCATTTCTATTATGATCATTCTCATGACGTCAAACGACATTAAGCAACCATGTATGTAATCAGGAATCAATCAATCATAACAACACATTACATTGAGCAGCAATCTATCTGCATTCAGGAATCACCTGAATAATCACGTGGCATCACATTATAATAAGCAGCCATCTAGATTTGTTCCTGACTGTAGATAAGGTCAGGAACAAATCTCGTGTCATCACATCACATTAAGCAACAATACATCCGTGTTCATGAATCAATCTCGTGACATCACATTACATGAAGTAACCGTCTATCCGTGTTCAGGAATCAATCTTAAGGCATAACATTACATGCAGATGCATTCAGCAATTAATCTCATGGTATCAAATTACATTAAGCAACCTTCCATCTGCAATCAGGAATTAGTCTCGTGACATCACATTACATTAAGCAACCATCTAGTAATCCTTTCACAGTCAGAAAGAGAGTCATCAATATTGATGTTGTGGTTGTACTAAAAATGCAATCAGCTGTAACATGTTTTTAGCTGGATAGACACTGTATTGATTTACGCTGCTACAAATGTTTTGTTAATATTACCCAGAATTGTAATTGTGTTCAATTATAAAATATCAATTGTATCACTCTGTCGAGTTCTGTATAGCTTGCCTTACACAACCACCTTGCCACCTGGGGTACCAATGGATTGGTTAGGAAACAAACGTTGATTGACACACGTAGGATAGATTATTTGCAAGTCTGGATGAGATAAAATAAATATTTTCAGCCATTTTGTAATATTTTTTATGATTAATTTTCGATACCCTTTTACACAACAAGTAAGTTAAAAATAAATACAAATAATTGCGGAGTATCCTCATGAGAATATCCTCTCCAAACCAAAGAGGTACTCTCATTTTGGTTTGGTACTGGAAGTATTGATGAAAGATAAATTAAAGTAGCCATCTGTATCTTCTGGATTAAAAACTAACTTACGCCTTGCAACTGGACTTCCAAACACTTGCGCCAGCTCAGTTGGGTGCTGACTGCCCTACTTACTAATGTACCTCCATCCATCCATTCTACAGCTGTGGATTGTCAGCAACTGATTGCACTGACATGTACGTGCACACTAGATAAAGACGAATGTTTAGACAGATATACAATCCATCCACTCTACAGCTGTGGATTGTCAGCAACTGATTGCACTGACATCTCCGTGCACACTAGATAAAGACGAATATTTAGACAGATATACGATCCACCCACTCTACAGCTGTGGATTGTCAGCAACTGATTGCACTGACATCTACGTGCACACTAGATAAAGACGAATGTTTAGACAGATATACAATCCATCCACTCTACAGCTGTGGATTTTCAGCAACTGATTGCACTGACATGTAGGTTCACACTAGATGCACTGACATGTAGGTGCACACTAGATGCACTGACATGTAGGAGCACACTAGATGCACTGACATGTAGGAGCACACTAGATGCACTGACATGTAGGTTCACACTAGATGCACAGACATGTAGGAGCACACTAGATGCACTGACATGTAGGTGCACACTAGATGAAGACGAATATTTAGACAGATATACAATCCACCCACTCTACAGCTGTGGATTTTCAGCAACTGATTGCACTGACATGTAGGTTCACACTAGATGCACTGACATGTAGGTGCACACTAGATGCACTGACATGTAGGTGCACACTAGATGCACTGACATGTAGGTGCACACTAGATGCACTGACATGTACGTGCACACTAGATGAAGACGAATGTTTAGACAGATATACAATCCATCTACTCTACAGCTGTGGATTGTCAGCAACTGATTGCACTGACATGTAGGTGCACACTAGATGAAGACGAATGTCTAGACAGATATACAATCCCCAGTAAGGAATCTTCATCGAGTCAATTGAAATTACATACTCCAGGCAGACAACAGCTTTTGTGTACAATAATTATTTTTGTCTTTAGAATGCAGAAGTAGTCTTCTTTGACAGTCCCAGACTCACACTGGTTGTTGGGCGGTAAATGATGGTAATAGTAAATTAGTCGCTAACTTGCTTCAGACAAATTTTAATAGACAATTCCTATGTTGTTAGTGATAACAGTTTTTTTCCTCCAGTTGGCAGTCAAGCTAGAGTTGTTCCCAGCTGTTTATAGAGTAAGTGATCATGTTTGTAGATGAACTTTGTATAAATAGGCCCCGTGTTGGCCTGGCCAGGTGATCTACTTTGGTTGGCGGCACACGTCACTCCCACTCCGTCTTATATTTAGTACCCTCAGCTGGACCTTCTCTCACCTTGTCAAGTACACACGTTAAGAAATATTTCGTTGGTGAATATTTCATAAAGCTTTGAAAATATGCAATTATTATTCCTGCTTGTTACAATTTCATGAAATCAAATGTACAACCAAGATTGTTGCTGTAAGAAATTCGACTGAACCTGGAAGAACCATTTTATATTACAGACAACATTCAGATTAAATAATTTTTTTGTTTTCTTATTAAAAAATAAAAATTCTGAAATAATAAAAGTTGGGTCAGAACAACAAAAATTAAATTAGCCTATACCAAATTCAAAGTTCAAGAAAGATGGTTGTAAAAATTTGGTCAGAAATATTAGTGTTGTAATATAATTTCTGGTATTCTATAATAGAAATCCTGAAAGAACTTTTTGTTCTAATTGTTTCGATCAACTACAAACAAAATTGGTGAAGTTGGTTAGACCCCAGTTTCATAAGCTAAAGGTTCTCAGATCGATCCCAATCAGAGTTACAACAAATTTTGAAAGAGATCAGCTGATAATAACCGGCTGTTCATTTGTCATTGGACTAGCAATTAATGACACTTAGGAATAGTCGGCCTTAGTTTGTAACACTGACTACATTCACTCATATACACTCATCACACTCCATATTTACCCATATCTTGACGATCGGCGTCTTAAGAATTAATTTTAAAAAATAAATAAAAATACATGTACACATAATTCACGTCTCTTACTAACCATTTTACCACAACTGTTGACGGCCTGCTCACTCCCTCTACGTACCCACATTCTTCACCTAGACACAACATTTATGTGAACTGACTATACACCAGTATCCTCAGTACATTTGAATAGCAATACACGTAATGTTAAAGAAATGTTAGATATTTCAATGAGTGTATGGTGTTACAAGCACGGTTAACTGAAACTAGTGGTCAAACAAAATCGGTTAATCGAAGTTGACTACCGACTGCCGCGATGATGACTCGCGGCGAAGGTTAGAGCCGTGTCATGACAGGGAGCATAATGCCCAATCACCAGCCGACATTCTCGGCATTCCTCCCTGACACTTGGCGTACCCGACCACAGCCTCACACTTTCATTTGTCTCCTTCTGCTGGTTGCATATACGTCCTTTTGGTAATGTTAACTTTTTCAGTATCAAATATTCAATGTGAACAACCAAATACATCTAAAACAACAATTACGTTTTCAAAATGTATTTCTTCTTTTGTTTCTTTCATTGTAGTTATGGATCTTTTAATTAGATTCTTAACAGATTTTTAAAATATACTAATCAATTAATATAGGATTGTAAATATTTTTAAATAGGAAAGTTCTTTTTCAAAATGTTCTTCATTTAAATATGTATTTAATAATCTACAAATCATGCTATGGAATGCTACGGTGGCGAATCTGTTGGAGTGAGTTGGTTTTCTATAGATATTAAAATCATGATTTGGAAAATTTTGATTTCTTGAAAAATTGTATTCAGATTTATAAGTAATGTTATTGCTAAATTAAAGTTATAAAAAGATAAGAAATGTTTAAAATTAACATCAGTTACAATAATAAGGAATCCCGTAAGTATCCAGCCAAACTTCTGTAGACCATCCTTGGGTTAAAACAAACAAGAAAAGTCATGTGTACAAACCGTCGATCTCGCGCCGTTATCCGTCTATCTGTTTGTGATTTTTACAAAAAAACACAGAATATAGACAGATATCTGTTTATATTATATATTTAAATTGTATAAATTAAATTTAAATTTAATTTTAAATTAAATGTCGACAGTAATTATTTTCGAATTGGTAACGATTTTAAATATTTAAAGCTAAAGATCTTAATAGCCTTACATTTTATTAAAAAACTGTCAGCACAAAGCAGTTGAAGAATTTATTTCTTCAAGAAATGGTATAAAACGTTTAAATATCAAATAACAATTAACTGATAAATTTAAACTTTTATCAAATAAAAAAGATTGTCTGATCAAAGAATTCCGTTAGACTTACAGTAAATGGCAATGTCTCAGCTGATTGTTGTTTGGTCTTACAACGTCTTACACAATTATTTGTAGAAATAAATTCTCCAACTTATTTGTTACTTACAGGTTTTTAATAAAATTTATGGTTATTAATATATTTAGCTTTAAATATTTAAAATTGCCGTCGATTGAAAAGAATTATTGTAAAAAAATTATATTTTAAAGGTATATAAAAACTGGGAAATATTAAAAATAACCTATCCCAGTTTTTGCTCGATTTATTTCACTACGGTAGAAATCTGCTTGAACTAGCTTCATTAAAGCAAAAAGCTACATAGCCCAGTACCTGGACGTTTTGGGGAAGAAATTCTTCAAAATAATACTAATTCGCTTGAACATTTGGTAGTAGCTAGGGAAGACCCAAAAACAAACGTGATACGGTGCCAATAGGTGTTCTCACCTTGGGGTTAAAACCGCCCCTTTTTAGGGGTGTAAATTCTGACATGTAAAACAGCTACAGAAATCGATACATTGTCTTATTTTAAGCTTAAAATATTCTTGAACATTTTTTTTTTAAAGTAAATATTTTCGGATTTGTTCCTGATTGTAAGAGTCGATTTAACGATTGTACTGATTGTATGAGTCGGCACGAAAGAAACGGTTCTCGTACTTTGGACTCCAAGCGTACAATACCCTTCCTACGAACGTCAAAACCCTGAATTGTGAAACATTTAAAGCTCATTTAAAGAAAAGATATTAGTTAAGACTTACACCATAGTTATGACTTGAGGTCTTATAAAACATTGTAAACTGAAGATCACTTAAAATAAAGGCATTATTTATTTATTTAAGACTAAAAAAATGTGTTTTCTAACGGATTTTCACGAATAACTTCAAAAGATTATAATTGAGAAAAAATATGTACCTTGTTCAATCACTTTTATTTCATAGTGAAATAAAAGTGATTGAACAAGGTATATATTTTTTCCCAATTATATATTGTTTCCAATCCAGGGTCAATATGATTATTAAAAAGTTTAGATTTAAGAGCGAGAAAAATGTTACTATCAAACAGAAGGCTTATAAAATATTTAAAATATTCTTCTTTTTTGTTTTGTTTTTCGTAGTTGCAATTCTGACAAAGTTACGGTTCGCCAAATATGTCACGATTTTTGTCAACTGTCGAAACAGAAACTTTAAACGTCGAATAGTAGAAAAACTAATCGTAGATAACTAATTGAATATTTTTTTATAGTACGTAAAAGGGCCTTTAAAATGAGTTTTGGCCAAGTCAATATCATTTAAATTGACGGTTCAAATTGACGGAGTTGTCATCAAAAGAAACAGTTGTATTCGCTTTGGTTACGAAAAAATTGGCTACTAACTACTAACATTTACGGAATTTATGAAATTAATCTTGGTCTAGCTATAATTTACTTTGTCAATGTAGTGCAAAGAAGTTCTAGGAGTTTGGTCATTTACAATGCATTATAAAAAGAAAAGTTCAATTTACATATACAACAATTTTTTAATTTATTTGAAAATTGAATGTCTTTTCAAAATAACTCGAAAACTATGCAGGTTACGTATAATACAGTAAAATACCAAAATATAGCATTTTTATTTTTAAAAGTTTTGTTATTTTTGTTTTTAAAAATGTTGTTATTTTTTTATCTAGCATGAAATCTGATAGAAATACCGCTGTTTGGATAAATTACCTTAAGCAAAACCCAACGTATCGGAGCATTTTAACTTCAATAATAAACCCAACATATCGGAGCATTTTAACATCAATAATAAACCCAACGTATCGGAGCATTTTAACTTCAATAATAAACCAAACGTATCGGAGCATTTTAACTTCAATAATAAAAAAAATTTAAATTAAAATTGAATTCACGGGTTTTATAGCCCTTTAAATTCTCTAAAAAATTCCTTTTTGATCAATTGGATACCTTAAAAATCAAAGGAGTTATCGTTGAAAAACCAATTGCATTTCATTCGAGGATATTTTGCAGAAATTATAAATACACGTGAACATGCTATTTTATATGTGTATGAGTTCATTCTCGTATCAAGCGCATGAATATGCATATTTATTTATTACTAATAGATTAATTAAAATTAATTGAAATTAAAAATGTTTAATTATTTATTACTGGAAATAAATGTTGCCCATAATGTTAGTTGTATATGGATAGCGACTCTATTCTTATTCTGTGCTCTGTGTCCTCAACGTCCTCTAGATTGAAACATGTATTTAGGCCAAAAAGGTGCGTGTTGGTCGATAGGGTTGGGCGTGCGATTTGCAACAGTGAGACAACCCAATATGGCCATAACAATAGTGATAATATTGCGACAATCTACCTGCAGTAATACCATAAATATAGTTTCCTAAGCTAAAATAATAATTTTTCATTCTGAAACTAATTCTGATTAATATTTATCATACTGCAAAATATTACCAACGACTAAAAAATGTAGATATCAGTGCCCACGAAAAAGGACGAAATATTTCTAGTATTGCATTTGCTGAATAACACGAAATAATGTAAACTAGATAATTTATAGAACTTTAGTTAAGAACTGTTCCTTTAACAAAATGGAAATATTAAAATAGAATTGTCCACTTAATACTAACCTCTATACAGCCTAGATCTGTAGAGATTGACACGTAGTGCCGTGCGAATGTGGCTTGAGATATTTACGGAAATACTTTTTTCATTGCTCGTAGGCTTGAATGTTTTTATGCATATTTAGCCGACCAGAAGTGGACGGGCTATTTGAGATCGAGAATCGTCGCAATTCGAGCACTGGTTTGGGGACTTGTAGCAATTAGTAAACAGCCTCTAGGCTGTGTTAGAGTAACGAGGGTCATTAGTATAGTGTCCATAGTATGCATATACTAACGTACATAATTCAAAATCCAAGATCTATATTATTGTTAGCGATTGGTTGTCGTTGCCAACTATTTAGTTATGCTTTATATTCGTTCGTTTTTAGTTAGTCTTACTCACAAATAGGCCTACAAAGTTCATACACTCTGAAAACCCCATTTGCCTGATAATTAACACGCTAAGAATGAACAAATACAAATTAATTGCTACCAACTTTTAAAAATAAAAACTAGTAAAAGATGTGAGTAGTTAAATGTGTAATAATTATTTTATTTAAGAAATTACAAAGTTAAAGGAAATAGATCCTCACGATATTGCAACATGCCAATAATAAATAAACTCTGCGCACACCTGGGAAATTAAAACAGAAAAATAAAAAAATCATCTAAAATCGTAAATAGTTCTAAAGAGGACATAGAGAACGTTTACTAATAAGCAACAGTGACTGTTTTTAACGACTAATTGTAAATATTACTTACAAAGTACTTACTGTATTTGTGTCTGAGCAATTTATCATAAGTTTAATGAATATTTCAGATTATTTCTGAAGACGGCAAAGTGTTAAGTATTTACAAAAACTTTACGTAGAAAACAATAATAGTTTCAAGTCCACAATACGTTAACCATATCATTTTACTCACGGTACTACTACTAACTAATAGTCAAAGACACGTGATCGATAAGAAAAACAATAATAGTTTCAAGTCCACAATACGTTAACCATATCATTTTACTCACGGTACTACTACTAACTAATAGTCAAAGACACGTGCTCGATAAGAAAAACAATAATAGTTTCAAGTCCACAATACGTTAATCATATCATTTTACTCACGGTACTACTACTAACTAATAGTCAAAGACACGTGCTCGATAAGAAAAACAATAATAGTTTCAAGTCCACAATACGTTAATCATATCATTTTACTCACGGTACTACTACTAACTAATAGTCAAAGACACGTGCTCGATAAGAAAAACAATAATAGTTTCAAGTCCACAATACGTTAAACGTATCATTTTACTCACGGTACTACTACTAACTAATAGTCAAAGACACGTGCTCGATAAGAAAAACAATAATAGTTTCAAGTCTACAATACGTTAATCATATCATTTTACTCACGGTACTACTACTAACTAATAGTCAAAGACACGTGCTCGATAAGAAAAACAATAATAGTTTCAAGTCTACAATACGTTAATCATATCATTTTACTCACGGTACTACTACTAACTAATAGTCAAAGACACGTGCTCGATAAGAAAAACAATAATAGTTTCAAGTCTACAATACGTTAATCATATCATTTTACTCACGGTACTACTACTAACTAATAGTCAAAGACACGTGCTCGATAAGAAAAACAATAATAGTTTCAAGTCTACAATACGTTAATCATATCATTTTACTCACGGTACTACTACTAACTAATAGTCAAAGACACGTGATCGATAAGAAAAACCTGCATAAGTTGAATAAATATCAGAACTTAGTCAAGCGATGAGCTTGATGATGAATAGGCTATAACATGTATAGGCCTACTACAAGAATATAATTCTAATTAAAAGGAAATGACAAAAATCACTCGATAAGAAGTGTACCCTGCAAAAACTTTAATAAAATTCTGATAAAAATATAAAATTACAAAGGCCAAAATACTTTCCATCGTACATACTTTCACGGTCAAAAATATATTAAATAAATCATTAATGAGGAACATAACTTATACAACATCACGTATAATTTAAAAAGAAAACAATAAATAAGCCCAAAAAGTAGTTTAACCAACATAACATCATGATAACACCAAGAAATGGCAGACAATAAGCCCAACAAGTAGTGTAACCTGCATAACATCATGATCACGCCAAGCAATGGCAGGCAATAAGCACAACAAGTAGTGTAACCTGCATAACATCATGATCACGCCAAGCAATGGCAGGCAATAAGCACAACAAGTAGTGTAACCTGCGCAACATCATGATCACGCCAAGCAATGGCAGGCAATAAGCACAACAAGTAGTGTAACCTGCACAACATCATGATCACGCCAAGCAATGGCAGGCAATAAGCATAACAAGTAGTGTAACCTGAATAACATCATGATCACGCCAAGCAATGGCAGGCAATAAGCACAACAAGTAGTGTAACCTGCACAACATCATGATCACGCCAAGCAATGGCAGGCAATAAGCATAACAAGTAGTGTAACCTGAATAACATCATGATCACGCCAAGCAATGGCAGGCAATAAGCACAACAAGTAGTGTAACCTGCATAACATCATGATCACGCCAAACTATGGCAGGCAATAAGCATAACAAGTAGTGTAACCTACATAACATCATGATCACGCCAAACTATGGCAGGCAATAAGCACAACAAGTAGTGTAACATCATGATCACGCCAAGCAATGGCAGGCGTTAAGCACAACAAGTAGTGTAACCTGCATAACATCATGATCACGCCAAACTATGGCAGGCAATAAGCACAACAAGTAGTGTAACATCATGATCACACCAAGAAATGGTAGGCAATAGGCACAACAAGTAGTGTAACCTGCATAATATCATGAGCACGCCAAGCAATGGCAGGCAATAATAGTGTATGAAAGATGTGTCTACAGACAGACAGGACATTGAGTTTACACAATTCCCTAATGAATCTGGATCTGGAGTATGATATGACGGGATTTTTCTCCATCTTACTTATAACAAGTAGGCGAGGTGTATTAGCAACCTCAAAAGTTTGACAACACATTTTTATTAATGATCTTCATACTAAAAAAGAACGTTGTGCCATAAAATCTTTGCAGGTTAAATGCACACTGTTAACAATGGAATTTTCGGTTGGAGCTGGGATTGTAGGCTACCTCTACTGAATACAGGCAGCCGTATGGTGAACTGAGAGAAGTATTCTTTATTCAAAATATCTGGTCAAAGAAAATATTTTGTTAGCGCGTGCTATAAGGGGCACCTGTGTTGACTGTCCCTTGGACAACAAGGACTTGGCGGTGACAGTGACAGGCGAAGCCCCTTGACCTTGTCGACGAGGAACTTATTTGGTGGGTCCCTATTGGAAAGTGAATTAAGTTATTAACAATAGGTTTGGCGGCCTTTTCAACAATCCTTCGTCTATAGATCCATTCAGCTGACCTTATATGTAAAGTAAATAAAACCAACATTTCAAGTGTTATTCTAGTATTGCTTTTGAATTCAACATAACTAACTTAGGCCCCTTACTAAAATTTTAAAAATTATTTTGATTAATTTGCTATGAAAAAAATATCGAAGGCTAAACTATGGCTGATCTTTTTTAGTTTAATTTGATTCATAATAAATAGTAAAGAATATTCCATTTAAAGAAAAGCTGTATACATAGTAAATGTTATGACGACAGTTTGAATTACTAGTTTCATTCTCATTTAGTTTTAGATGCTGTAAGAGTTGGACAAGACAACTAACTCAAGGATTGTCAAAGGTATTAACTGCCTCACTACTCACTACAGGATTTGCAAAGTCTGTAAAGATGCGCAACTTCCTGACCCCACACTACAGGATGAGCAAAGCCTGTAGAGAGGTGGTAACTGCCTCACCATTCACTACAGGATTGTTAAAGTCTGTAGAGAGGTGGTAACTTCCTGACCCCACACTACAGGATGAGCAAAGCCTGTAGAGAGGTGGTAACTGCCTCACCATTCACTACAGGATTGTTAAAGTCTGTAGAGAGGTGGTAACTGCCTCACCATTCACTACAGGATTGTTAAAGTCTGTAGAGAGGTGGTAACTTCCTGACCCCACACTACAGGATGAGCAAAGCCTGTAGAGAGGTGGTAACTGCCTCACCATTCACTACAGGATTGTTAAAGTCTGTAGAGAGGTGGTAACTTCCTGACCCCACACTACAGGATGAGCAAAGCCTGTAGAGAGGTAGTAACTGCCTCACCATTCACTACAGGATTGTTAAAGTCTGTAGAGAGGTGGTAACTGCCTCACCATTCACTACAGGATTGTTAAAGTCTGTAGAGAGGTGGTAACTTCCTGACCCCAC
Organism: Stictocephala bisonia; assembly: GCA_035578905.1. Taxonomy (NCBI): domain Eukaryota; kingdom Metazoa; phylum Arthropoda; class Insecta; order Hemiptera; family Membracidae; genus Stictocephala; species Stictocephala bisonia. The sequence goes on from JAQJVL010000375.1 coordinate 246,803, forward strand.
ACTACAGGTTGAGCAAAGCCTGTAGAGAGGCGGTAACTGCCTCACCATTCACTACAGGATTGTTAAAGTCTGTAGAGAGGTGGTAACTTCCTGACCCCACACTACAGGATGAGCAAAGCCTGTAGAGAGGTGGTAACTGCCTCACCATTCACTACAGGATTGTTAAAGTCTGTAGAGAGGTGTTAACTGCCTGACCCCTCACAACAGGATTCGGAAGGTCTGTAGAGACGCGCAACAGACTGACCCCTCACTAAAGGATTGGCAAAGCTGTAGAGAGGCGGTAACTGCCTGACCTCTCACTAGAGGATTTGCAAAGTCTGTAAAGATACGCAACTGCCTGACCCCACACTGCAGGATTGACAAAGTCTGTAGAGATGCGCAACTTCCTGACCCCACACTTCAGGATTGGAAAAGCCTGTAGGGAGGTGGTAACTGCCTCACCATTCACTACAAGATTGTTAAGGTCTGTAGAGAGGTGGTAACTGCCTGACCCCTCACTACAGGATTGGCAAAGTGTATAGAGATGCGCAACTCCTGACCCCACACTACAGGATTGGCAAAGTATTTAGAGAAGTGGTTACTGCATCACCACTCATAACAGGATTCGGAAGGTCTGTAGAGAGGCGGTAACTGCCTGAACCCTCACTACAGGATTGGCAAAGTCTGTAAAGATACGCAACTGCCTGACCACTCACTACAAGATTGGCAAAGCCTGTAGAGAGGCGGTAACTGCCTGACCCCTCACTAAAGGATTGGCAAAGTCTGTAGAGAGGCGATAACTGCCTCACCACTCACAACAAGATTGGCAAAGCCTGTAGAGAGGTGGTAACCGCCTGACCCCTCACTAAAGGATTGGCAAAGTCTGTAGAGAGGCGATAACTGCCTCACCACTCACTACAAGATTGGCAAAGCCTGTAGAGAGGCGGTAACTGCCTGACCATCACATGGCTATCAACTGCTCGACTGTTAATGAGTTGTTCAAGGAGTGTGGCTGTCCAAAATACAGCGAGGTCAGTTAATGGAAGAGGTAGGAAATCGTCTTTACTCTTGTCAATAAGGACGGATCGCAAAGAGTTTACGCTTATAGAACAACTGACCGAGCTACAGTTTCCGGAACTTCCGCTGAGATTACGTACGAGTATATGACTGACCGAGCTAAAGTTTCCGGAACTTCCGCTGAGACTACGTACGAGTATATAACTGACCGAGCTAAAGTTTCCGGAACTTCCGCTGAGATTACGTACGAGTATATGACTGACCGAGCTACAGTTCCCGGAACTTCCGCTGAGACTACGTTCGAGTATATGACTGACCGAGCTACAGTTCCCGGAACTTCCGGTGAGATTACGTCCGAGTATATAACTGACCGAGCTACATACAGTTCCCGGAACTTCCGCTGAGATTACGTACGAGTATATAACTGACCAAGCTACATACAGTTCCCGGAACTTCCGCTGAGATTACGTACGAGTATATAGCCGACGAAGCTACAGTTCCCGAAACTTCCGCTGAGACTACGTACGAATATATAACTGACCGAGCTACAGTTTTCGGAACTTCCACTGAGATTACATACGAGTATATAACTGACGTCTCTCGCCACTGCGGAGACCTTACTTGTGCTTAGATATTTATTGTGAACAGGGGCTCCTTTTAATTGTTATGATTCACCACAATGTGACCGAAAGAGCTAGCTATAAACGCATTTATGTGTAAATACTTGCTACTCGCAAAGGGCAAAAAAGTGCAAGCTTGTAAATGACACGTACTCTTGCCGAATAGACTTCTATAGAAAATGAATCATTTAAAGCTAAAAATAAACAAATAAAACATCCTCATACAAAGTTGTGTCCGTAAAATATCAGAAACAGATGTATTTGATTTAATATAGGCCTACTCTAAATTTAAAATAGAGATCTCTTCTAACGCTGTCAGTTAACCTTTCTACTATAAGAGGTCAGTAAAAAGGAATGTAGCACTAATGAATATACAATTCTATAAACAATATGTAGTTGTCTATCTTAATAAATAAACAATACCTTTGAAGTTGTAACAATTCAACATTGAACATTGTTGGGAAGATAAGACTGAGGGTAGTGATTGATACTATGCAAGATTACAAATAATAAGTTATTTAACTCCCAAGTACATGTTGGAGTTGTTAGACCAAGGTTTACTTCAGAAATTGTAACGTATTGGTATATTTCTATTACCTTATTACAGCGTATTATTACTTCAAAGTCAGTTTTAGGATAAAATTACTGGCACTTTATCAATGCTATTTTGAAAAGTACATCCTGAAATGTATAAGCTGCTGTAATTTAAATAATGTATATCCCAAATACAACTTAAAATATGTGTGCTTTGTTAAATTCTAACTTACAATTTATGCTATAGATATGCTGCTTAGAAAACGACCTCTGAACGCAATGGTGCGAGTACGATGCACTGAGTGGTGGAAAAGAGTCAGAGAACTACTTTTCCCCACTGTGTAATTTCATTTAAAAATTGTCATGCCAACTTAGATAACGGAAGGCCGCGTGCTGGCGGCGCAATAGCTCCGCCGATTAGTCTTTAGCAGCTAAGGAACATTGGTTTGTTTGATTAACACCAACGAATCAAGCTTAGAACGATTAAATTAAATCATTTAGTATTCAAATAGCCCTAACAATTAATAAAATCAATAACACAATGATTAATAATGTAAACAATAAACAGAAAGTAAATGAACTTGTACAGTTCATTATTATTTTTCTAAACCAAACATTTTTGCGTAAGTTAAGCACTTGGAGGGAAGTTAGTCACGCCCTTCAAATCAGGCAGCTAAGCTGTAGAATAATTCCTTTGCTGCTGGAACCCCTAAATACGCTAAATATAACACGCAGGTCGCCAACTGTCTGACCAAATTATAGTTTATGTATTAACTTATAGTGAACATTCATTTATTTACGTGCTGGTACTCGGAATGACTAGTAGGTTGCGTAGTAGCCTGACCAGTCGGGATGACAAGTATGTTGTGTAGTGGTCACCTTTCTCACGTTCTGGTCACTCGGGATGGCTAGTAGGTTGCGTAGTAGCCTGACCAGTCGGGATGACAAGTATGTTGTGTAGTGGTCATCTTTCTCACGTTCTGGTCACTCGGGATGGCTAGTAGGTTGCGTAGTAGCCTGACCAGTCGGGATGACAAGTATGTTGTGTAGTGGTCATCTTTCTCACGTCCTGGCTACTCGGGATGGCTAGTAGGTTGCGTAGTGGTCACCTTTCTCACGTTCTGGTCACTCGGGATGGCTAGTAGGTTGCGTAGTAGCCTGACCAGTCGGGATGACAAGTATGTTGTGTAGTGGTCATCTTTCTCACGTTCTGGTCACTCGGGATGGCTAGTAGGTTGCGTAGTAGCCTGACCAGTCGGGATGACAAGTATGTTGTGTAGTGGTCATCTTTCTCACGTTTTGGTCACTCGGGATGGCTAGTAGGTTGCGTAGTAGCCTGACCAGTCGGGATGACAAGTATGTTGCGTAGTGGTCACCTTTCTCACGTTCTGGTCACTCGGGATGGCTAGTAGGTTGCGTAGTAGCCTGACCAGTCGGGATGGCTAGTATGTTGTGTAGTGGTCACCTTTCTCACGTTCTGGTCACTCGGGATGGCTAGTAAGTTGCGTAGTAGCCTGACCAGTCGGGATGGCTAGTAGGTAAGTTGTGTAGTGGTCACCTTTCTCACGTCCTGGTCACTCGGGATGGTTAGTAGGTTGCGTAGTGGCCTGACCGGTCGGGATGGTAGTATGTTGTGTAGTGGTAACCTTTCTCACGTCCTGGTCACTCGGGATGGCTAGTAGGTTGCGTAGTGGCCTGACCAGTCGGGATGGTAGTATGTTGTGTAGTGGTCACATTTCTCACGTCCTGGTCACTCGGGATGGCTAGTAGGTTGCGTAGTGGCCTGACAAGTAGGGATGGCAAGTATGTTATGTAGTGGTCAACTTTCTCACGTCCTGGTCACTCGGGATGGCTAGTAGGTTGCTTAGTGGCCTGAGCAGTCGGGATGGTAGTATGTTGTGTAGTGGTCACCTTTCTCACGTCCTGGTCACTCGGGATGGCTAGTAGGTTGCGTAGTGGCCTGACCAGTCGGGATGGTAGTATGTTGTGTAGTGGTCACATTTCTCACGTCCTGGTCACTCGGGAGGGCTAGTAGGTTGCGTAGTGGCCTGACAAGTAGGGATGGCAAGTATGTTGTGTAGTGGTCAACTTTCTCACGTCCTGGTCACTCGGGATGGCTAGTAGGTTGCGTAGTGGCCTGACCAGTCGGGATGGCAAGTATGTTGTGTAGTGGTCACCTTTCTCACGTCCTGATCACTCGGGATGGCAAGTAGGTTGCGTAGTAGCCTGACCAGTCGGGATGGCAAGTATGTTGTGTAGTGGTCACCTTTTTCACGTCCTGGTCACTCGGGATGGCTAGTAGGTTGCGTAGTTGTCACCTTTCTCACGTCCTGGCCACTCAGGATGGCTAGTAGGTTGTGTAGTGGCCTGATCACTCGGGATGGCTAGTATGTTGTGTAGTGGTCACCTTTCTCACGTCCTGGCTACTCGGGATGGCTAGTAGGTTGCGTAGTGGTTACCTTTCTCACGTCCTGGCCACTCAGGATGGCTAGTAGGTTGCGTAGTGGCCTGACCAGTCGGGATGGCTAGTATGTTGTGTAGTGGTCACCTTTCTCACGTTCTGGCCACTCGGGATGACTAGTAGGTCACGTAGAAGTCACCTTTCTCACGTTGTGGCCACTCGGAACGAATTTTCTGACGTCAACATTGGCCAGTTCAGATAGGACTTCTTTTTACTGTATTGCGCTGATCTAAAACATTGTGGTCGTATTTAAAAGGCCACCTAAAATTAATTTATTCGTCTTTTATTCATATCCCTCACCACCATTGTTCCATCTTATTTGTCATAAATAATTATGGCTAAGTTGTTGAGTTGAATTATATTCTTTAGTATTATATGTTGTCACTTATTCTGAGATATAGTGTTATTAGTTGTTGAATGAATTATTGTTTTATATATATAAAAAACAATAATTCATTCACACACACACACACACACACACACACACACACACACACACACACACACACACACACACACACACACACACACACACACACACACACACACACACACACACACACACACACACACACACACACACACACACACACACACACACACACACACACACACACACACACACACACACACACACACACACACACACACACACACACACACACACACACACACACACACACACACACACACACACACACACACACACACACACACACACACACACACACACACACACACACACACACACACACACACACACACACACACACACACACACACACACACACACACACACACACACACACACACACACACACACACACACACACACACACACACACACACACACACACACACACACACACACACACACACACACACACACACACACACACACACACACACACACACACACACACACACACACACACACACACACACACACACACACACACACACAACACACACACACACACACACACACACACACACACACACACACACACACACACACACACACACACACACACACACACACACACACACACACACACACACACACACACACACACACACACACACACACACACACACACACACACACACACATACACACACACACACACACACACACACACACACACACACACATATATTGTCAACGTGTTATTATTTGTTATTGTTTCACTGTAGTTTAAACAATTATTTGATAACAAATTCAGTTGATTGTACCTTAGACAATTGAGTTTGATTATGATAATGAAACACCAACACAATACACGGAAAAGTTTATATGTATATTGAATTAAAAGGGTATTTAAATCGCAAGAAAATTGTCTTTCATCCTCTAATATATGATTTATGTTGTATTCAAATTAACTTGTTAAATTAACAAGAAATGTAGTTTGTTTTCCCTTTATTAATAATAATAATTTTCTGATCTGTGAGAGTTTTAGATTTATCTATTGAATATATTTATATTATTGTTTCAATTTGTTGTTGTTATTTATTTATTATGCGATTTAATTTAGTTTATCTCTTAAATAGCTGTTTTGCTAAAGAGATTAAATTAAAGCTGCAATGTAAAAGTAATTGACAAGAAAATAATACACGACTTTTTGATTTGAATTTTTTAATTATGGAACCTTAATTATAATAATAATAAAAGTTAATTAATAATATTTAACCTATAGATAATGCGGTATACATTTAAATGTACACTGTAATGTTTTCCCATTTGAGGTTTCTTTTGAAACGTTGTACTGTTTCAGTATGGTATGGCATACTGTGTGTAATTCGTTAATGAAAACAAAGCATTTACGCCTAATTATTTATCGTTACAAGCTGCCTGAAACAAAACAAATTTACATAGAGTTTAATTATGTGTATGAAAATAAATTTGTTATACTGTATAAATAACCTTTAAAACCTTATGAAAAATAATTTATTTCTAAGAAGTCACATCATGTGTCTATAAATGAAGCAGTTTTTTTTTATATAGGTTCATCGTGTAGCCAGAAATAGAGCAGTTATTTCTAAATAGTTTCATTACGTATGCGTAAACGAAACAGTTAATTCCAAAAGTATGTTCGAAGAAGGATAAGTGGTTTCTAAGCAGTTTTATTTGATAGCCGGTAAAGAAGCAGTTACACCATTTGTAAATATAAATAGTTTTATTATTTCTAACAAATTCTAGGTCTTCGGGGTTCGACCGCGTCAATTGGCTATGTACAAACATTGCCGACGTTTCGGCCACATTGCAGTAGGCCATCCTCAGGGCGAGACGATCACAGTCACAGAATTTGACTGGCAGGTACGGGCAATGTGGCCGAAACGTCGGCAATGTTTGTACATAGGCAATTGACGCGGTCGATCCCCGAAGACCTAGAATTTGTTAGTGATAGTGACGACCGTGGAAGCCTATCCATGAAGAAAAGTTTTATTATTTGTCGGAAACGAAGCAGTTACTTATAAGCAGTTTCATTACATGACTGGGAACAAATCAGTTCTTTCTAATTAGTCATGTTATTTATCTGGAAACGAATCAGTTATTTCTAATTAGTCTTGTTATTTAGCTGGAAACGAATCAGTTATTTCTAAGTAGTCTTGTTATTTAGCTGGAAACGCGTCACTTGTTTCTAAGTAGTCTTGTTATTTAGCTGGAAACGCGTCAGTTATTTCTAAGTAGTCTTGTTATTTAGCTGGAAACGCGTCAGTTGTTTCTAAGTAGTCTTGTTATTTAGCTGGAAACGCGTCAGTTGTTTCTAAGTAGTCTTGTTATTTAGATGGAAACGCGTCAGTTGTTTCTAAGTAGTCTTGTTATTTGCTGGAAACAAATCAGTTATTTTTAAGTAGTCCTGTTATGTAGCTGGAAACGAATCAGTTATTTCTAAGTAGTCTTGTTATTTAGCTGGAAACGAATCAGTTATTTCTAAGTAGTCTTGTTATTTAGCTGGAAACGAATCAGTTATTTCTAAGTAGTCTTGTTATTTAGCTGGAAACGAATCAGTTATTTCTAAGTAGTCTTGTTATTTGCTGGAAACGAATCAGTTATTTCTAAGTAGTCTTGTTATTTATCTGGAAACGAATAAGTTATTTCTAAGTAGTCTTGTTATTTAGCTGGAAACGAATCAGTTATTTCTAAGTAGTCTTGTTATTTGCTGGAAACGAATCAGTTATTTCTAAGTAGTCTTGTTATTTAGCTGGAAACGCGTCAGTTGTTTCTAAGTAGTCTTGTTATTTAGCTGGAAACGAATCAGTTATTTTTAAGTAGTCTTGTTATTTAGCTGGAAACGAATCAGTTATTTCTAAGTAGTCTTGTTATTTAACTGGAAACGAATCAGTTATTTGTAAGTAGTCTTGTTATTTAGCTGGAAACAAATCAGTTATTTCTAAGTAGTCTTGTTATTTAGCTGGAAACGAATCAGTTATTTCTAAGTAGTCTTGTTATTTAGCTGGAAACGAATCAGTTATTTCTAAGTAGTCTTGTTATTTAGCTGGAAACGAATAAGTTATTTCTAAGTAGTCTTGTTATTTGCTGGAAACGAATCAGTTATTTCTAAGTAGTCTTGTTATTTAGCTGGAAACGAATCAGTTATTTCTAAGTAGTCTTGTTATTTAGCTGGAAACGAATCAGTTATTTGTAATTAGTCTTGTTATTTAGCTGGAAACGAATCAGTTGTTTCTAAGTAGTCTTGTTATTTAGCTGGAAACGAATCAGTTATTTCTAAGTAGTCTTGTTATTTAGCTGGAAACGAATAAGTTATTTCTAAGTAGTCTTGTTATTTAGCTGGAAACGAATAAGTTATTTCTAAGTAGTCTTGTTATTTAGCTGGAAACGAATCAGTTATTTCTAAGTAGTCTTGTTATTTAGCCGGAAACGAATCAGTTATTTCTAAGTAGTCTTGTTATTTAACTGGAAACGAATCAGTTATTTCTAAGTAGTCTTGTTATTTAGCTGGAAACGAATCAGTTATTTCTAAGTAGTCTCGTTATTTAGGTGGAAACGAATCAGTTATTTCTAAGTAGTCTTGTTATTTAGCTGGAAACGAATCAGTTATTTGTAATTAGTCTTGTTATTTAGCTGGAAACGAATCAGTTGTTTCTAAGTAGTCTTGTTATTTAGCTGGAAACGAATCAGTTGTTTCTAAGTAGTCTTGTTATTTAGCTGGAAACGAATCAGTTATTTGTAAGTAGTCTTGTTATTTAGCTGGAAACGAATCAGTTATTTGTAATTAGTCTTGTTATTTAGCTGGAAACGAATCAGTTGTTTCTAAGTAGTCTTGTTATTTAGCTGGAAACGAATCAGTTATTTCTAAGTAGTTTTTCATTATATAACAAAAAAAGATGCATTTACTTCTGTATAGTTGGTATGGCTGGAAATCAAGCAGTTGTTTCTACTGTATATCTGGAAAAGAAGCAGATATTTCTAAATAGTTTCATTATAGTGCCGGAAATGGGGCAGTAATTTCTATACTGTTTCACAATGTAACCGGAAACAAACAATTATTTCTACATCGTTTCAATATGGGTGGCCTGCTTTAATTTCCATGCAAATTATCCAGCCGTCATTGATGGGTTATCATAATGGGAGAAATTAATTCCAAACATAGTTGTCACCCCAGGCTATGATGGGGGACTTTTCCCGATATTTCCATCGCTTTTATTATTCGCTGTAATGTAGTTAGAAGAGAATGAGCCGGTGATTTTGTTTATCAGGCTGACCAACCTTTCATTGATAGTTCACGACCCATCTGCTGATTTACTTTAGTGTTAATATTTTAAGTTTTAACTTGACTTAGCGGCTGAGCCGACAGTTGATTGCTCTTTTAAATCAATTGTTGGCCGTAAATTAATTTTTAAGTACATTTGAGAGTTAGAATAAGTACTTTTTTTAGTGTTTCAGTACAGATAAGCAAAATGAAATGCAGCATCCCGCTAGCCCCCTGGAGTAAGGCTTGTTACTGAAACCTGACGTCCGCCCATTTACTCTACTGACCATGTCCATGCTAGGTGGGTGATTCACGATCGGTGGTTGAGTAAGTAATCTCATTGATTTTATAGACACATCGATTTTCCATCCAATCTTAAATTTAAGTTTCAAATTATCAGCTGTTTTTGTGGTCCATTGTGGAGCGCTTGTGTAATCACATATTAATTTAAAGCAGTTAAACCAGCTGTAGTAACAGAACCCACTAACAAACCAAATGACAGGCACCAATATTCATACTAGATGTATTACATATATGATAGATAATATTAAAATAATATTAATATTAAAAATGATGGAAATGTGGTGGTTTGTGGTGTATCGTTTAAAGGTGAATTGCGATGTTCTAAGTTTTTAAATAGCCAATGTTCTGACTGCCTTGTCAGCGAAGAGCCCTCCGCCGTGGAAATACGAGTACATCAGCGATCCGCTCCAAAAGGATAGATCAGTTCCCCTGATTCAGTAACAAATTTATTTAGACATTTATATAGAACAATTTAAATCAGTAATAAATCAGTGTGTTTTTAGTTATGTCAGGGGATCTGAGCAGTAGTCTACGGCATATTTTTCAATGGAGAAGCAAAACTATAAGCATACGATTCGGACTATGGAGGAACGGAAACAGATAAAATCTGCACAACTGAATTTGGAGGCTCTATTGTTTGAATTTCTTAAAAGCAATCAGTGACTGCACTCTCATCTGCAGAAGAAGAATGTCGAGCTACTACAAGCGGAATTCAAGAATTATATTGGATTCGTAGAATCATGAGTGGACTCAGAATGGACAAAATGAACGAACCAACAAATATGTTTTTTGATAGTAAATCTGCTATGCACATGTTGGAAAATGTAGATGAGAAGAAAAGGTCACAAAAGGGAAGAAGTACATAGAAGTAGGGCGACAATTTGTAAATCAACACATTTGTACGTCTATTCCATGTGAATAGTAAAGAACAAGTAGCTGATATTTTAACAAGAAAAGAGAATTTGAAGGACAACGTCAGAAGCTGCTTAAGTAGGAGTGTTGATATTTACAGCTGATCATATATAAGCAGCTATAACAGACTTTATAATATTAGTCTACTTTAAGTGCAATGTTTGTTTTTAAATCATATTTTAGTCAGACATTGTTCTGTTGACACTTGAGTTTGTTAGTTTTTTTTCTTTTTCTAAGTGTTAATTAAAAGTTTATTTGAAAATGTATAGTATATATATATATATATATATATATATATATATATATATATATATATATATATATATATATATGGTATTTTTATTAAACCAAACGGCTTTACTATGTATGTTACTACAATACTGTGATATTACTGTATACTTTGAAGCAATTGTGTTATTAAATAAGTTTTTGTTTTCAGATTAAAAATCCAACATTTTATAATTTAAAATAAGTGGTCTTTGCAACAATCCCACGCCATTCAATCAGCGCCCAGTTGAGCAGTCAAAATCTTTGAATCAAAACTAATAGGCTATTAATTTTTTTTATTTCTTTAGTCAGCTCTTTAAGACGCAAGTTAGTTATACCATTGATTTTATACACAAAGATTTTCCATCCAATGTTAAATTTTGAGTCTCAAAATATTAGCTGTTTTTGTGGTCCATTGTGGAGCGCTAGTGTAGTCCCGTGTAAAATGTAATGCAGTTTAAACCAGCTGTGGTTGCGGGCCAGACTAACTAACAAAATTACGGTCACAAAATTTCTATTTTATGGAATATCTATTGTAGGTGTATATAATCAAGAACAAATAAGCCTACACTACTACGTCCTAAGTGTGAATACCCTGAATAGTTTTTTATAAAAAATATAACCTAGTAAGCCATTTTAGACGAAATTTAATTTTAAATTCATTTAAATATTAGTGGTTCAAAATTGTAATTAACACTTTATTCTCAAATTGTATTAATGACTAACAAAGATAAATTTGTTCAGTGTGAACATCAAACTGTTGAAACAATTTTAGTATTCTTAGGAAAACTCGGTATGCCACTGCTCTTCAAACTTTTTTTATTTTTTAAATTTATTTGTTCTTAAAAGTCTGTAGGCTTAAAAGTCATGTTGATTTTAACCCCATAAGAACAATTTGAATTGCGAATCCATATTTTTTCGTTATTTATTTACTAAAAGTTGGATATGAAATGTCATTTTAATCGTTATAATATTGGGCATTGGGTTTGATTTTGATATTTTGAGTATATACGCCTAGTTTTGAAGATGTATGAAAATTAAAACTTCAAATTAAATATTTTTGCTATAAAACCAATTGGAAATTCGTAAAGCAATTCCAAAGCGAAATTTCATTCAGGATCAAATGACATTTGTTAGGAAAAAATTCGTTTTAAGTAACTGTTTAGTTTGTAGGGCCTATACGCGTGATCGTATGTCCGGTACGAAAATAACATTATTCTTGTGGGATTAAAACCAACCTGGCCGACAGCATCTGCGGATTCTTGAGACGCCGACTGTCAATATATGGGTGGATATGGAGTGTGATTAGCGAATGTAGTCAGTGTTACAAACCAAGACCGACTATTCCTTAGAAACGTCATTAATGACAAATGAACAGCCGGTGGTTATCAGCTGACCCCTTTCAAAATGTGTTATGACTCTGATTGTAATCGAACTGAGAATCTTTAGTTTATGAAGTTGGACTTTAGCAACTAAGTTACCGTCTGAATCCAATTTTAATTTTAATTGATGGTACTGCTTTGAAAATAATATATAAAGAAAAGTGTAAAGAGCCCAAACTTTTTTTATTAAATTTACTACTCTACTGATTCACCAATATTTTCCACCAAGACCTCACACAGTAAATTGATATTGTAAATTCTTCTCTGTTTACACTACAACACAAACAGTCGGCTGTTGATGGCCTGTAAAGCCAATGCTGGGGCGATGTTTCTGTCAGTAGGGCCTAGTCGCATTGCCATTAGCAGATCGTTGAGGTGAAACAAAGGCGGCGTCTGTTTGTAGGCGTGGCCGCCAGAGGCGCTAGTGGCTATTGCTATTTCCATACAGTAATAACAATTAAGATTTCTCCTTAACTTTCTTTAAACCCCTAATAGTGATACCTTTTCAACAGTATTTCTAATCACACACCGGTTGATATTTTAACAAAATGTTTCCAAATCAGCACAAGTATTTTATTTTTTTCAAAAATAAAGTTTTAACAAAACATTTATATATAGAGCATATTGAATATAACATGTTTTAAAAAGTTATAAAATCCTACTATGATCTGCAGGCCATGGTTGATATTTCAACCGGTGAACGTTAACGCCAATCTCTAGCTCATTAGTTGAAATATCGAACACGTTTCTTGTGAGTGAAAAAAACACAATATAATTTTATTTTATTTATAAAAATAAAAAGGAACACCATCGAGAAACTAGTAAAAATCTGAGTTGTAAAAGTAGTGGTTTTAGTCAACTGACAAACAAATATGTACGCTGTGACAGAATACTACGTTTGTGTAGACAAAAGAGTTAACAAAATGACTAAAAGTAAAAGTTTTTGTAAATAAAATATTAAAACTATATTAACTAACTCATTAAAAATTACTAAAACTACCATTTAGGGACTGCTAATAAAACACTAAAACTAAATTACTAACGTTCGTCCTATGTAATGGTCAAAGACGATATTACAAAAACTAGGTGGATCATCGTCAATTAATAACGAACAAATATGGAGTCGCAAATAACATTGTTCTTATGGGATTAAAACCAACATGGCCGACAGCCTCTGCAGACTCTTAATGGTTCTTTTAAATCATTATTGATCCATTTATTTCAAAGATAATGTTTATGGCCTATTCCTATTTAGTTTCTCAGGCACTTTTAAACCTCTCGTTTACCATGTAAAATCTTCCTCTATGAAATAACACTGCTAGGATGTAGGCTGGAGTATAGGTGTACAAGACTGTTGTTTAAACATTGCATGCATCTATGAATATCAGACTTCAATTAGGTAGTGAAACATGGTTACTTACATACGGAGAACCATTCACACAGATTTGCAACTGATCTATAAATTGTGAACGGAATGAATGTGTAATGTATTTGATTCTCTTTCAGGAAAAGGAATTCATTCACAAAGGTAAGGCTAAAACCGTAAAATAAGAACCGATTCAGAGACTGAGTTTATTGTTTGCAATAGCAGGGTTTGATATGTAAACATAAAAGTGTGCCTCAAGGAATTTACAAGTAAAGAATCGGACATTGTAATCCAGCTACTGTTTACCCTCTAGGTACATCACTCACAACACGACAGGTACAACAAGATGAGTGCATACAAATAAATGCAGGGCTTGAGCTTAGATAGTCTTTCACAATGTCGGCCTACGGTTAGGCTAGGGTCACATTAAATGATTTTGCTCGTACGGTAAAAGCTCAAAAATCGTCAATGGTAAAATATAGGACCTTTCATATTGTACGGTTCCAACACGGGCACGAATGTAGGTGTCAGTACCACTGACTGGAAACTCGGTAGTACCGTACCGTCTCTTGGTGAGTTGCCCACACTACACGTACGGCAGCTGTGAGCTTGTCTCTCGGTGAGTTCCCCAATTTATACGTGCAGGAGCTGTGAACTTTTCGTCTTCCTTTTTAGTGAGTTTAGATGTTGAAATGTTAATTACTTACATTATATGACCTTCCGATGTCTATAAATTATTACTTTACTACTTCAAGTTAATTGATTTTATATAGGCCTACAATTAGCCTAGGTAACTGTAGTTATCTCATCAAATAGTACACTTTTGAGGACTGTTGTTTTCGGTATTTTATTAATTGGCATGCTTCCAAAATATGTTGATCTAGTGTATATTTAATTTTTTACAATGGAATTTAGTATCACAACTTGGAGGTGAAATACAAAAACAGCCGACAACATCTTTTTTTAATGTAATTTTGGATGAGCTATGAAGCCTAAGTAGGGTTCTTATAGACATCTACGACATAGGCTCTTATAACCCCAACGTTTATGCCAGGCTCTATTTAATGTATTTTGATTTAATTAGGCCCTACTAGTTTCTTAAAAATATAATTTGGCCCTACTTTAATTTATATTTACAATACTAATATATATAAACAGTTCTAAATTTTAATAAAAAACAAAACTTTAAATTTAAAGATGTATGATATTTGGTGTAGGTAAACTGCGATAGTAACAAAGCAGTGTAAAGTAGCGCCAGTGTAAAGTAAACGCCAGCGATTAAATGGTTTATATACATTTCTGGATTGGGTATTTTGCCGTTGAAGAACGGTCTTCAGTGTACTTGCAATTCATCAATACATGCGAAAGTAAGTTACATACAGTGACACTTTTACTATCATTTATAAAATCCTCAAGTAATGTATAAAACGTCTGAAAGTGTTTGGACGGACGCAGAGAATACAATTGCTCATTTGTCAAATTTACATTATACGATTTTGCTGACACGACTAGGTCTACAGCTCGAACGAGTTTGAATCATGACGTGGATGTTTTCACATTGGACGATATTTAATTGGTGATTTCATCATTCAGTCAAGGCGTCCCTGTAATACAAACAGTCTAGTATGGACAGTGATCTAATTATTGTATTTTCGTATTTTTATCGACGTTGCCAAGGTTGGACGTAGCCTATAGTAATCAAAATGATTGCTAATGTACTTTATCTTATGCTAGCCTACAGAAATATAAATGTTATGTTTACATTATTTTTTCATCGGGCAGATCTGTTCAGTTATTTTCGAATTTATAAAAACATCTAGTTTTGGTAAAATGATTCTAGTATGAGTTCATATTGAATAAAATGTTGACTACAATATAACTATCAAATTATCAAGATAAATTAAATATTCACAGTACAAATAATTAACCATATTAGTCTGACAAAATCATAACATTCAGATATTTCTTTTTAGGAAAGTATACCTGCAAACCAAGAACTTAACAATAGTTTTTGTAGCCTATTTAGTTACTTGTATAGACTAGATTAGCCTACGTTGTAGGCTCTATATTAGCAAACTTAAACTTCTCAGATTTAAAAACAATATCACTGTATTTTTATTTTTAACCTATTTATTTCTTAATATTTATAATTTTACAATTAAAAGTAGTTGCTTATGCATGAATATTCTGCTAAATAATTTTGAAAACACTTGAAAGGTTTAATAAATTGTCATAACATATAGGCTACGAAATCTATATGAACACCCCTTCTATAGGACCATGACAAATTACTTGACACGTTAATATAAAATTGATGATATTAAATTTATAGAATCAAATTTAAGTAGCCTACTTATTTTAAGTTAAAGATGAAAAATATTATTAATATGCCAAAAAAGTATAGAAAAAAATGTCAGAATGTCAGATTATAACTGACTGAGTCCCTCGGAAAACATGTTCTTGGTTTACATTTACACTCAAAAATACATATTTCAGCGATGACGTTTTATAACTTAATTCTAATACTAGACTATAACAAATATAATATAGAAAAATAAAATGTTCTATTATTACTTGCTTTAATATTAATTAAGACATTATGTTAGACTATGCTTTCAATATAATAAGACACCGCTAAGTGCAAGACTGAAAAAAGTAACAGAGGTCGCTTTCTTATGGCCGCAGCAAACGCCTCAGTGGCAGATATTTCAGTAATTTTTCAACGAACGTACATCTTTTACATCTGTAGTAGCACAAAATATTATTATTAATTACTAACGTTTACCCTTTAGTGTTTGGGGGAATAAGGGGTACTGACAAGTTTCTGGCCTTGCCATCCGCCTGCAAACTGGAGAAGTAACTACACGATTCACTTTCAGCGCACTATTGGACGTGACCTCTGTTAATTTATCTTCTGTGGTTATGAGGTGATGAGAGTTAACTGTGTCACGAGCATTTTACTTTTACATTTTATAAAGCCAAACCCATCTGGAAAAAAATTAAACATATTAAGCTGAATAATTTCGACTCTACCTACAATTGAACGGATGATGTATCAGGCCTACAATTGTACAGCTGACAAAGCAGGCCTACCATTGTACGGCTGACGAAGCAGACCTACAATTGTACAGCTGATGCTACAATTGAAGCAGGCCTACCATTGTACGGCTGACGAAGCAGACCTACAATTGTACAGCTGATGCTACAATTGAAGCAGGCCTACCATTGTACGGCTGACGAAGCAGACCTACAATTGTACAGCTGACAAAGCAGGCCTACCATTCATTGTACGGCTGACGAAGCAGCCCTACAGTTGTACAGCTGATGCTACAATTGAAGCAGGCCTACCATTGTACGGCTGACGAAGCAGACCTACAATTGTACAGCTGATGCTACAATTGAAGCAGGCCTACCATTGTACGGCTGACGAAGCAGACCTACAGTTGTACAGCTGATGCTACAATTGAAGCAGGCCTACCATTGTACGGCTGACGAAGCAGACCTACAATTGTACAGCTGATGGTACAATTGAAGCAGGCCTACCATTGTTCGGCTGACGAAGCAGACCTACAATTGTACAGCTGATGGTACAATTGAAGCAGGCCTACCATTGTACGGCTGACGAAGTAGGCCTACAATTGACCACACTCGTCATTTATACTCTTATTACGCTGTTTTTATCATTTTTTAAACTAGGTATACTAAATAAATAAGTAACATATTATTGTCTTTGTATAAATAAATTGCAGAGACATTAAAAATACTTTTATATAGTTAATAGTGTAATTGATATATTATAAGGTATAATGTAGATCCAAATTTCCTTTCTCAATAAATAGATTCTTATAAATTTCTATAAATTGTTTCTTCCTAAAGGTTTCAGGGGTTTTACATTTATTTAGTGATATATCAAATTAATTTTAAAAATATATTCACGAAACTTGAATAAAGTTCCATCTCCAATAAAATGTAAATACTGTATTTTTCTTGAAACATTTTTGAACATTTCTTGAAGTCATATATTTTATGTTAATTGGTAAAATGTTGAAAAGTCGTTCTCCAATTTGGTCACAATTTGATTTTAGAGATTTAGATAGCTGCAATACATTGAATTCAGAAAATAATAAACAGGACACAACTAGAACGCACCAACCCATCCAGTTGTATGGGCAAAGAGTCTAGTCTACTAACAATCTGTACATAACGAACATTGCCGTTACCGTAGATTGTGACCGGTGGACCTACAGTACACACCAACCCATCCAGTTGTATGGGCAAAGAGTCTAGTCTACTAACAATCTGTACATAACGAACATTGCCGTTACCGTAGATTGTGACCGGTGGACCTACAGTAGACACCAACCCATCCAGTTATATGGGCCAAGAGTCTAGTCTACTAACAATCTGTACATAACGAACATTGCCGTTACCGTAGATTGTGACCGGTGGACCTACAGTACACACCAACCCATCCAGTTGTATGGGCCAAGAGGTTTAGTCTACTAACAATCTGTACATAACGAACATTGCCGTTACCGTAGATTGTGACCGGTGGACCTACAGTACACACCAACCCATCCAGTTATATGGGCCAAGAGTCTAGTCTACTAACAATCTGTACATAACGAACATTGCCGTTACCGTAGATTGTGACCGGTGGACCTAAAGTACACACCAACCCATCCAGTTGTATGGGCCAAGAGGTTTAGTCTACTAACAATCTGTACATAACGAACATTGCCGTTACCGTAGATTGTGACCGGTGGACCTACAGTAGCCTACACACCAACCCATCCAGTTGTATGGGCTAAGAAACTTTAACAATCTTTCATTCTCTCTTCTCAAAACTTTAAATCTTTATTTGACAAGATTGTTTTTTATCATCTAGAAGGAAGATTTAACGTAATCATTAAATTTTCATAACCTAAGTTACACGTTTAATAAAATGTTTTGAGGAATTAATTTTATCTTGTCTATTCTAAACGATGACAAGACTTGAAAACAAATAATTTTTCACAGGAAGCATTGAAAATAATCCAGATTGATAAACAGATTTGCAGAAATAAAATTATAATTCAGATACAAACATTTGTAGGCCTAATGGTGAGTTATAGTAGGCTTATCTAAAAAACATTTCATGTAAAAAAATAACCTTGATCATTAAATTAAACTAAAATACTTAATGATGAGTTCATGTGTTGTTAAAAACATAAGTCCAAAGATTTCTTATACATTATAGGCTACATTTGTAGAATGCTGTGCTGTCAATAGACTGATTAAGTTATTTCCAATTTAATAAGGCTAGATTCTCGACCTTAGGTCTGCCTTGCATTATAAAAGATAGGCTACATTATTCTATGCCTACTTTCTTTAAATAAAAAATAACAATTATGAATAATCAATATTTTAAAATTATACTCTAACTGGACTTCATAATGAAATAAATATTGATCTTTGTTAATTAGCTACACATCACGTCGTTAAAAAAAGTTATATTCAAACACTTAACAACATAAACAGTTTTTAATAAAATATAAATTAATTAGTTTTTATATTATTGTCTACGCCAGTGGCAGTGTATTATTATATTCATACGTTGTTGAGAGACAACAGTCCAAACCCTTATGACGAATTTTTAAGTAGACCTCTCGGGATTTGAACCCGTGACCATCTGCACTGGAAGCAGAAGTGTGCTAACCACTAGGCTTGATCATACGTTTCTTAAAATATTTAACAGATGATTCGATAAATGAAAATAGTTTATATATACTGTATAAATTTTGATAACAATTGTTTATTCACTTATTAATTTTGGATTTTGAATTAAATTTAATACTTATGATTTAATAATAAAAACTTGGCATGAAAAGCCTATTCTTTGGTTAAGTTATCTTGATGACATCTTTTGTGTTTGGAAATTTGCTACAAATGATGAAACAATTATTTCCAACATTTAAATTCCATTCGATAAAATTTGCAGTGAACATGAAGAAGAATGTTCCTTTTTTAGATGTGTTAGTTGAAAAAACAAATACAGAATTAAAAACATCAGTCTACAGAAAAAGACACATGCTGGACAGAATCTAAATTTCTATTCAAACACCCCACACATGCAATTGTGCAAGGACTATTCACCAGAGCATTCAGAATGTCATCAACTAAAGAAGGACTGGACCAAGAAATAAAACAGATTATATCATGATTAAAAAACAATGACTACCCACTCAAAGTCATGAACAAGTCCTATAAAAAAACCAAACAAAAAATGAGAATTAATAAAAATAGTAAAGATAATACAGAATGAAAACCTATAACAATTGTTATACTGTAACCTATATCAAAGGGAAATAAGAGACAAAACAGAAGAATCAACCAAATATTTAATATTAGAACTTCATTTGCTACAAAATCGAAAATTGGAAATTTACTTAGCCTAGTTATAGCCATACAATCAAAATCAAGAAATAAAAAATGTTTTATACAAAATTCCTTGTCAATGTAATTTAAATTATTTTGGACAAACATCAAATAACTAAAAAAGAGAATACAAGAACATAAAAACAGCATAAAAAATCAATTAGAAAATTATTCGAAACTTTCAGATCATGTTTTGGCAGAAGAACATGAGGTGCAATGATCAGCAGCAAGTATGGTGTATAAAGAAAGCAAGTGGAAAGAAAGAACAATAAAAGAAGCAGCATGCATAGTTGTAGAAATCTGCATTTCGCAACCTAGTGCCACCTTATGCTCCCACAATATACCTGACTATTATTAGATCAGAAGTAGGCCTATTAAATAAAATTCAAAATTTATTTAATAACTAATTTAATGACTAATTCATTTTTATCAACATTTATATAGTAGGCTTATATATATATATATATGGAACTATTTCATTTATCAAATTATCTGTTAAATATTATAAGAAACGTTTGATCAACTTATTAATTTTGTTTACAAACAAGGTATTTGTATTAAAAACTATTTACGTTGTTAAGTTTTTGAAAATGGCTTCAGATTGTAGAGCCGAAATATAATATTTTTTAAAAACGATGTGTTGTGTAGCGAGTTAAAATATATGAGCAATGAACACCATCACAAAAAATAACACCACCAAGAATTGAAATAAATATCAGAATAACTACTCTAAAGTTGTAAAAAGTAGTAGTACTAATTTATTAATTAAATTAATAATTACGTACTAAATAAGTAACATTTATCTGGTAGCCTACAGACGAACGTAGACTAAATGAAACAGATAAAACGTTAAGTAGACGACAATATCAAATGTTTTCGTTTATTTCATTTGAATAAAATGAAATCCATGTCGAAAACTAAATTAACTTACCAATGATTTTGCAGACGCACTAAAAATGGCCAATGAGCAGAAATACAATAGTAGGCCCTATTGTAATTCATTTTAGGCCAACTTTTTTACAGTTACAATCGTAATTTTTAACCATTTGTTATAATATAATATTTATAAAACTTACAACATTCCTACTACTTTAAATCATCTATAATTGATCTTATCTTAGTGAGTTAGGTGTTGACTAGTATGTTAGTAGGCCAGGTAGTAGCGTTCTGCTCTCCATAATACATGTACAACCAACTAAACATTGAACAGAGAGTAGCAATCCACTTGTCCAGTAGGCTATTGTACGTTCTACGTAAAGTTCACTGTACATTTGAAATACTGTCTAATATTGTATACTGTATTTAGAATTTAAATTTAATTCATTATATAGACAATTAGTTGCAGAACTAATAATTATTATTTGAGCTTTGGCAACTTTATTGATTACGTTGATGGTAAGGCTGCAGATAGACTGTCACAACTCTAGTCCAAGTATCCTCTTGGGCACAACTCCAGCACTCCCTTATTTACAGTAGGGCTGTTTACATCATAAAATATTTTGCCCATGAAGTGATGGTCACTGAGGATGCTGCATCATGTCTTAGGTAAAACCTCTGGTTATTTTAATAAACTTAACATTTAGGTAAATAAATTTTAGATTATTGTTATAGAAAATGTTTGTGCTTACTAATCTCATCAAATGGGCTACTAGTCTACATAACGAGCCTAAAAGCAAACAATGATTGCAAGCCAAAATTACAAACTGTTGTTTATTGTAATTTTAGGGAACTCATATGGGAAGGAATGTAAATGTTTATATGTCGACTGAATTAGGTTAAGGCGGATATATTTTGGCTTGCAATCATTGTTTGCTTTTAGGCTTGTTATGTAGACTAGTAGCCTATTTGATGAGATTAGTAAAAACAAAGATTTTCCATAACAATAACCTACAATTTATTTACTTAAATATTAAGTTTATTAAAATAACCAGAGGTTTTACCTAAGACATGATGCAGCATCCTCAGTGAGCATCACTTCATGGGCAAAATATGTTATGTTGTAAACAGCCCTACTGTATATAAGGGTATGCTCGAGTTGTGCCCAAGAGTGCTAGACTAGCGACAGTCTAGCCTACATACAGTAGGCCTACCTACCACTATATCGGTTAAATATAAATTAAAGAAGTTTCTTTTTTAACATACCTTTTACAGTGTCCATGATTCTATTTGTTGATTTGGAGAGATCATTGTTTACGTTATAACAAGTATTTTGACCATTTTACAGTTAGTTTAGTTGTATTAACTTTTTAATAACTTATTATTTTTTATAAAATTTGCATATTGTTTGTTGCTAATAAAAGAAATTGCTTTGACATCGAAAGTATTTTTGATTCACAAATAATTAATATTCGTCATAAACTAGGCTTACCTTTTAATAACTGTTGTAATACATGGGCCAACAAACTGGTAACCTATATATATCAATGGAGAGGAATCATTGTGGGCAAGACTAATGAATATATGGTGGTGCGCGCATGTGTGAGGCTAACACTCAGGTGCAGGAACTGCCATCAGTCAGGAAGTGGTGTCAGCGGAGCCCTCAAAGGCCTGGGATCACCACTAATACCTAAGACGTGCCCCACGCCGCCGCCACGAGACTGCCAGACACTCCCTCTCCTCAAATTAGCCACTCATTGTTTTCTCCTACCCCACCACCGTCATCAAGATTGTTTTTCCAGGGCGTGTTTATTTAATTTCCTAACAGCCTAATCGCGACACATTTCGTTATAGTGGGCTCAAGGAAGGCGGCCATAATCCTGGAAGGGAGTTTTATAGAAGTGGGAGGGGGAGGGGTGACGGCCGTTTCCCATTGGTCGGTAGGTGGGGCCTGCTCACGCCAATCCCCGCGCACCACCGTCCCGCGACTCGCTCAGCTCAGTGTCTCCCGGATTGTTGATCTAGTGTTACCCGCTAATTCCGGAGCGCCGAGGAGGTTCTGTTTTCTCAATACATTGAGCCGAAAGGAAACAGCCCGTTTGTTTTCACTTAATCTCTGTGTAAACTCGGAGTGTTGTGTGTCATAATAAGAACGGCCACTTCCTAACCTCACTTTTTTATTGCGACGTCTCCTCGGCGGGTCCGCTAATACTGTTTGCATACCAAACAGCCTAGGCATGTTGTAACCTTTCGGCACCATGCACACTCTGTTCGGCGAACAGAACGATTACCACCGGTATTACCGACAGGCCGGTGGATACCCAGGTGTCGTAGGTTCCGGATACCCTGGGTACGAGCAGTACGCACGATATGGTTACACATCACCGTACCCACACCAGCAGCCCCTCCATGGGCCATCCAAGGATATGGTCAAACCACCCTACTCCTACATCGCTCTCATAGCCATGGCCATTCAGAACGCTGCAGATAAGAAGTGCACTCTGAACGGCATATACCAGTTCATCATGGAGCGGTTTCCATACTACCGAGAGAACAAGCAGGGATGGCAGAACAGCATCCGACACAATCTGAGTCTCAACGAGTGCTTCGTCAAGGTTCCCAGAGACGACAAGAAGCCGGGCAAGGGCAGCTACTGGACTCTAGATCCTGACTCATATAATATGTTCGACAATGGTTCCTACCTCCGGCGACGAAGACGCTTTAAGAAGAAGGACGCATTGCGCGAGAAGGAAGAGGCGCTCAAGAGACAACAGCAGCAGCAAGCTGAATCCTTAAAGCGACCTGAGGACAAGTTGAGCTTGCCAGATATGAAGCCGAAGCCTTTGGAGTGCAAACCGAAGCGTGAGCCGTCCGCCACACTCAGCTCCTGCATGAGCGCCAAGTACGGCAGTGTGGCTCAGGACATAAAGCCGTCTCCAGGCCTACTGGATCACATGGCTGACGTGTCCTTCAGCGTGGACTCCTTGATGACTCACACCCATAGCCATGGTCAGCCGTACGCGTCGGCCTCCAGGGTCCAACCACCTGTCTACAGCTACCACTGTCAGTACGAACACCCCGCCGCCGTGGCTGCAGCCGCTGACTCCGTCCAGCAGTTCGCGCCCTCCACGGGCCGCCATCCCACCTGGTACAGCGGAGACCCCGGAGAGCTCTTCGAGCCCATGCCCAACCCCAGTTGCCAGCTTGGTTTCCGTGCTGCAGCCGCATCGGCATACTCAGCCTACCATCAGGAGCCCGCCAAGTACTGACGGCCGGAGATATTTCGCTAGGACTTGTGGTAGTTAGAGGTAAGAAGTGCTCACTGGCATAGGCTCTGACCATTTAATTAGGCAATCACCAAAAAATTTGCCGTATAAAAATTGCTTACTTTAAATAAAACACAAACTCAACTAAACTGTTTTATATGTTTAGATATTTAAAATTAATTTTTTTGTCACCTTAAAATAGTTCTTATGATCATAAACATTATGTATTAAATAATGGAAAAATAAAAAATTAACACCAGAAATTGAATTGATCTGCTAAAAATGGGTAGGCCCTATATAATTTTCTAACAGCCCTCTTCGTTTATTATCCACAATCTA
This sequence comes from Stictocephala bisonia, assembly GCA_035578905.1. Taxonomy (NCBI): domain Eukaryota; kingdom Metazoa; phylum Arthropoda; class Insecta; order Hemiptera; family Membracidae; genus Stictocephala; species Stictocephala bisonia. Next base: position 271,257 of record JAQJVL010000375.1, read on the forward strand.
AGCACAACCATCAGTCAAACGGGCTCGTTTTATTCTTGTAGACTGCTTATTATTAATATTAGACCCTTGCTAAATACACTTGTTCAATGCATTTGTATATAGTAGGGCCTAGTCCCTACTGTATCCCACCTCATGTTCTTTATGGTTAAACAGTTACGTTGTTTCCAAAAATTGTTTATAATAGTATCCTATTGACGGAATATACCAAATTACATGGTTAAAGATTATGCCTGCATAACCGAACAATTTTTTAATCGCAAAAGAACGAATAAATACCCCAAAACTTTAATATTTTCCATTTAGGAAGAGCCTATGGCAGTCACAACTTACTTTGTACTGGGAGTAATAATTAAGGACGAAATAGTGTTTCAACGACACAATCCTGTAACAGACGAACTGTTCGCCATTCCCAACTTTTCTACTGTACATAACCCGTGTGTGTGTAGTCTAGGCACTACTTCATCAAATACGGACGAACTATTTGTTTCCTATCACTTTGAAATCAGTAAGTTATTTTTAGTCCGGCTGGGTGTTTTTAATATAGATGGTTTTTTATCTTATTGGATTTAAATGTTCAATTATTTTGTCATCCATGGTTGTTATAACTAACTTAATTGTAATTTAATTGGTGTATCTACTTAAAATATTTTTAAATTTATGTTTTTAATTCAAATTAAAAATATAATATTTTGTTTTTCGTATATTTCAATTGTAGTTATTGATAAATCTTACTGTTAATAATTTTTAGTTTCAGAGGCCTATTTATTGAGGATAAGCAATAAATCTCTTTTAAATTTAATAGGCCTACCTACGTTGCATCAAGCATTTACAATTTAATTTTATATAAGATAATATGGATTTACCAAACGTGTTTAGGTACTATTTTAAATTCATTAATATTTTTGAAATCAAAAGAAGAGGCTATTGAAATTAAAACAAATAAACTGAGACTGTTCATTAATACTAATTTAGAACTTGATTTTAATTTTAGTTTTAAAATTTAGCCATATAAAATAGACTTTATAGTGAGCGGTAAAGATGCGGACAGAGGCAAGTGTAAAGGAGTGTAGGCCTTCTATATTTAAATGTTCCTAAATTAGTTTTTTGCGAAGATGATTAGGAAAATATAGGCCTATAGGAAGTCAAATCTCGATATACTGTAAAGTATGATATTAAATATATTTAACTTTATTTTGCATACTATTTAAACAGAAATTCATGTTCAAAATACTGTTTCATAAATTTAAAACTATGAACATTTCAAGTTATCATTTGGATTAGCCTAATCAATACTCAGCCTTCTATATTCTGCCACTATTACGGAGAAATGATCAAGGATAAGTTGATGCTAAAGGATATAATGCTAAAGACGTAATTATGATGACAAAAATGACATTAATAAACATTTTTTCAAAATGACATTAATTGAATCATTCCAAAATTATATATAATTAACCACCGTCGGTACTTATTTGGTCTATAATTGACTAAATTGATAGACCAAACATCAAACTAAAACTTGGGCCTAATAATACAAAACAAGACTACCCACCACATATAATTTTGTACGGTTTCTGATTCTTGAAAACTTTATGGTTCAATGGAAGTTCTCAATGTTGCATTGATAAATTATAAATACTGTAGTCTAGTCTCTCGTTTTTACCCTAAAATATAAAACATATAATAGATAGCTCATTTAGCAGAAAGTATAAAAGTCACTTATACAAAGTCACCAACTTTAAAATGAAAGCAATAGGAACAAAATCATAAATACTCGTAGTGTAACTGTCTTCTAATTTTCCAACGCAGCCTAAGTTTTGTTGTGAAATATTTTAAATGTCCCCCTTGTTGAATTCATTTTGATAAACTGTTTAGGCCTAATAAAATAGGTTACATTGAAACATGGGTTTTATTTATTAAATAAAATGTGTTTTTGGGGATAAAATGTGTTTTTTGGGGATGCCGTTTCGTAATTCATTTACCTCGCTGTTCTACTTGGCCGGTCGTCAGGTAGGGTAATGCGGGATTTGCCCCACTCGTGGCCAAATGCACTCCCTTGTTTATGTTGGCACTCCACTTAGGCTAATTGACGAATGAAAATATTTATCTTGCATTCTTCTTCCCAAGCTGCCGATTTTGTAACGTTATACAGAGCAACATAAGCTATTGGGGGGGAAATTATTTTGAACTTTCAATATTTAGCGTATCATAGGCATACTGAATTTAGTTGGCTGACTTGTGTGAAATTCTAATAGCGACTTAAACTCATTTCACCGTTTGAAACAAACACTAAAAATATAAATGTATAAATAGTACATTATTCAATATTTTGAACTACTGTACCAACCAAAGATGACACGTAAGGATTAGTTATTGATTGTTGAATTAACTTTTTCAATTAGTAACTTTTTGATTTGAGAAATAATCTTAAATGGTGATGTTTTTGGTCTAACAGGGCTTTTTGTCACATACATTAATTTATAAATGTAAGTACGATCATATAAAATTCATTATTAAACCAAAACTAACGCTTCTCATCAATCCAAGTCAACAAACAAAACTACTTTATCTAGACTTACAGAAAAACGACAAAATATATACAAGGTGGAAAAAATTGGAAACGCTTTCACAACTTTTGTATGACTACTTGTAAAATTGAATTCTTGTACATGATCATGGTTACAAAGAACGAACTTTTTGACACCATTAGTGACATATCATCTATTCTGTGGGACGGGCCGCGAGGAGTTGAACGAACATATTCAATGTAGGTCTAAGTCTAGGTCAAATATAGTATCAAATGAAAGGCCTATTCAATAGAAATTAATTACCGTAAACTGGACTGTAAAAGATTTATCCTTTCAGAATAGCGGTAATTTGAATTTCAAAGTAACTAATTTGAACTAGGCCTAATTATTTCTACACGATTTGACAGTTTTAAGTATAAAAATGCACTTTATGGAATACAATTATTCAACAAAATTAAATTGTCAACTTATATATGAAAAAAATAACCATTTTACAAGTGAAGTCACACTGAAGTTGTGAAATTGTTTCCTTACTTTTTTCCACTTTTTATAACAAAACATATAGTTTACATTTTTATATTCAAGAGACATTTTTACAAAAGTTAATGATAAAAAAACAATAATAACTGGTACGCTTATTTATAATTTGGTGAACTAAAAGTTAGCAACACTCGTATAATTAATGCTACTGAGCCACGTAGTGTCGAAATATCGGGGGACCTAATGATACTATGTGTACAAACACTGGTAGGCTGCAACACTCGTATTATTAATGCTACTGAGCCACATAGTGTCGAAATATCGGGGGACCTAATGACACTATGTGTACAAACACTGGTAGACTCAAACACTGTTGTAACCCACTTGAAACATGATTCGGGATCAGGATAAAATTATCATGTAGACAAAATTCTAATGGCATTTGGTTTGGTAGTAGGGAGCACTAAATAGTCCTAACAGTCATATTAATAAAGGCTTTTTTATTTCATTTTCATCATTTAATAGAAAAAAATGAACCCTATGACTGACGTAACATATTGATCATTATATTTTTTTTTAAATATAGGATATTTCAAAAGTCGACCCTTCTTTGAAGATATTGGTTTTAAAACATTTTATTTTTGCTCTCGGTCCTTTGTACCTGGATAGGCCTATATGATGCATTCATTGTTTGAGACACAAGCTTGTTCTAGATTTCATGCTTATTTACATAAATCTATATCCAAACGTGCGTGTCTTATATAGATCTAGGGGTTCCTTTCTGTCATTTTACATCGTCATAACCAATGGAATTTTAATTTAAAATACAGTAATTAAAATATAAAACCAGATATCCTAATGTAGGGTCTACAACATTGGCACCGCTTTAATTTCGATTTTTTGCAAGTTTCCTATAACTAAAGAAATTTTTTAATATTTTATACCCTCAGGTGACATCTTAAGTTTATATGTAAATAAACTAATGAAAGCACCCATTGAACACATTTTACTAAATTAAATCAAATAAAGTTTATTGTCATAAAAACTAGATTGTCATTGACAAACGTCGTCCTTAACCTATTACACAACATTTAATTAATATAAACTATTTACAATTCATAAATTATAACTATGTAACTTATGCTTACTATCTATTATTGTATCTTGTAAATAGTCAGAAACTGAATAATATTCTTTTTCTAATAAAACAAATTTCAATCTCTTTCTAAAAACATGCACACAAGCTTCAGCCTTCAAGAACCTGGGTAACTTTATTATACAACTTAACACAGTTGTAAGTGGAGTGTTTTTTATAAAAAGTACTATTGTGACGGGGAATATCTAAATTATGTAAATTTCGAAGAGCATGTGATTTTAGATGGAAAAGGTGAATTTTTTTTCGTGAATATAAGGGTTTCCAAGATATATAGTGAAGGGAACGTAAGTAATTTGTTACGTCGGAAAAGTCCTCTACAAGATTTATTTCGGAGCAATCCAAGTATAACTCTCAGAGCCCTTTTTTGCAATGCAAAAATGCACTTCACCCTAGAGCATTCAGCGCCCCATAACTCCCCATAAAGGCTCCTATACTCTTGATACACTTAGACAGAAAAATATAAATTTATCGTAAACAAATAGTTTTATTTAGATGACAGTTATTTTAGGCTTACACCGTGAAACCGATAGATATATATTTACATTGGTTTAAAAGTAAGATCAAGAAAGTCGTTAACAAACAGATTGTCTACTTGAAATTAATCACGGGAGTTTCATTACTGAGAACTTCAAATTTCGAGTGCTGTTGTTAAAGCTGTTTAGCCTATTTATAGGTCTAGCGCCACGGAATGGTTTTACCAAATTTGATACTGTAGATCTATACTTTCTATAATTGGTCGGTAGCGTAGTTGGTTTAATCGCAGCTTTATAAGTTAAACGTCCGCACTTCGATCCTAATCAGAGTCATAAAAATCTTTGAAAGGAATCAGCTGATAACCGCCGGCTGTTCATTGTCACGGGGCTATCAATGACACTTTCTAAGGAATAGTCGGCCTTAGTTTGTAACAATGACTACATTCGCTCATCAACCTCACCACACTCATTTGAAATCCATTTCTTGATTTCACCCATTTATTGACGATCAGCGGCTTTCAAATAAATAAATGAATTTAAAAAAATGTGAAGTAATAGCATAATTTTAATTAAATTCGTTCTAACTTAATATTAAAACAATAAAAGACTAAAAAACTTAAATATTGATTTTATAACAAATATTATGAATGCAACCGCTTTAATTTAGATTTTTTTCAAGTTTCTTATAGCTAAAGAAATTTTTTTATATTTACTCTCTCAGGTGACATCTTAATTTTAAGCTTATTTAACAAATTACTGTAATTCCCTATCCCAAATAGGCCGCACTCTTCCAATCGCCATGCTCACTTCCTTTCGCGTCTCTCCTACGGCTGTTATCATCACATATCCCGAGATGTTGTGGCTTTTATTGTTTGTCTACATTACCTATTATTCCCCTTTCCTAAGTTATTGTAGTCTGAACATTTCAGAATCAAATAAATTGTGATAAAAACCCATACCAAACAAATATTAACTAATAAATTTAAATTCACGTAAAATTCAGTTTCAAAATATATTGTTGTGTTGTTAAAAAAAAAAAAAAAAAAAAAAAAAAAAAAAAAAACGGCAACAGGATTTATTAGACTACTATTGATGACAATAATATACTGTAAGCTTTGAGCGAAAAGGACTTAAAACCCATAAACTAACCGATAATATTCTCAAGTCATTCTAATTTATCTTTTGGGTATGATGTAAGAGAAACACAATGGTTACACTAAGCCGGCAGCTTTAAAATTTGGTCTATAATTTAACATTTTGATTTGTAAGAATCAATTTACCAATACAGCCTTGTGAACGAATAGGCTTAGGTCTTGACACTTATTAAGAACATCGGAGATGCGTTAGTGACTTTATCTTCTATTCAGAAAATCCCGTCTACAACACAAACGTGGGTCTAGTTTGATGAGGTGCCGTAGGGGTGGCCGAAGGACACGGGAGATGACGGCCAGCAAATTAGGAGCCATGTTTACCAACGGGCTTTGTGCCACAAGTGTAGAAGCCAAGAACTAACAAAGGACGAAAGCGGAAGTGGGTAGACAGTAATCCGCTAGGATGGTCCAGAGGCGCGTGGACAGCAGGACACCCACACAGTCAGAAGGACATGACAGGGTGGCCAGGAGTGACTTGGACTGACAGGAAGGCACAAAAGACGGACATTAGGGTTGATGTAGACTGCTGACTAAAGACCTAACTTAACCGTTGACAAAGTAGTTAAGGATACAATCAGGTTGTAAACAAAATGTAACTGAAATACATTTGTCATAGTCATTGCTCTACTCTCACATTAACAATATATAAACCTAATGCAACAAAAAATGCATTCCAATACGCACAAAAGTCAGACACTACAACACAGTTACCAAACCGGAAGTACTACACTAGCAGCACTGCACTTGAAGACATAGGCTACTCAAAGAGGACGGAAAAATGAGAAAACTTGAGAAAAAATGAGAAAAATGACAAAACACACGGACGAAGGGAATAGACTTAAATAAAGGTAAACGAGAAAAACTGTCAAACGTAGCAGAAGACAAGGTAAAACGAAGGCTACAATTCTATGAACACATTAGCAGACTACTAGAGCACAGACTAACGATCAGATACTCACCTTCATACAAGGGAAGAAGACAAGAGCACCATAGCTAATTTATACAAGTTAAATAGAACATGAACAACGCACGAATCGAAGAAACAGACAAGAACACATAAGGGAACAAGATTACAAAGGGGAGCCGGAACCAGAGGAGAAGAAAAGATACATGTCCAAATGGTCAAAGGAAATAAAGATGGAATTAAGTAATAAGATGAAGAAATTGTGGGAAAACAAAAGCTATAATAAATCAAAGGAAGCGTGATTCAACAGGTCCATACACTACGCTAACAATAACTTAATAACTTGTAAAATTTAGATTTGCAGAAATAATAAATAAACTGTGAAACATTCCACGAATAACTGAGAAAAAGTATGACACAACATTTAATTAATCAAGTTTACGAAGAAATTATTTACAATAGTTGTCTAACTGTAAGCCGTAAGTGAGATTTGTATTTAAATAAGTACTGAAAATAGGTTTCCACAAAAACTAAATAAAATTTGCCACATGTGTTCTATCTTAGTATATACTTACTTGGATGTTGCTGTGGGAAATATATTTTTTCAAACAAATGAATGCAAGGTCTTGAAAAGAGTTTATATTCCAAGTACACCTCAAATCAAAGCTAATTGCTCTAAAATCGATTAGCTGAAAAATTGCAAAATAAGGGTTTTCCTCATACTATTTTTTATTTTTTACAGTTACATTCGTATGATATAAATTATTTTTTTAATAGATAGTAGTCTACTACTCTTATGGACTGATTTTAAATCCAATTAAATTTTATTGGGTTGCCAAAATTGAAGCCACTTACTTTTCCCGCTAGGTTTTTTACTATAAGTATATTATTAATTTGTTTATTAGTTGTATGTTAAAATAAATCATTACAAATTATCAAAAATATAATTTAAACTTCAAAATAATAATATAATCGCAGGATAGTAGTCTACAGGAGTTAAAGGTGGGCTTAGATTAGTGTTCTGTGATAGTTGAGGATTCAAATATTTGTTAAGCCCTCTTAAGTTAATATTTTTTATTTTAGAACAGTTTTAAGTACTTTGTTGAAATTGTAAAATTAATTAACACACATTTGTAGTTTATACCACTATTTGTAATGGTTGTGACGGTCTGACTGTGGCGACTTGGCAACAGCGCAGTCCCGTTATTTGCTTCTAGGCGCACAGAATAATATAATGATAAAAAATAACTAACTTTTAAAACATATTCCCAATTTAAAAATAAATTTTTTGAAACAAAATAAGCTAAACTGGTGTAACAGCATTTTAGACCTAAGTATAATCTAGTCTATTCCGTTCTAATATTATTTTAACAATTTTTATTAAAAAAATAAGCAATGTTTCAAATACTCGTATCATTAATTAGTAGGGACTTGAAAGTCTTCCTCACGTTGAACTGGCCTTTGACAATTTTATTTTATTATAAAAAATTGGTAAGGTAATTTTGAATTGTCAATTTTAGAAGATTACTCAAAAAGCCTACGAACAATTAAAATATATTATTTTTTCATTAACTTATAGCAAAACTATAAAATGTATTTAAGAGATATTTTAATTGTTAAATTACAATAAAACAATTAAAAATAACTCAAGCCATACCAAGACAAAAGTACGGTAAACAAGTAATAAATTTAGTATGCTTATAATTTTCGAAAACATTAATTTATTTGTTAAATTGCAAACAAAGTCCAAACTATCGTTATAGAAAAAAAGTTTATTTAAAACATTAATATAAAAAAAGAAGTATAATTTTTATAAGTTTGATAATTTATAGTTCAATGTATAAACATCATTTGAAATATACACTATTACGGTTTTAATTAATAATAAATTACCCTAAAAATGTATGCTACAATGCCCTTACCTATGGCTCTGCTACAAGGCTATAGGACATATGACAGCTTGAATGGTGCCGTAAAACGATGTAGGTCCTACCGTATTACTTTTTTATTGTAAGAGTTTGACTGATATTTTATTTAAAAAGGGAAATGAAAACTGATCAAAATTACTTGTTACTTTTTAAATATTGTAATAAGTAAAAGGTAACAAATTTTGAAAATTTTATTTTTAAATTATAAATAAAACTAAAAATAAAATATTATTAATAATATATTTGAATACGTACTTATTAGATTTTAAAAGAAGGTATCAGTCAAAACTGTATGGCGAAAAATTAAGGCTGTAATATCATATAGCGTCATTATAAATATTGGTCCACAGATCATAAATCCAAGACGTTAGTCTGGCTGCATCAATAGAACATACGGCAAAATATAGAGCTAACAAAAGTTAAAACACATTTACTAAATATCAAGTGCGTGGTTATACAACTAGAAGCCTAATGTAGAGCTACACGTAGGGATTACATTATTACGGTGGTCGATAAACAACTGCATAGAACCACTAAATGTCAAAATATAGAGCTAATGATAGTTAAAACATATTTACTAAATATCAAGTGCGTGGTTATACAACTAGAAGCCTAATGTAGAGCTACACATAGGGATTACATTATTACGGTGGTCGATAAACAACTGCATAGAACCACTAAATGTCAAAATATAGAGCTAATGATAGTTAAAACACATTTACTAAATATCAAGTGCGTGGTTATACAACTAGAAGCCTAATGTAGAGCTACACATAGGGATTACATTATTACGGTGGTCGATAAACAACTGCATAGAACCACTAAATGTCAAAATATAGAGCTAATGATAGTTAAAACACATTTACTAAATATCAAGTGCGTGGTTATACAACTAGAAGCCTAATGTAGAGCTACACATAGGGATTACATTATTACGGTGGTCGATAAACAACTGCATAGAACCACTAAATGTCAAAATATAGAGCTAATAAAAGTTAAAACACATTTACTAAATATCAAGTGCGTGGTTATATAACTAGAAGCCCAATGTAGAGCTACACATAGGGATTACATTATTACGGTGGTCGATAAACAACTGCATAGAACCACTAAATGTCAAAATATAGGGCTAATGATAGTTAAAACACATTTACTAAATATCAAGTGCGTGGTTATATAACTAGAAGCCCAATGTAGAGCTACACATAGGGATTACATTATTACGGTGGTCGATAAACAACTGCATAGAACCACTAAATGTCAAAATATAGAGCTAATGATAGTTAAAACACATTTACTAAATATCAAGTGCGTGGTTATACAACTAGAAGCCCAATGTAGAGCTACACATAGGGATTACATTATTACGGTGGTCGATAAACAACTGCATAGAACCACTAAATGTCAAAATATAGAGCTAATGATAGTTAAAACACATTTACTAAATATCAAGTGCGTGGTTATACAACTAGAAGCCCAATGTAGAGCTACACATAGGGATTACATTATTACGGTGGTCGATAAACAACTGCATAGAACCACTAAATGTCAAAATATAGAGCTAATGATAGTTAAAACACATTTACTAAATATCAAGTGCGTGGTTATACAACTAGAAGCCCAATGTAGAGCTACACATAGGGATTACATTATTACGGTGGTCGATAAACAACTGCATAGAACCACTAAATGTCAAAATATAGAGCTAATGATAGTTAAAACACATTTACTAAATATCAAGTGCGTGGTTATACAACTAGAAGCCCAATGTAGAGCTACACATAGGGATTACATTATTACGGTGGTCGATAAACAACTGCATAGAACCACTAAATGTCAAAATATAGAGCTAATAAAAGTTAAAACACATTTACTAAATATCAAGTGCGTGGTTATACAACTAGAAGCCTAATGTAGAGCTACACATAGGGATTACATTATTACGGTGGTCGATAAACAACTGCATAGAACCACTAAATGTCAAAATATAGAGCTAATAAAAGTTAAAACACATTTACTAAATATCAAGTGCGTGGTTATACAACTAGAAGCCCAATGTAGAGCTACACATAGGGATTACATTATTACGGTGGTCGATAAACAACTGCATAGAACCACTAAATGTCAAAATATAGAGCTAATAAAAGTTAAAACACATTTACTTAATATCAAGTGCGTGGTTATACAACTAGAAGCCCAATGTAGAGCTACACATAGGGATTACATTATTACGGTGGTCGATAAACAACTGCATAGAACCACTAAATGTCAAAATATAGAGCTAATAAAAGTTAAAACACATTTACTAAATATCAAGTGCATGGTTATATAACTAGAAGCCCAATGTAGAGCTACACATAGGGATTACATTATTACGGTGGTCGATAAACAACTGCATAGAACCACTAAATGTCAAAACATAGAGCTAATAAAAGTTAAAACACATTTACTAAATATCAAGTGCGTGGTTATACAACTAGAAGCCTAATGTAGAGCTACACATAGGGATTACATTATTACGGTGGTCGATAAACAACTGCATAGAACCACTAAATGTCAAAACATAGAGCTAATAAAAGTTAAAACACATTTACTAAATATCAAGTGCGTGGTTATACAACTAGAAGCCCAATGTAGAGCTACACATAGGGATTACATTATTACGGTGGTCGATAAACAACTGCATAGAACCACTAAATGTCAAAACATAGAGCTAATAAAAGTTAAAACACATTTACTAAATATCAAGTGCGTGGTTATACAACTAGAAGCCCAATGTAGAGCTACACATAGGGATTACATTATTACGGTGGTCGATAAACAACTGCATAGAACCACTAAATGTCAAAATATAGAGCTAATAAAAGTTAAAACACATTTACTAAATATCAAGTGCGTGGTTATAGAACTAGAAGCCCAATGTAGAGCTACACATAGGGATTACATTATTACGGTGGTCGATAAACAACTGCATAGAACCACTAAATCTCAAAATATAGAGCTAATGATAGTTAAAACACATTTACTAAATATCAAGTGCGTGGTTATACAACTAGAAGCCCAATGTAGAGCTACACATAGGGATTACATTATTACGGTGGTCGATAAACAACTGCATAGAACCACTAAATGTCAAAATATAGAGCTAATAAAAGTTAAAACACATTTACTAAATATCAAGTGCGTGGTTATACAACTAGAAGCCCAATGTAGAGCTACACATAGGGATTACATTATTACGGTGGTCGATAAACAACTGCATAGAACCACTAAATGTCAAAATATAGAGCTAATGATAGTTAAAACACATTTACTAAATATCAAGTGCGTGGTTATACAACTAGAAGCCCAATGTAGAGCTACACATAGGGATTACATTATTACGGTGTTCGATAAACAACTGCGTAGAACCACTAAATGTCAAAATATAGAGCTAATGATAGTTAAAACACATTTACTAAATATCAAGTGCGTGGTTATACAACTAGAAGCCCAATGTAGAGCTACACATAGGGATTACATTATTACGGTGGTCGATAAACAACTGCATAGAACCACTAAATGTCAAAATATAGAGCTAATGATAGTTAAAACACATTTATTAAATATCAAGTGCATGGTTATACAACTAGAAGCCTAATGTAGAGCTACACGTAGGGATTACATTATTACGGTGGTCGATAAACAACTGCGTAGAACCACTAAATGTCAAAATAATGGACAGCCAATAGTCGCAGTTAATTGACAGAGATAGTGGCCATGTTTATACAAGGTAAATGCCAATATAGCCTCACTAATTATAGTGCCGGTAGCCAGGTTAATTTAAACCATGCAGAGGTGCCGTTCTGGCCAACACATAGGGACGGAACGCCACAGGGGATCGATATCGGACCACTGCTGTTCCTCATATCTCCCTTGCTTCTCGGTGTGCCTCGCCTTAGGGCTGTATAGTTATGTCACAGTGGCTTTCTCCTCAATGTTTCCAATTCGAATCCCATCCAGAAATAATGACGGCTATACACTGATTTTATTTTGTACAAATATTTGTTAATAATTTATTAATATTATTGTTTTACTGTAAAAAAAAGGGATTGTATTCAGAATATTTGACAGTGCAAAATGTGAAATAAATGTTATTAATTATTTTGTTTTCGTTCAATATGAACGAAAACATTTCATTCGTTTGAAAACTTTCCAAAACTAAATAAAAATTAATAAGTGGAAAAAAGGTAATCTTATAAGTCTATTACGTCAGTTGATGAAACTTTATTTACAACTTCAATTTGAGTAAGATTTAAAGATACAAATGTAAGCTTCTCTCATTCAAAATATTTTTATGTATGTGTGTATGATATACAGTAGCCTATGTTTTCGTAGTCTGATTATAAGTAGGCTATTATACTTACTATTAAAGGCCCAGTTTTATGTAGATGTACTTCAGACATACTCAAACCAAATCCCTCTCTGATTACGGACGAAGATATTCATGTACGAGGGCGGTTCAATAAGTCCTTAGGAAATACAAGATAAGTCGCAAAAAGTATCAATATTGTTTTATTTTTATTTACTATCATCTGTTGCTTGACAACTGTGAAAGTTTCAGTTGATTTCATCAGCTGATTTCATTGTTGTCGTTGATTGAATCAGGAAAGGTTTGTTTATTTAGAATGATGGACACAAGTGAGTTTCGTGCTGTGATTAAACACTTTCATTTGAAAGGCTTAACACCGAAGGAAATCAAAGTTGAGTTGGATGCTGTTCATGGTACATCTGCTCCTGTGTTGGCAACTGTTTATAACTGGGTAAACGAGTTTAAACGTGGCCGTACATCCACAAAAGATGAACATCGTTCAGGGCGCTCAGTGGAAGTGACAACCCCAGAAATGGTTGACAAAATCCACGATATGGTTTTGAGTGATCGGCAAATCAAAGTGCGTGAAATAGTTGAAGCTACAGGCATATCACAAGGCACAGTGTTCACAATTTTGCATGAAAAATTAAATGTGAAAAAACTCTGCAAGATGGGTGCCGCGCTTGCTCACAGAGGAGAATAAACGCATTCGTGTGGTTGATTCTAAGGCTGTCTTGACAGTATTACGTCGCAATCATGGTGAGTTTCTGCGTCGATACATAACTGTAGATGAAACATGGATCCACCACTACACTCCAGAGTCAAAGGAACAGTCGAAACAGTGGGTTTTTGATGACGAACGGGCTCCAAAGAAGGCAAAGACAGTGAAATCCGCCGGCAAAGTTATGGCCACAGTTTTTTGGGATGCACAAAGAGTAATCTGCATTGATTACTTGGAAAAGGGAAAACGATAACTGGAGAATATTATGCATCGTTATTGGACCGACTAAATGAAGAAATCAAGACAAAACGTCCGCACTTGAAAAAGAAAAAAGTTCTTCTGCATCAAGACAATGCACGTGTACACACCTGCGCAGTTGCCATGGCAAAAATAATGGAATTAAAGTATGAGTTGTTACCACATCCACCTTATTCACCAGATTTAGCCCCCAGTGACTTTTTTTTATTTCCAAACTTGAAAAAATGGCTCGGTGGACAAAGTTTTATGTCAAACGAAGAAGTGATTGCCCAAACGGATGCCTATTTTGAGGAATTACCAAAATCCTACTTTTTAAATGGCTTATCCATGTTAGAGAAACGCCTAATGAAGTGTATAGAGCTAAAAGGAGATTATGTTGAAAAATAAACAATAGTTTACCCGAAAAAATGTCTTTTTCTATCTTATTCTAAGGACTTATTGAACCGCCCTCGTATTTGGATGAGAGAGCATTTCCGTGTCGGTCCGCTACGACCTTTTTGACTTTTAAATTATCAAGCAAGATATTCTCTACTCTCCCTCCTCAATACAACTGCGAGAGAAAACCAAAATATTGAGGTTAAATTAACTGTTTACAGTTGTTCAAACCTTGATTAAATGTAGAAATTTCTAAAATAGGAAACATTAATTTGTGTGAGTTTGGCTTAATTATTGTATATATGATATATAGACATACATTTTATCTTCTTGATATGAATTCTTGTGAGTTATATACAAATCAAGAAAAATCTTATGACTAACAAACATCACTTTCATTACTTCAGACCTATCTTATTTTAATTAAATTGTTTAATTGAAACGCCAAGGATTAGCTGATTACATTTGAAAATTCACCTAGATTAATGTAATTTGAAATGCTGGTAAAATTAAGTCTTCTGCATAAAAACAACTCTAAAATAAATTAAAAATCATATTAAATAAAGTATTTACTTATCATAAAAAATAAAAATACAATAACACAATTTAAATTACCGTTGTACTATGTTTAACTTTTAAAGTAAACCATTGCTTAATTAATCGATCATTCATCTAAACTTTTTGGATTCTATATAAGCTTGCACTCCTCCCCCTTTTCTCTCTCTCTCTCTCTCTCTATAAGTGTAATAATTATAATAATAAGAAAATACAGTCTATCTAAAAAAATATACAATTTTAATATTATGTTTAAAATCTTCAAATTAACTTTTTTAGTATTTTATTTTTTTAAGGCATACATTTGTGTTGTGTGCCTGTTTGAGTCAATTTAGGCTGGCACCCCTCAATGTTGGGGGAGGGGACATCGTCTCAGCGCCGTCACTGGAGCCCAAACCTTCTGCCCACTGCTACTGTGGGTTTGCTGTTTGTTCAGAGGGATCTCCCCCTGTACTCGCTCTCTCTCGCTGTGCCCCCCCCCCCCCAACGCTTCATGGAGTTCACCCCTTACTTGTCGGCAGCTGTGGTCTTGTCGGCATCCTCGTATAACCCTCGATACAAGTCGATAAATTATTAGTTGGTTAAATTTGATGGTTTATTATGATAGCTTTTAAACGTTCTAGTAATTTTTTAAAAGTTTATGAATTTTGGGCATAACTACCAGCCTCTAACTACGCACTTATAAATGAGCTTTCAGTTGTCTTCCGGTTTGTTTGGTTAAATAACGAGAGAGGAAAAGTAAACAACACAAAAACATTTATATAAGCTTAGGGATGAAATGGGTTTTTTGAATAGGTTATAAGCCTACAAACAATAGTTTGGGCTGTGAATTTTTATCTCATTCCAAGACTCAGTTAACGGAAAATAAAATATTTATCACACAATATTTATAAGTCAAGCTAGTGCTATTTTGCCTACTTTTAGGATAATATAAAATCAAAGATAATGGATAAGCTACCAAAAGAAGAGATTTTAAGTGTTATTAACATTCATTGTAAATCCTACACATGAATTATGTTTACTATACTAAAGGCCTATCTAGTGGGGTCTGAGTGATAAGAAAATACAAAGTTAACAAACACAACTTCAAAAATCATTGCATCAATCGACCATAAAAATGTCCCTTGCAAGAGCGAATATCTGGCGACCAGTATAGGCTACATGGTACTAGAACTAGGCCTACTATGGGTCTGGTAGCGAGAGTTTCGTCCACGAGATTTAGTTTCCGTCGACATTTCAAATTTAGCACAACATGGCATCGTAGTATTTCACTCATTTGGAAACGTTAATTCAATTTCAAACGTAAGAAACTATCGAAGGGACATTTGTACAGAGATGTTTCAGGAGAAAACATACCCGTGCGTAATTGTATTTTTTATTTATTTTTTCAGGTTCTTCATTTCAATGATATATATGATGGATTTAAAGATAAAATAGACAGTATATTTATTTAAAAACACATTTTATTATGATTTATTCCACAAAACCAGGCTTTCATATTAAAACGAATTATGTGACTATTATTTATTTTAATAAAATCAAACCCATCCTACAGATCACAGCGCATACATTTAGAAACACATAAAAAATGAGTATTCAATTAAAACTTAGAGCTTTTAATCTGCACATGATGCAGTGAACCCTTGAAAAACGTGGATGCACTACCATATTTTTTATATGCAATAATCATAAATAGTATAAAGATTTAAAGCTTATAATTAAAAATCTTTCTTTCTTCCATGAAATCACCCCTTAAGGCATTATATATTTTACTTGATATTATTATAGATAAATGTCATGAAAATAAATGTTGTTGTATTAATTATAAACAAATGCAGCTAACTGTTTTAATTTATTTACTAAGGCAAAATGGCTTGTGGGTATCTCACCTTTGTAAGTTAGATAACTCACTGTCTAACTGTTTTTTTTTTTTTTTTTTTTTTTTTTTTTTTGTATAGTTAAATTCGCATAAAGTTGCCAGGGCTTTATATTCTTACGTTTACCATTGCTTAAACGTTAGGTTGCATGTAAACGTAGCGTAACTTAATAAATTGTTTTAATATTCCTGAATTTGTTATCCACTCTTTTACTTACAGCTGCAGAAACGTCTTTTTTCATTTGAATATTCATCTACATTCGGGGTTTAAATTAATAAATTTAAAAAAAGGCGCATTTTCTTTAACATTTCTGACAATTTGTTACGAAATTTAAAAACGGGTGTCGTAAACGGAAATTTATACAACGAAATATGTGTATATAGACGATTTTAAAAAATTCTATTTAAAAGATATTTTATGAAAACGCTATTTTTACAAATTGGGCTGAAACAGCATGTTCATACAGTATTGAACGATTGAATAAGTTGTTAGTATATCAGATAGAAAAATTTCCTTGGTTAAAATATGTGAATATTTTGTGACTATTCCAGAAAGTAATTTAGAGTGACATTATTCAAACACTTTTTACTAGGTGTAAAACAGCGTTGTTTACGTAGCTGGTTTTATCTTCGTGTAAACAAATAATTTGACTGTAGAGCACCCTAGGACTGCTGCAGAGGTATGGGAAATTGCGTTGTTTCAACACAACGCCTAGCTGCATGATAGGCCTATGTTTTATGTTTACACGGCTCTATTTTATAAGGATCAGCTAAAGTGACAAGATAGGCCAGAGGCTATATTGCATTTACAAAGAATTGTAATGATTTTAATGATATATTGTCAGTTTGAAATAGTAAATAGAAAGTAATTTTTTAGTAAATTCCACTAATTTAATTTTCATCAAGAGCGCTTTTGCCGGTTAATGAATATACATCAGAAAAAGTTTGAAATAGGCCTACAGTTGGCAGAAATTGTGTGTACCCGAGTTTGAACGTTGTTTACCAAGAAATAAGAGGCTTACGAACAATCAAATCACACCATCGTTTCACTTGTTTAATTGTACGCTAAGACATGTCAATTTTAAAATGTAATTATAAGTTATTCTAGTAGGAGCAGAAAAGTACTGGAATTTTAACTAGTTTTCACCATGCGTGAACTTTACATTTGTATTACCTCGAACATTTTAATACGTGGTCGACGGAAGTGTATCCTATAAATTTTAAATATTTCAGAATTTTAACGTTTCACGAAAAAGATTCTTACCAATTTTCTAAAACTTTTTTTTTGCTTCTATAGGTCGTAAAATTAATTACTTGGTAAGATTGTAAGCTTTATGAAATGTATAGTTACAATACAATACTTTTATATGCGTAAAAAGTGCAGTGGTTTTAAATTAAATAGATTTAAAGTTACTTTAAATTTATTTAAATCAATATAAAATCACTGCATTTACTTACGCTTGTAAAAGTAGGTACCGTACATATACATTTTCTATAGGGATTACAACATAATTCATTTTACGACCTCCAGAAGCCAAGAAAATGTTGTTTCGGGAAATTCATATAAACTTGTTTCCGCGAAAATTTAAAACAGTTAATTTTATAAAATTTCCAGAAAACACTCTTATTTACTACGTATTAAAATATAAATAAATAAAATATAAAACATGAAAGGGGTTTGAGGATGTGTTTAAACTTGAAGTGTAAACTTTAAACTTATTATAAAATTTGAAAACTCATATGTCATAACGTTCAATTAAACGAGAAAACAATAGTGTGATTAGATGATTTTCATAGGTCTCTTACTTCCTTAGTAAACAGCCTTTAAACTCGGGTATCTACACATTATTTCTGAGCCGACAGTAGGGAAAAATGCCTTGTCACAATCGAAAAGTGTCTGATAATTATTTATTTATTTTTATTTATTCATAAGACGCCGATCGTCAAGATATGGGCGAATATGGATTTCGAATGAGTGTGATGAGTGTAGATGAGCGAATATACTCATTGTTATAAACTAAGGCCGAATATTCCTTTGAAAGTGTCATTAATTAATAGCCCAATGACAAATGAACAGCCGGTTATTATCAGCTGATCCTTCTCAAAATGTATTGACTCTGATTGGGATCGAACTGAGAACCTTTAGCATATGAAGCTGAGATTGAATTATAAAAATATAGGCTAGATCTATTTATAAAATTTCATTTAAATAAGTTTAATATCTTCTAAATATCATATTTCACAAAAAGCCAATTTTATTTCAAAATTGCAAAAACTAAACTAAATTTCAAAATTGTATACGTTTTAAGTATTTTGTCTCGATTCTTTTTAATAAATCTATCAGTGAGTGGGGGTGAAATATGACCCTATTTCATATTTTTATCTTAGTAAATAGACTTTTTGTTGTAAAACCTGTTATACAAAGTGGTCGCCCGTTGTTACATTCAACCCCAACTCATCATCATGTGTGTAAACTATTTATTTCTGTATGAACTTGGATATTGTTGCATCAGAAGTTAAAAGCGTCATTGAATGGTGATTTCTAAAAAGATACAAAATGTTTCATTTATGAAACTACAGCTGGCCTTAGGGGATGTTAGTTAACATCCTCTTTTTCATCTCTTATTTTTTCTAGTCGACACAATAATTAATTATATTATGCTTCCCCTACAGTGTTATTTAATTTTTTATAAATTATGCCTATAGCAAAAAGCCTTGCCTATATTTTAAAGGGCTAGTAGTTAGATTTTTAGGGGAGTTTATTTTTATTTACCACCAGTGTCCCTCAGCAATGTCCAGCTGATGTTTATTGTAAGCCCAACCCTGAATAGCGTGCATTTTCCCTATTTATTCGTGCCAACGTATAAAACATTACTTTTATGTGTTCAATTTGATTGGGAGGGAAAGTAGAGTGAAATTATGTAATAAAAAGGAAAGTGTTTAACTTGTGATATCGTCTTGTTAGTATGTTACACTCCTTTACACAAGTCATATGAACATTTTTGAAATAACGTCCATAAAAAACACATTAAAATTAATAAAATAGCACGTTATGTTGAATATTTGTATTTTTACAATATTAAGATTGCATTTGTATAGTGCCAGTCGGTTAAGAGTAGCGACTTATACCCTAAGAAACTTTCCCACAACTAAAATACTACATTTTTCGCAAATGACCTCATTAGCGTTACTTTAAGTAGGCGGCAGATAAATTTATTCTGTTTAATAGAGAACTAGCCTCCTAATAGAGACGAAAAAGGCGTGATCAAAACTATTAGAATCTGCATCAAATCTTATATCTTTTAAAAATATAACAAGTACTAAACTCATTTCATTGTAATCAAGCAAGAAGTTGTACAAGCTATCACCAGCTAACGAAAATAGTTTGTATTTTTGTTTAAATAAATGCATGATAAAATCCTTTTTGTCCTTATATTTTATTTAGATAACGCTTTTTAATTTTATTAATACAATTAAATTATTAGTACTTACTTAACTACTTTGTTAAATATGACAAACTATTCAGCGGATAGTTCATTGGTTGAACGTTCAATATATGTGACTAATTTACATTTTTGAACATTAAATGCATGTAAATTGACATGTATTTCATGCTCTAACTTATCAATAATTGAAAACACGGCTTTAATTGAATTGCAGACTAAGAGTAAATAATCTGATAGCAATTATTATTGAATGTGAATTTTGTCATGTGACAAAGCATGTAGACCATTAGTTTCATTCTTAAAGAATTTTCAGCAGAACTGGGATTATACAACTGTGTGATAGCCTAGATGTAACTATGCAATAAACATAGTTTAGTACCTGGACTTGTGGAAGTAGCCATACCTAGTATTGTATCATAATGGTATTACTTCGCCTGATGTCTTACCTGACAGCTGACTCAGTCTATCGTGTATACTGAGAATACCACTGTGTAAAAACTATAATAATTTGGTTTTACCTATAGGACCCAAAACTGTTATTGATTAATACTGTGCAAGTAATTGTTAATCCGAGGCCATCTTTTACACGATCAGCCTCGAGGTCTTTGTTTATCCATTTGTGGTATTTATCCATTTTAGCCAAGCTCATAATTTTATATACAACTTAACCTATGTTGGATTAGTTATTTGTGTTTGCAATTTGTCCATAATTTTTCGATTCGCCTAATATTAAAGCATATAGTCAGGACGATTAAGAATATTTTTCATATCCTAGATTTTTAGATATTTTACCCAAAGTTTAAAAGTTGTATCCAACCACAGAGTAAAAATAAACAGAGGCCACTTTCTTATGGCCGCAGAGAACGTCACAGGAGCAGATATAAATATATGACAACTTATGTACATCTTTATGCATGTGTAGTAATAATTACTACGTTAATCCTTGAGGATTTTGAGAGTGTAAGGGCAGGACTTCCAAGGTGCTGCCCCTGTCATCGCATAGCAAACTGGAGAAATTCGACACATAATTTACGCACTATTAAATGCGACCTCTGTTTCTTTCTTCTCTATGATCCAACAAAAATCCGATAAATAATATTAGAAAAATATAATATTGGACCAATACATTTTTAAAATCTTTTGAGAACAACGAATTCCTCTATACGACTGAAAAAAGAAATGGTCTGGAAATAAATTCACAGTCCTCTAACTATAAATGATAAACTTTTATAAAACAAACTTATTTTTATGTATTATATTTATTTGACACAAGAAAATCATACAAAGGCCATGTCAGACACATGCATACATACATACAGTTATGTATAAAAAATATCAATCAGTACTTTAATTTTCTTTAAATAACTAATTACGTAATGTACAAATGTAGCCTGCTACAGTACCGTGTTGTGTACATGACGTAATGTACAAATGTAGCCTGCTACAGTACCGTGTTGTGTACATGACGTAATGTAGCCTGCTACAGTACCGTGTTGTGTACATGACGTAATGTACAAATGTAGCCTGCTACAGTACCGTGTTGTGTACATGACGTAATGTACAAATGTAGCCTGCTACAGTACCGTGTTGTGTACATGACGTAATGTACAAATGTAGCCTGCTACAGTACCGTGTTGTGTACATGACGTAATGTACAAATGTAGCCTGCTACAGTACCGTGTTGTGCACATGACGTAATGTACAAATGTAGCCTGCTACAGTACCGTGTTGTGTACATGACGTAATGTACAAATGTAGCCTGCTACAGTACCGTGTTGTGTACATGACGTAATGTACAAATATAGCTTTCTACAGTACCATGTTGTGTGACTATCGTGTGACATCGCCTTTGTTCAAAATTAGACGGAATGTTAAAAAGAAACGTGTCAAATGATATTGGAATAAAATAGTAAATAGATTGAAGTAATAAGATAATTTTTAATCAGAAAGTAGTCTAAGAACTGTATTTAAAGTAAACATACTGCCTACGTTGTAGATAAATTTTTGTATGAATGTGTATTCTGAGAGAAAAAAATAACAAACTTTACCAACTATTCTCTCTGAAAAATATGCATTTTTAGCACAAATTGTTATCAATAACATAATAACAATTATTTTTTTAGGAATTCAATAATATATTATGTTATAAACAATAATATAGTTCATTCTGTAATTTATTAATTGTAAAAAATACAACTAACTGTATTTTTTACAATTATCATATTAATTGCAAAATAATAATAATAAATAAAACTACCGAAATACAATTTTCGATGCAGTCAGAGGGCTGATGGTGACAGCGTGGATTGCAGAAAAGTATTTCTTTTATTTCGAATTTTTATCATAACTAAATTGAACAGAACATTTAAAACAACTAATAATCACGAAAGTTATGTAAGATATTAATTATCTCATACGATTAATCTGTGTAGTTGTATTGCTATTTACTTTCTTAGCTGTTTTTATAAGCTTACATATAATAAATTGTTAGATTTTTTATTGTCGACAAACAAATTTTTAAATTCAATACGAGATTTCTTCCTGCTGATCTAAAATGTAAACTTTTTAATCCACTGTATTGCAGTAATAATTTAGTAGACTACTAAAACCAGAATAGGAATGGCTGTTACATTGTAAATATGTTTAGACGTAATTGTACATGTTTAGTCAAAGAGTGTTCATATTTCGAATTTTCTATCGATTGTAAATATTTGTATATTATGTGTGTTTGTATCTGTTTATAGCGTGTTGATCATTGTTATTTCATAGGTTGTGATTTATTATTAAACTCGAAGCAATTCATTCACACATCGTACAGCTATATTGAGATGTATAGATTATTAAATGATCTACACAAATTTATTGAGTGTGTTGTTTTTAAATCCTATTTATAATTCGGATCCATTGAAAAGTTCGAGTTCCTGGTAAGTACGTTGTTTCTAAGTTACTGTAAGTTTATAAATTAATTTTAACCTCACCTAAATATTTAGACTTCATTCTTATTTGATACAAACATATGCTTTATAAGTACACATTTGGAACGGTATAGAATATAGTTTTTGTGTAATTCCAAATTGGAGGCTGTTAAGGAATTGTTGGGGAAATAACTTTATAAAATAATTAACTAACTAACCAACAACTAACTTGTCTTATAATGTAACTACTGAACTATAACTATCAATATGAGACATAATATATATCTTTATAAAATAATTAACTAACTAACCAACAACTACCTTGTCTTATAATGTAACTACTGAACTATAACTATCAATATGAGACATAATATATATAACTTTATAAAATAATTAACTAACTAACCAGCAACTAACTTGTCTTATAACGTAACTACTGAACTATAACTATCAATATGAGACATAATATATATCTTAATAAAATAATTAACTAACTAACCAACAACTACCTTGTCTTATAATGTAACTACTGGACTATAACTATCAATATGAGACATAATATATATCTTAATAAAATAATTAACTAACTAACCAACAACTAACTTGTCTTATAATGTAACTACTGGACTATAACTATCAATATGAGACATAATATATATCTTAATAAAATAATTAACTAACTAACCAACAACTACCTTGTCTTATAATGTAACTACTAAACTATAACTATCAATATGAGACATAATATATATAACTTTATAAAATAATTAACTAACTAACCAACAACTAACTTGTCTTATAATGTAACTACTGGACTATAACTATCAATATGAGACATAATATATATATATCTTTATAAAATAATTAACTAACTAACCAACAACTAACTTGTCTTATAATGTAACTACTGGACTATAACTATCAATATGAGACATAATATATATCTTTATAAAATAATTAACTAACTAACCAACAACTACCTTGTCTTATAATGTAACTACTGAACTATAACTATCAATATGAGACATAATATATATCTTTATAAAATAATTAACTAACTAACCAACAACTAACTTGTCTTATATGAGAATAAAATCTTAATAAAATAATTAACTAACTAACCAACAACTACCTTGTCTTATAATGTAACTACTAAACTATAACTATCAATATGAGACATAATATATATCTTTATAAAATAATTAACTAACTAACCAACAACTACCTTGTCTTATAATGTAACTACTGAACTATAACTATCAATATGAGACATAATATATATCTTTATAAAATAATTAACTAACTAACCAACAACTACCTTGTCTTATAACGTAACTACTGGACTATAACTATCAATATGAGACATAATATATATCTTTATAAAATAATTAACTAACTAACCAACAACTACCTTGTCTTATAATGTAACTACTGAACTATAACTATCAATATGAGACATAATATATATCTTTATAAAATAATTAACTAACTAACCAACAACTACCTTGTCTTATAATGTAACTACTGAACTATAACTATCAATATGAGACATAATATATATCTTTATAAAATAATTAACTAACTAACCAACAACTACCTTGTCTTATAATGTAACTACTGAACTATAACTATCAATATGAGACATAATATATATCTTTATAAAATAATTAACTAACTAACCAACAACTACCTTGTCTTATAATGTAACTACTGAACTATAACTATCAATATGAGACATAATATATATCTTTATAAAATAATTAACTAACTAACCAACAACTACCTTGTCTTATAACGTAACTACTGAACTATAACTATCAATATGAGACATAATATATATCTTTATAAAATAATTAACTAACTAACCAACAACTAACTTGTCTTATAATGTAACTACTGAACTATAACTATCAATATGAGACATAATATATATCTTTATAAAATAATTAACTAACTAACCAACAACTACCTTGTCTTATAATGTAACTACTGAACTATAACTATCAATATGAGACATAATATATATCTTTATAAAATAATTAACTAACTAACCAACAACTACCTTGTCTTATAATGTAACTACTGAACTATAACTATCAATATGAGACATAATATATATCTTTATAAAATAATTAACTAACTAACCAACAACTACCTTGTCTTATAATGTAACTACTGAACTATAACTATCAATATGAGACATAATATATATCTTTATAAAATAATTAACAAACTAACAAACAACTACCTTGTCTTATAATGTAACTACTGAACTATAACTATCAATATGAGACATAATATATATCCTTATAAAATAATTAACAAACTAACAAACAACTACCTTGTCTTATAATGTAACTACTGAACTATAACTATCAATATGAGACATAGTATATATATCTTTATAAAATAATTATTAAACTAACCAACAACTACCTTGTCTTATAATGTAACTACTGAACTATAACTATCAATATGAGACATAATATATATCTTTATAAAATAATTAACTAACTAACCAACAACTACCTTGTCTTATAATGTAACTACTGAACTATAACTATCAATATGAGACATAATATATATCTTTATAAAATAATTAACTAACTAACCAACAACTACCTTGTCTTATAATGTAACTACTGAACTATAACTATCAATATGAGACATAATATATATCTTTATAAAATAATTAACTAACTAACCAACAACTACCTTGTCTTATAATGTAACTACTGAACTATAACTATCAATATGAGACATAATATATATCTTTATAAAATAATTAACTAACTAACCAACAACTACCTTGTCTTATAATGTAACTACTGAACTATAACTATCAATATGAGACATAATATATATCTTTATAAAATAATTAACTAACTAACCAACAACTACCTTGTCTTATAATGTAACTACTGAACTATAACTATCAATATGAGACATAATATATATCTTTATAAAATAATTAACAAACTAACAAACAACTACCTTGTCTTATAATGTAACTACTGAACTATAACTATCAATATGAGACATAATATATATCTTTATAAAATAATTAACTAACTAACCAGCAACTAACTTGTCTTATAATGTAACTACTGAACTATAACTATCAATATGAGACATAATATATATCTTTATAAAATAATTAACAAACTAACAAACAACTACCTTGTCTTATAATGTAACTACTGAACTATAACTATCAATATGAGACATAATATATATCTTTATAAAATAATTAACTAACTAACCAGCAACTAACTTGTCTTATAATGTAACTACTAAACTATAACTATCAATATGAGACATAATATATATAACTTTATAAAATAATTAACAAACTAACAAACAACTAACTTGTCTTATAACGTAACTACTGGACTATAACTATCAATATGAGACATAATATATATCTTTATAAAATAATTAACTAACTAACCAGCAACTAACTTGTCTTATAATGTAACTACTGAACTATAACTATCAATATGAGACATAATATATATCTTTATAAAATAATTAACTAACTAACCAGCAACTAACTTGTCTTATAATGTAACTACTGGACTATAACTATCAATATGAGACATAATATATATCTTAATAAAATAATTAACTAACTAACCAACAACTACCTTGTCTTATAATGTAACTACTAAACTATAACTATCAATATGAGACATAATATATATAACTTTATAAAATAATTAACTAACTAACCAACAACTAACTTGTCTTATAATGTAACTACTGGACTATAACTATCAATATGAGACATAATATATATATCTTTATAAAATAATTAACTAACTAACCAACAACTAACTTGTCTTATAATGTAACTACTGGACTATAACTATCAATATGAGACATAATATATATCTTAATAAAATAATTAACTAACTAACCAACAACTACCTTGTCTTATAATGTAACTACTGAACTATAACTATCAATATGAGACATAATATATATATCTTTATAAAATAATTAACTAACTAACCAACAACTAACTTGTCTTATAATGTAACTACTGGACTATAACTATCAATATGAGACATAATATATATCTTTATAAAATAATTAACTAACTAACCAACAACTAACTTGTCTTATAATGTAACTACTGAACTATAACTATCAATATGAGACATAATATATATCTTAATAAAATAATTAACTAACTAACCAACAACTACCTTGTCTTATAACGTAACTACTGAACTATAACTATCAATATGAGACATAATATATATCTTTATAAAATAATTAACAAACTAACAAACAACTACCTTGTCTTATAACGTAACTACTGAACTATAACTATCAATATGAGACATAATATATATCTTTATAAAATAATTAACAAACTAACAAACAACTACCTTGTCTTATAATGTAACTACTGAACTATAACTATCAATATGAGACATAATATATATCTTTATAAAATAATTAACTAACTAACCAACAACTACCTTGTCTTATAACGTAACTACTGAACTATAACTATCAATATGAGACATAATATATATCTTTATAAAATAATTAACTAACTAACCAACAACTACCTTGTCTTATAATGTAACTACTGAACTATAACTATCAATATGAGACATAATATATATCTTTATAAAATAATTAACTAACTAACCAACAACTACCTTGTCTTATAACGTAACTACTGAACTATAACTATCAATATGAGACATAATATATATCTTTATAAAATAATTAACTAACTAACCAACAACTACCTTGTCTTATAATGTAACTACTGAACTATAACTATCAATATGAGACATAATATATATCTTTATAAAATAATTAACTAACTAACCAACAACTACCTTGTCTTATAATGTAACTACTGAACTATAACTATCAATATGAGACATAATATATATCTTTATAAAATAATTAACTAACTAACCAACAACTACCTTGTCTTATAACGTAACTACTGAACTATAACTATCAATATGAGACATAATATATATCTTTATAAAATAATTAACTAACTAACCAACAACTACCTTGTCTTATAATGTAACTACTGAACTATAACTATCAATATGAGACATAATATATATCTTTATAAAATAATTAACTAACTAACCAACAACTACCTTGTCTTATAATGTAACTACTGAACTATAACTATCAATATGAGACATAATATATATCTTTATAAAATAATTAACTAACTAACCAACAACTACCTTGTCTTATAATGTAACTACTGAACTATAACTATCAATATGAGACATAATATATATCTTTATAAAATAATTAACAAACTAACAAACAACTACCTTGTCTTATAATGTAACTACTGAACTATAACTATCAATATGAGACATAATATATATCTTTATAAAATAATTAACTAACTAACCAACAACTACCTTGTCTTATAATGTAACTACTGAACTATAACTATCAATATTAGACATAATATATATCTTTATATAATAATTAACTAACTAACCAACAACTACCTTGTCTTATAATGTAACTACTGAACTATAACTATCAATATTAGACATAATATATATCTTTATAAAATAATTAGCTAACTAACCAACAACTAACTTGTCTTATAACGTAACTACTGGACTGTAACTATCAATATGAGACATAATATATATAACTTTATAAAATAATTAACAAACTAACAAACAACTAACTTGTCTTATAACGTAACTACTGGACTATAACTATCAATATGAGACATAATATATATATAACTTTATAAAATAATTAACAAACTAACAAACAACTAACTTGTCTTATAACGTAACTACTGGACTATAACTATCAATATGAGACATAATATGTATAACTTTATAAAATAATTAACAAACTAACAAACAACTAACTTTTCTTATAACGTAACTACTCAACTATAACTATCAATATGAGACATAATATATATAACTTTATAAAATAATTAACAAACTAACAAACAACTAACTTTTCTTATAACGTAACTACTCAACTATAACTATCAATATGAGACATAATATATATAACTTTATAAAATAATTAACAAACTAACAAACAACTAACTTTTCTTATAACGTAACTACTCAACTATAACTATCAATATGAGACATAATATATATAACTTTATAAAATAATTAACAAACTAACAAACAACTAACTTGTCTTATAACGTAACTACTGGACTATAACTATCAATATGAGACATAATATATATAACTTTATAAAATAATTAACAAACTAACAAACAACTAACTTTTCTTATAACGTAACTACTGGACTATAACTATCAATATGAGACATAATATATATAACTTTATAAAATAATTAACAAACTAACAAACAACTAACTTTTCTTATAACGTAACTACTCAACTATAACTATCAATATGAGACATAATATATATAACTTTATAAAATAATTAACAAACTAACAAACAACTAACTTGTCTTATAACGTAACTACTGGACTATAACTATCAATATGAGACATAATATATATAACTTTATAAAATAATTAACAAACTAACAAACAACTAACTTTTCTTATAACGTAACTACTCAACTATAACTATCAATATGAGACATAATATATATAACTTTATAAAATAATTAACAAACTAACAAACAACTAACTTGTCTTATAACGTAACTACTGGACTATAACTATCAATATGAGACATAATATATATAACTTTATAAAATAATTAACAAACTAACAAACAACTAACTTGTCTTATAACGTAACTACTGGACTATAACTATCAATATTAGACATAATATATATAACTTTATAAAATAATTAACAAACTAACAAACAACTAACTTGTCTTATAACGTAACTACTGGACTATAACTATCAATATGAGACATAATATATATAACTTTATAAAATAATTAACAAACTAACAAACAACTAACTTGTCTTATAACGTAACTACTGGACTATAACTATCAATATGAGACATAATATATATAACTTTATAAAATAATTAACAAACTAACAAACAACTAACTTTTCTTATAACGTAACTACTCAACTATAACTATCAATATGAGACATAATATATATCTTTATAAAATAATTAACAAACTAACAAACAACTAACTTGTCTTATAACGTAACTACTGGACTATAACTATCAATATGAGACATAATATATATCTTTATAAAATAATTAACAAACTAACAAACAACTAACTTGTCTTATAACGTAACTACTGGACTATAACTATCAATATGAGACATAATATATATAACTTTATAAAATAATTAACAAACTAACAAACAACTAACTTGTCTTATAACGTAACTACTGGACTATAACTATCAATATTAGACATAATATATATAACTTTATAAAATAATTAACAAACTAACAAACAACTAACTTGTCTTATAACGTAACTACTGGACTATAACTATCAATATGAGACATAATATATATAACTTTATATAATAATTAACAAACTAACAAACAACTAACTTGTCTTATAACGTAACTACTGGACTATAACTATCAATATGAGACATAATATATATATAACTTTATAAAATAATTAACAAACTAACAAACAACTAACTTGTCTTATAACGTAACTACTGGACTATAACTATCAATATGAGACATAATATATATAACTTTATAAAATAATTAACAAACTAACAAACAACTAACTTTTCTTATAACGTAACTACTCAACTATAACTATCAATATGAGACATAATATATATAACTTTATAAAATAATTAACAAACTAACAAACAACTAACTTGTCTTATAACTTAACTACTCAACTATAACTATAAATATGAGACATAATATATATATAACTTTATAAAATAATTAACAAACAACTAACTTGTCTTATAACGTAACTACTCAACTATAACTATCAATATGAGACATAATATATATAACTTTATAAAATAATTAACAAACTAACAAACAACTAACTTGTCTTATAACGTAACTACTGGACTATAACTATCAATATGAGACATAATATATATAACTTTATAAAATAATTAACAAACTAACAAACAACTAACTTGTCTTATAACGTAACTACTCAACTATAACTATAAATATGAGACATAATATATATATAACTTTATAAAATAATTAACAAACAACTAACTTGTCTTATAACGTAACTACTCAACTATAACTATCAATATGAGACATAATATATATAACTTTATAAAATAATTACCAAACTAACAAACAACTAACTTGTCTTATAACGTAACTACTGGACTATAACTATCAATATGAGACATAATATATATAACTTTATAAAATAATTAACTAACTAACAAACAACTAACTTGTCTTATAACGTAACTACTCAACTATAACTATCAATATGAGACATAATATATATATAACTTTATAAAATAATTAACAAACTAACAAACAACTAACTTGTCTTATAACGTAACTACTCAACTATAACTATCAATATGAGACATAATATATATATATATAATTTTTTTTAATATTCCATATCATAAACATAGCAATATGCTTGGAGTCAAAGCTAAAGTTGTTGTGGGGTTAAAAACTATAAACATACCATGAAAATGTTCATAATAAATTTAATTGGAGTTCATTTCCTACTACTGGAACGTCGATTATTAATAATATTAAACGTAAAATAATAGCCTGTATTATTTTACTGTCGAATGTGATAACAAAATAAACTACTTAGATTTAAAACACAAACAATTTTAAGCGTAAATTCAGTATTTTCCATAAACCAACCCAGTCCAGCCAAACAATACGCGCCACTTCTAACCATCAAATTTCCCACAAAATGGCAGCTTTCAATTCGTTTATACATAGATTAAACCAAATACCTATAACTAGTATTAACTACAACAAAGAATTGAATATAATCAAATACAAGGGCAAGATAATAGACAGAATAATTCACAAGAAAAAAGTCTATGTCCCAAACACGCCCAAAGATAATAAGAAATGTGTCACACTAACATATAATAATTGGCTTAACTACAAACCCCACAATATTATTAAGAACCATGGTTACATTGTCACTTACAAAAACCTTAACAAACTAGAAAATATAATAAATCCCAGGAAAGAACACAATGATGACAAGTTTGATAACAGCAGGATTTAGAAATTAATTTGTAGCGAGTGTCAAAAATTCTACGAAGGACAAACGGGAAGATCGTTCAAAACACGTTTCAAAGAACACCTTCGTAAAAAACTGTCACCCAAAAGTCAAAATATGCAGAACAAATGACTTCCATCTCAAACAACTTACAAATAATACACAATTGCAAGAAAAGTTATTTAATTATAAACACTTGAAAATTATGAAATTTACAAGGCAGTAATACATGAACCAAATAATATTTTTAATGATAAAATCAACACTCAAGGGAATGTATTGTTCGACACTGTAATACAGCTGGAAAGAAGCAATGACGTCACGGGGTAAAATACACCAAGACAACGAAAGTCAACTGTGTTTACTAGTTTATTCATATTGTGTGCAATAACTATTTTATACTAACATTCAAAAAGCTACTTAATAGATGCCTCAAGATGTCACTGTATTGACGAAACGCGTCGCAAATTCAACAGCGATAACGAACGCCAGAAGGTACGTTTAATATTTTATTAATAAATGTAAGTAATGAATCACGTAATTGCCATTGGTAACAAAGTGAATACTAAACACATTTCGTCAATCTATTACTAAAAACTGGAATGGAACAAACAATTAACACAATATATACTTTATTCTACTAGTTTCAATATTTTTGAGATTTTTTCTGTGATTCTCATACCTATTTATTATTCCTAAATAAGAAAGTTTGAACATTTTCTTAACGCATTTTTACGCTATACAAAATTGTTACTCTTACAATATAAGATTTTTGTGTATTAAAAATAAATTTGTATTAACAAACAACTACATTTTTTGCACTGTGAATCAGTGGCTTATGAAATTCCGCTGTGGCTTAACTGATGAGGTGCATTTTCATAAATATGATATTTTAACATATAATAGTGATATAGATTAAATTTGTTAAATGTTTCCTGAGAAGTTTAACAATAAAATAAAAGAGAAAACTACTAAACCATTCTAACTGATTATATAGTCCTTAATGTCAGTTACCGGACTAAATTGCAAAATTATTCTCGCAGCATTGAGTTCATAATATTCTTAACCACCGCATTTTTATGGTTTATGAAACATTCTGAAAGATCTTGCTGCATTATTATACAGCAAGTAGTAGGTTCAGTCAATTCTCCAACAAATAAATTGTCTACATTCTTGTTGCCTATATTAAATCAGCTTTTTGCAAATTCAGATTCATATGTAAAAAACACACAAGATTTTATTTTTTAAATTACATTCAATGCATGAAGTTCAGATATTATGGTTAATTATGTGTGTAGCCTATTCATAAATATTCTTGGACAAGAAGCTCTTGAAGTTATTAAAATTCAAACTTGAGAATAATTATAATTATTTAAGTTGAAGAACAATCTATCAATTGTGTAATTACATTACTTTTAACTTGTATCAGCAATAATTATTTTTAATTGGAAGACAAATTTTATGAATAATTATCTGGACTATAATTTGTAGAAAAGAAATTCAATATTCCAATAATTTTAATTTTTATTAAATTTTGTCATTATCAAAGACAACATCATCAGACTAACCACAACTGATACAAAAATTGTATCTGATACAAGATAATTATCTGCACTGCTCAGGGGGGAGTTTTAAGCCCATTAATCAGCAATATATACATGGATCATATTGAAATTTTAGCAATAAAACATTTGCGACAAAAACCTAAATTATGGCTAATTTGTGTCGATGACATATCTTTTGTTTGGGAAAATAAAAAATCATATATTTTCCCTATTATATATTTTATAAATATATAATAGGAAGATTAAATAAATACTTTAAGACCGACATTAAGATATCGAAAAGACAAACTTCCATTTCTTGATGATTTAGTTTACAAGAATAACAACGAAATAAATACAAATATCTTTAAAAAAAATAAAATAAAAAAACTCTCAGTTGCATTACATTATGAGAAAGTTAAATAATTCTGAAAAAGTTACAATTGGCTTAGTACAAAACTAACAGAACCACTTCTGATATTGAGGAGAATAAAAAAGAAGAAAGAACAAAGGACAAATTTTAAAACAAAACTATAATCCTTTAAATATAATAAATACAAACTCAACATAAAAATAATAAAAAACATTTTAAAAACCAAACAAAAGATATGTTACAACTGTTGGTATTCCATATGTAAATGGAATATCAGAAAAATAGATTCGAAGTGTAATATTACAACATTATTTGAATAATCAAACAATCTCCAAAATTGTTTATCAAAAATCAAACCAAAATCAATACACCAAAACACAAATTTTTCCACATACATAATTGATTGTGATTGCAAGA
The DNA here is from genome assembly GCA_035578905.1 of Stictocephala bisonia. NCBI lineage: Eukaryota > Metazoa > Arthropoda > Insecta > Hemiptera > Membracidae > Stictocephala > Stictocephala bisonia. The sequence continues at coordinate 305,867 of JAQJVL010000375.1, forward strand.
AGACTCATTTCGGACAGACCTGAAGACCAACTAAAATTAGAATTAAAGAACAAATTCACAGCAACAAAACACAAAAAGATGGATCTAAATAGGAACATGCCATGAAAACATGAAATTGATTTTGAATCATCAGCAAGAAACAATTTAACCTAACTGCATATCTGTAAATCTTATTGAAAGCACATTTAAAGATAAACGAATAAAGAAATCAGATCGTGTAAAATGTGTTTTTAATGTGGTATAATTTTTGTGCATTTTTTAATACTGAACTTATACGTTACATTGTTTATTAAATAATTTAACATATGTTTTATTTTTATTTTCAAGATTATTGTAATGATTGTTTATTTTATAATTTTCCAACATTACTGATGCTGCATGCCATAACTGACGAAAGGCGCTAATTTAAACATTAAAAATATAGAATACCAAGAATATGTACCATTACTAAACCATCCCAATTAGTTAATCAATCAATCAAATCCTTTATTAACACATAATATTTGTTACAATTGTAAATTTTATTTGTACAAATTTTGTGTCTTGTCAAATTAACTATAACTACTACTAATATAATACTGTATTAATTAATTAATATTTAATAATCTTGTACTACAGACATGTGAGGTAGTCGAATGTATGAAATAATTGTAACTTTGAACACTCAAAATACATATTTAAGCATACATTGAATAATGTTGCCAAATGGATCAAACTGTAATATATAAATTAAAACAACTTAAAACAATCAAAACTTGGCACTTTCCATATTATGATAATCCTTTACACTGTAGAAGGCATGCGAAAGAAGAAAGGACTTTACTAAATCTTTAAATTTTGAAATGTTGTTTTCTTTTTTAATTTTTAGTGGCAATTTGTTAAAAAAATGTAATCCCATATAAGCTGGGCCTTTTTCAAATTTTGTTGTCCTATGATTTGGGTAGCATAGAGCCTCCCCATGCCTTGTATTGTATGAATGGAAATTTCCTATTTTGGCCTCAGCGTCAATATTTTTGAATGTTAAAATTAAAACCTCAAATATATAAAGGGAATGAATGGTCATTATTTTATTTTCTATAAACAGGCTTTTGCATGAATGAGAGTCAGTGACGTCGAAAATTATCCTTAAGATCTTTTTTTGACACTTGAGAACTCCTTCCAGAGAGAATGAACATCCCCAGATAGCCAATCCATAGCGAATTATGCTCTCACAATAAGCTCGGTACACGTCAAGAAGGATATATCTACTACACGAAGATTTTAATATTCTTATTGCAAAGGTACTCGTACCTGAATTGATACGACGCATGAGTTTTTTGATGTGCGGTCTCCAGCAAACAGTCTCGTCAACAGTCACACCGAGGAACACTACAGATGTGTCGTTCTGTAGAGTTTGTTTAGGGTTCACAATTATGTCGTCACAAATATTATGTGATTTATTTTTAGCATTTTTTGTAGTGAAATTAATATATTTTGTTTTATTTATGTTTAACAACAAACCATTTTCCTCAAACCATTCATTTACCTCTGTGACTACCCGAAAAACGCTCTCAATTCAATTGCATCTCTACTTGACAACAACAGAGAAACATCATCAGCGTACATCACTATATTTGCATTGTTCTCTGTACTAGATAAATCATTTATATAAAGTAAAAATAGAATAGGGGAGAGAATTAAGAAAATATATAATTAACCAGGTATAAACTGTCAACTGAAATAAAAAACATTGATGATTTTCTGTACAGAACTATTGTTTCTAGTTTTGACGAAACACTGTACTGGGAAGTGGGTCAATGAAAAAAAATGTATACGAATTAACATTAAACTTTTCGTATTAAAAATTGAAATTAATCTAATAATTTACTATTCCTAGAGTATAATTAAATTTCTTGAAAAAAGTATTTCGCTGGTAGTAGTAATAATAATAACAGGATACATTGGTTGAGTTAGTATCCAACCAATGTACGTGTATGGGCGGGCGGGTGAGTCTATGCCACTGTACGTGTATGGGTGGGCGGGTGAGTCAATGCCACTGTACGTGTATGGGCAGGCGGGTGAGTCAATGCCACTGTACGTGTATGGGCGGGCGGGTGAGTCAATGCCACTGTACGTGTATGGGCGGGCAGGTGAGTCAATGCCACTGTACGTGTATGGGCGGGCGGGTGAGTCAACGCCACTGTACGTGTATGGACGGGCGGGTGAGTCAATGCCACTGTACTTGTATGGACGGGCGGGTGAGTCAATGCCACTGTACGTGTATGGACGGGCGGGTGAGTCAATGCCACTGTGCGTGTATGGGCGGGCGGGTGAGTCAATGCCACTGTACGTGTATGGGCGGGCGGGTGAGTCAATGCCACTGTACGTGTATGGGCAGGCGTGTATGGACGGGCGGGTGAGTTAATGCCACTGTACGTGTAATTTCAATGCCACTGTACGTGTATGGGTGGGCGGGTGAGTCAATGCCACTGTACGTGTATGGGCGGGCGGGCGAGTCAACGCCACTGTACGTGTATGGGCGGACGGGTGGGTCAATGCCACTGTACATGTATGGGCGGGTGGGTGAGTCAATGCCACTGAACGTGTATGGGTGGGCGGGTGACTCAATGCCACTGTACGTGTATGGGCGGGCGGGTGAGTCAATGCCACTGTACGTGTATGGGCGGGTGGGTGAGTCAATGCCACTGTACGTGTATGGACGGGCGGGTAAGTCAATGCCACTGTACGTGTATGGGCGGGCGGGTGGGTCAATGCCACTGTACGTGTATGGGCGGGCGGGTGAGTCAATGCCACTGTACGTGTATGGGCGGGCGGATGGGTCAATGCCACTGTACGTGTATGGACGGTGGGTGAGTCAATGCCACTGTACGTGTATGGACGGGTGGGTGAGTCAATGCCACTGTACGTGTATGGACGGGTGGGTGAGTCAATGCCACTGTACGTGTATGGGCGGGTGGGTGAGTCAATGCCACTGTACGTGTATGGGCGGGTGGGTGAGTCAATGCCACTGTACGTGTATGGGCGGGCGGATGGGTCAATGCCACTGTACGTGTATCGGAGGGCGCGAGGGCATTGCCACTGTACGTGTATGGACGGGTGGAGGGAGGCAATGCCACTGTACGTGTATGGGCGGGCGGATGGGTCAATGCCACTGTACGTGTATCGGAGGGTGCGAGGGCATTGCCACTGTACGTGTATGGATGTGTGGGTGGTTCAATGCCACTGTACGTGTATGGACGGGTGGGTGGGTCAATGCCACTGTACGTGTATGGCCGGGCGGGTGGGTCAATGACACTGTACGTGTATGGGCGGGTGGGTGGGTCAATGCCACTGAACGTGTATGGGCGGGCGGGTGGGTCAATGCCACTGTAAGTGTATGGGTGGGTGGGTGAGTCAATGCCACTGTACGTGTATGGACGGGTGGGTGGTCAATGCCATTGTACGTGTATGGACGGGTGGGTGAGTCAATGCCACTGTACGTGTATGGGCGGGCGGCTGAGTCAATGCCACTGTACGTGTATGGACGGGCGGGTGAGTCAATGCCACTGTACGTGTATGGACGGGCGGGTGAGTCAATGCCACTGTACGTGTATAAGCGGGCGGGTGGGTCAATGCCACTGTAAGTGTATGGGTGGGTGGGTGAGTCAATGCCACTGTACGTGTATGGACGGGCGGGTGAGTCAATGCCACTGTAAGTGTATGGACGGGCGGGTAAGTCAATGCCACTGTACGTGTATGGACGGGCGGGTGAGTCAATACCACTGTATGTGTATGGGCGGGTGGTTGGGTCAATGCCACTGTACGTGTATGGACGGGCGGGTGAGTCAATGCCACTGTACGTGTATGGACGGGCGGGTGAGTCAATGCCACTGTACGTGTATGGACGGGCGGGTAAGTCAATGCCACTGTACGTGTATGGACGGGCGGGTGAGTCAATACCACTGTATGTGTATGGGCGGGTGGTTGGGTCAATGCCACTGTACGTGTATGGACGGGCGGGTGAGTCAATGCCACTGTACGTGTATGGGCGGGCGGCTGAGTCAATGCCACTGTACGTGTATGGACGGGCGGGTGAGTCAATGCCACTGTACGTGTATGGGCGGGCGGGTGAGTCAATGCCACTGTACGTGTATGGACGGGCGGGTAAGTCAATGCCACTGTACGTGTATGGACGGGCGGGTGAGTCAATGCCACTGTACGTGTATGGGCGGGCGGCTGAGTCAATGCCACTGTACGTGTATGGACGGGCGGGTGAGTCAATGCCACTGTACGTGTATGGACGGGCGGGTGAGTCAATGCCACTGTACGTGTATGGACGGGCGGGTAAGTCAATGCCACTGTACGTGTATGGACGGGCGGGTGAGTCAATACCACTGTATGTGTATGGGCGGGTGGTTGGGTCAATGCCACTGTACGTGTATGGACGGGCGGGTGAGTCAATACCACTGTATGTGTATGGGCAGGTGGTTGGGTCAATGCCACTGTACGTGTATGGACGGGTGGGTGAGTCAATACCACTGTATGTGTATGGGCGGGTGGTTGGGTCAATGCCACTGTACGTGTATGGACGGGCGGGTAAGTCAATGCCACTGTACGTGTATGGATGGGCGGGTGAGTCAATACCACTGTACGTGTATGGACGGGCGGCTGAGTCAATGCCACTGTACGTGTATGGACGGGTGGGTGGGTCAATGCCACTGTACGTGTATGGGCGGGCGGCTGAGTCAATGCCACTGTACGTGTATGGGCGGGCGGCTGAGTCGATGCCACTGTACGTGTATGGGCGGGCGGCTGAGTCAATGCCACTGTACGTGTATGGACGGGTGGGTGTGTCAATGCCACTGTACGTGTATGGGCGGGCGGCTGAGTCAATGCCACTGTACGTGTATGGGTGGGCGGGTGAGTCAATGCCACTGTACGTGTATGGGTGGGCGGGTGAGTCAATGCCACTGTACGTGTATGGGCGGGCAGGTGAGTCAATGCCACTGTACGTGTATGGACGGGCGGGTGGGTCAATGCCACTGTACGTGTATGGACGGGCGGGTGAGTCAATGTCAATATCAATGTCTTAGTAAACATAGTTATGTTAATTTAATAATAAATGAATGTTACTGTCTTCGTTATCTGATATCTTAAACAAGTTGTACAGTTTGTCGGCCATTTCAGACATTGTTGGATGCGTACTCATCTGTAGGTTAGCGTCATATATGAGTTAGTCCTGCATAAGTGCGTAAAACTACACAAGTAAGCCACATAGTGCGTATAACTATACTAGTATGCGTACGTAAGTGCTTTTAACTACTCACTTAGGCCTACGTATATAAGTGGAATAAAGGTAACAACAACTACCGGTACCCCAATACGTTTAATCTAACATTATGTCAAACAGAAGCTAACCTAATCACAATAGAGTGACGGTATAACATCTATCTCTTGCTGCAAAGAGTGGTCCCTTAATACGCAAGTGCCAACTAAACAAAATGGCAGATGTTATTGATGTTTTATTTAATATAGTAAAATACAATGTTATCTATATAAAACAACGTCATCTAATTTATTCCAGCAAATAATTATACATTCTAATCAACATAATTAAAAAAAAACTTCCAACATTTAAAACGTCTCTCCTCTTCACGGCCATTTCGTTAGAGTTGAAATATACAAACAACCCGTTACCTATCTGAGTTGAGTCTCATAATATCCTCGCTATTATAGGCCAATTATAATTCTGATTCCACTACACCAAGCTTTGAAATGACAAAATGGTTTTTAGTTTTTACAATCAATTTGTTTTGTATACAAAATATGTGGTTGGTTAAGGTATCGTCATTTTTTAATCTGATGTATACGAGAAAAATTGTCTAATAGCAGATGAAACTGCCATTTAAAAATACACATTCATGGATTCCATGCTAATAGAAAGCTCGGATCAATCGACACATTCATATATAGGTTTCTTTACTATTATTGTGTGATTGGGCAAATAAAACCGGCTTTATATTAGTTTTTTCATTCGTACTTCCAAAATAGGCAAATGCACTAATTGCTTACAAGAACTTTAAAATTTTCCAATCATGAAAAGGTTTTTGATACCTTCTAAAAATTCTTCAAATATTCACAATAAAAAGTAAAATTCTGTATTTTATTCTGTAATTCTGTATTATCCCATCGTCGGTCGGCAAGCAGAAAGAATTGCTGTCAAGATATCTCTGATATCTACTTCGTGACAGTTGGTGTACTCTCTGGTGTCCCCCAGTACATTATATCTCTGATAACTACTTCGTGTTAGTTGGTGTGCTCTCTGGTGCCCCCCTGTATATTATATCTCTGATAGCGTGGTGACCTCATCATAGATTCTAGTCTGTACATGTTTAAACACAACAAAGTCTTTAAAAAATGTGGAATATCTTTAGAATGAAAGTTAAATAATCAGTTTATCATTTTTGTTCTGTATTATCAAACAATAAGTAAAGATACGTCCTTGTGTATGTTTTTATGACTGTGTGGTTTATTTATCGATTATAACGATGTCAACAATACAAAACCATCGTAATCAGAGAAGAATTTGTCAACCACCAATCAGTCCATAAGGCCCAATTCTTTATATTTGATACTCCACTTTACAAATAAGAGATAAGCTATGTGCTTGAACAAATTTTGTTATATTACATTATTTTACATGTTCAACCGTACCTTAAAACGTATCTGTACGGTTTATGTAGAGAACAGAAGTGTTCTCTCCTTGGTCCACATCCTGGGGGACTACTTTGTTCTCCCGTCCGGTCCCAGGGGACCTCAGCCTTCACACGACCTTGGACCGCAGTGACGAACATACGACCAAAAAACCGAAAGTAGACCTTCGCTGACAACTTAACTATGCCTACAGCTTCCTCACTTAGATGTTGTGTGCGCTTAGCGATATGTACATATTTGAATTTAAGTATCCAATATGCATTACATTTTGTGGCTACAAAGTCTTATTGTATTGTACTCATTTCATTTATTTACACACATTACTACTCAAAATTATATACAAAATAGTACACTTAACTAATAAAACAGATCTTTATGTCAATTGAATTAAAATTACGATAAGTATATCTCTATATTTTAGTCATTTATAAAAAAAATTATAAAATATAATCACTGCAATTCAGTGTTGCATTGATTATTATTTATGATTGCTTATTCGTAGGTTAATTGTTTGGAAACAAAGTAAAATACTAAATAGATAAAATACTGATGGTTCCACGACCAAATTGAATTATAAATTAAGTTCTCAACATTACTGATTTTATTATTTTAAATATATTTAGAAACATAGCCAAGAAACAAAATAAAATAACATTAGCTGGGTCACGCAATCCGCAGCAAATACCTAAGCCACATAACATTAGCTGGGTTACGCAATCCGCAGCAAATACCTGAGCCACATAACATTAGCTGGGTTACGCAATCCACAGAAAATACCTGAGCCACATAACATTAGCTGGGTTACGCAATCCGCAGCAAATACCTGAGCCACATAACATTAGCTGGGTTACGCAATCCACAGCAAATACCTGAGCCACATAACATTAGCTGGGTTACTCTATCCACAGCAAATACCTGAGCCACATAACATTAGCTGGGTTACTCTATCCACAGCAAATACCTGAGCCACATAACATTAGCAGGGTTACGCTACCCACAGCAAATACGTGAAGCACATAACATTAGCTGGGTTACGCAATCCACAGCAAATACGTGAAGCACATAACATTAGCTGGGTTACTCTATCCACAGCAAATACCTGAGCCACATAACATTAGCTGGGTTACGCTATTCACAGCAAATATCTGAGCCACATAACATTAGCTGGGTTACGCTATTCACAGCAAATATCTGAGGCACATAACATTTAAAACAGTGTCAGAATAATAGTAATTCAAAAAATCAATACATTTAGCAAAATGCATTTTAAGCTTGATTTACTAAAATTTAATATTTTAACAACATTATATAACTAATTTCCGGCTTAGTAAAAAATAACGTTTAGTACTTTCTTACTTCTTTTCAAAGCGAACTGTACTGTCGATAGGATCAGGTACTGTCGATAGGATCAGGTACTGTCGATAGGATCAGGTACTGTCGATATGATCAGGTACTGTCGATAGGATCAGGTACTGTCGATAGGATCAGGTACTGTCGATAGGATCAGGTACTGTCGATAGGATCAGGTACTGTCGATAGGATCAGGTACTGTCGATAGGACCAGGTACTGTCGATAGGATCAGGTACTGTCGATAGGATCAGGTACTGTCGATATGATCAGGTACTGTCGATAGGATCAGGTACTGTCGATAAAATCAGGTACTGTCGATAGGATCAGGTACTGTCGATATGATCAGGTACTGTCGATAGGATCAGGTACTGTCGATAGGATCAGGTACTGTCGATATGATCAGGTACTGTCGATAGGATCAGGTACTGTCGATAGGATCAGGTACTGTCGATAGGATCAGGTACTGTCGATAGGATCAGGTACTGTCGATATGATCAGGTACTGTCGATAGGACCAGGTACTGTCGATAGGATCAGGTACTGTCGATAGGACCAGGTACTGTCGATAGGATCAGGTACTGTCGATAGGATCAGGTACTGTCGATATGATCAGGTACTGTCGATAGGATCAGGTACTGTCGATAGGATCAGGTACTGTCGATAGGATCAGGTACTGTCGATAGGATCAGGTACTGTCGATAGGATCAGGTACTGTCGATATGATCAGGTACTGTCGATAGGATCAGGTACTGTCGATATGATCAGGTACTGTCGATAGGATCAGGTACTGTCGATATGATCAGGTACTGTCGATAGGATCAGGTACTGTCGATAGGATCAGGTACTGTCGATAGGATCAGGTACTGTCGATATGATCAGGTACTGTCGATAGGATCAGGTACTGTCGATATGATCAGGTACTGTCGATAGGATCAGGTACTGTCGATATGATCAGGTACTGTCGATAGGATCAGGTACTGTCGATAGGATCAGGTACTGTCGATATGATCAGGTACTGTCGATAGGATCAGGTACTGTCGATATGATCAGGTACTGTCGATAGGATCAGGTACTGTCGATAGGATCAGGTACTGTCGATATGATCAGGTACTGTCGATAGGATCAGGTACTGTCGATATGATCAGGTACTGTCGATAGGATCAGGTACTGTCGATAGGATCAGGTACTGTCGATAGGATCAGGTACTGTCGATAGGATCAGGTACTGTCGATAGGATCAGGTACTGTCGATAGGATCAGGTACTGTCGATAGGATCAGGTACTGTCGATAGGATCAGGTACTGTCGATAGGATCAGGTACTGTCGATAGGATCAGGTACTGTCGATAGGATCAGGTACTGTCGATAGGATCAGGTACTGTCGATAGGATCAGGTACTGTCGATAGGATCAGGTACTGTCGATAGGATCAGGTACTGTCGATAGGATCAGGTACTGTCGATATGATCAGGTACTGTCGATAGGATCAGGTACTGTCGATAGGATCAGGTACTGTCGATAGGATCAGGTACTGTCGATAGGATCAGGTACTGTCGATATGATCAGGTACTGTCGATAGGATCAGGTACTGTCGATAGGATCAGGTACTGTCGATAGGATCAGGTACTGTCGATAGGATCAGGTACTGTCGATAGGATCAGGTACTGTCGATAGGATCAGGTACTGTCGGTAGGATCAGGTACTGTCGATAGGATCAGGTACTGTCGTTAGGATCAGGTACTGTCGATAGGATCAGGTACTGTCGGTAGGATCAGGTACTGTCGGTAGGATCAGGTACTGTCGGTAGGATCAGGTACTGTCGATAGGATCAGGTACTGTCGATAGGATCAGGTACTGTCGATAGGATCAGGTACTGTCGATAGGATCAGGTACTGTCGATAGGATCAGGTACTGTCGTTAGGATCAGGTACTGTCGATAGGATCAGGTACTGTCGATAGGATCAGGTACTGTCGATAGGATCAGGTACTGTCGATAGGATCAGGTACTGTCGGTAGGATCAGGTACTGTCGGTAGGATCAGGTACTGTCGTTAGGATCAGGTACTGTCGATAGGATCAGGTACTGTCGATAGGATCAGGTACTGTCGATAGGATCAGGTACTGTCGATAGGATCAGGTACTGTCGATAGGATCAGGTACTGTCGATAGGATCAGGTATTTTGTTTATTATTGTGTAAATTATAGACGTAAGATTTTGACATATTTCCTAAATCTTATTAAGGATAGAAATATCCTGGTTAAAAAGTGTATTATTATATATTCTGAATTGAGTCGTTTGGCAATATCTTTTTAGTGTCATGTTTGGAGTTTTCTCGCCTTTTTATGTTTTCATTCGCTATGAACTGTACTCTGTATACAGGTAAGAAAAGGAAAATATTACTTATAAAGTCCTTCACCCTTCACCTTCATCACAGCAAAGAATACCACTAGTTTTGTCATATAATAGGCCTAGAATACCACTAGTTTTGTCATATAATAGGCCTAGAATACCACTAGTTTTGTCATATAATAGGCCTAGAATACCACTAGTTTTGTCATATAATAGGCCTAGAATACCACTAGTTTTGTCATATAATAGGCCTAGAATACCACTAGTTTTGTCATATAATAGGCCTAGAATACCACTAGTTTTGTCATATAATAGGCCTAGAATACCACTAGTTTTGTCATATAATAGGCCTAGAATACCACTAGTTTTGTCATATAATAGGCCTAGAATACCACTAGTTTTGTCATATAATAGGCCTAGAATCGATATTGTTTAATTGTATCACAATATAGTATTTACTGTATCACTGTTTCACTTATGTGGGAAATCGGATGTGATTAATTAAGTTTGTTTTCAATTAAAATTTGCCATTTAATTTCATACTTTTAAATCGTTAAAATTGATAAGTTTTTTCTGTTTATAATATTTATATTGGCGTGAATATTAGATATAATATTATTAATATACTGTTCTTTGATAATGTACACCAATGTAGTATATACATGTCAGTAAATGAAGTATGGACGGATGAACTTTGATGGGGAATTAACTAGTATTTAGACCGGTAAAAGAACGCGTATTTAATATTATATAGAAGGTAGGTACATTATTATTATTTACAACATTCCATTGAACTTAATTGTCCACTGAAACCCCAATGTACCTTAACATGTGTGCGTCCTAATTAACAACACTCTTTATTTAAAGAAGGTGTGCATAAAAGCTCACATAGAATTGCATTAAAAAAACTACGATTCATACTATATATTGTTTATAACTAGAATCTATATTTTCCGATGACAACCTTGTCAAGGTGCTATCTATATTATTTACAAGATAATCAGATGTTTCGCCCTTGCTATTATGTGGCATCTTCAGTGGGATTTCTGAGACATTCTCAGTATGACACCGGCCGCCTAAGTTGTAAGATTATAATAATTATGTTACAATTGTTAACTGTTTAATGTCTGGGAATCTGAGCCAATACAGTCTGGCATATTGTACACACACTTAAAGTACCATGCATTTAAAAATTGTTTAAAAAATCTCAGCATAAAATGAGATGATATGAAAATGGCTTTATTAGGCGGAGTTAGGACTATTAAGTCCTCTATTCCACTCAACCTTATATAAAAATAACAGAGAAACAGGGGGATATGACGAAATGAGTCACCGTCCAAAATTGGAACTAGACAGGTGACCTTGAAATGTAAATGGTATATAAATTTCTTTAATCAAAAACAATAATGTTTTAAAAATTTCAAAAACCTTAAGTGTAGTAATGTAACAAACTAAGGTTATAAACTACAGCAGCATACTTAAAATGTTCAATTATTTTAGGTAAATATGTTAATTTTTTAATGTAATTAGGATAGTTTTTGATGTCAAATATTGGCATGTTAATTTATAAAATATTTACGTTTTTATCTTTATAAATTCCTGGAATATAATATGTAACTAGAAGAAATAATTTGTGAGTGCTTTGATGGAAAAGAGGAGTTACCATAGGTGGGAAAAGATTGTGGAGTGTATTAGTTTTGCAGATAATAAGCAGTGTAGCAGAAAATAAAGAAGAATTACGAAAATGGTGAAAGACCTTAACAAAACATATGGATAAATATGGCATGAGAATAAACACAAAAGAAGTGATTGCATCGTTTTGGAGGGAGAAGAGGAGACAAATCAGATAAGTTTGAAGGGAGAAGTAACAGAACAAGTAGAGCTATTCAGAAGTAACAGAACAAGTAGAGCTATTCAGAAGTAACAGAACAACTAGAGCTATTCAGAAGTAACAGAACAAGTAGAGCTATTCAGAAGTAACAGAACAACTAGAGCTATTCAGAAGTAACAGAACAAGTAGAGCTATTCAGAAGTAACAGAACAACTAGAGCTATTCAGAAGTAACAGAACAAGTAGAGCTATTCAGAAGTAACAGAACAAGTAGAGCTATTCAGAAAAACAGAACAAGTATAGCTATTCAGAAGTAACAGAACAAGTAGAGCTATTCAGAAGTAACAGAACAACTAGAGCTATTCAGAAGTAACAGAACAAGTAGAGCTATTCAGAAGTAACAGAACAACTAGAGCTATTCAGAAGTAACAGAACAAGTAGAGCTATTCAGATACCTGAGTAGTAAAAATAGAAATAAAAACAAGAATTGAACACCGCCTAAAGAAGGTTTTAATAAATGAGGAGATTATTAGCCTATGTGGGCCACTAGAAAAATAAATACTTTCTCACTTTCCTTTGTTATGCCAGATTGTTTTAATAAATGAGGAGATTATTAGCCTATGTGGGCCACTAGAAAAATAAATACTTTCTCACTTTCCTTTGTTATGCCAGATTGTTTTAATAAATGAGGAGATTATTAGCCTATGTGGGCCACTAGAAAAATAAATACTTTCTCACTTTCCTTTGTTATGCCAGATTGTTTTAATAAATGAGGAGATTATTAGCCTATGTGGGCCACTAGAAAAATAAATACTTTCTCACTTTCCTTTGTTATGCCAGATTGTTTTAATAAATGAGGAGATTATTAGCCTATGTGGGCCACTAGAAAAATAAATACTTTCTCACTTTCCTTTGTTATGCCAGATTGTTTTAATAAATGAGGAGATTATTAGCCTATGTGGGCCACTAGAAAAATAAATACTTTCTCACTTTCCTTTGTTATGCCAGATTGTTTTAATAAATGAGGAGATTATTAGCCTTTGTGGGCCACTAGAAAAATAAATACTTTCTCACTTTCCTTTGTTATGCCAGATTGTTTTAATAAATGAGGAGATTATTAGCCTATGTGGGCCACTAGAAAAATAAATACTTTCTCACTTTCCTTTGTTATGCCAGATTGTTTATAAAAACATATGTTCAATTAATTATATTTCTAAGGAAAGTACTAGTATAAGCGAGTAGTAGTTTTTTTTATTTCTAAAAGTCTTGTAATACAGGGATTGTAAAATTAAAAGTACAATCCCCGTAAAATCTGTTTCATAGAAATTATTCTACAGTCTTAAAATCACCTGTAAACAATTATTGTACAAGACACCAATGTAAACATTTCAGTTTGTTTGTTTACAGCTGACTAAGAACATTTAGGTTAACCTTGTTTTTTCATTATAATGTAACCACTATTTTAACAAGAAGAAAAAACATTTCGATAGAGAATTTTTAAAGATTTATTATTGACAAAAAGTCTCAACTCTTCGATCAATACAGCCCTCATTACGAAGGAGTCAAGAACAATCGTAGAGTGAAGTAAGAGACTATGCTGTCTCCATTGGCTTGGTCACTAACAATGGGAATGCAACCAATGTTCGTGAAGTCACATGGCAAAATCTACAAGGTAGAACTATGGTAAGTTTAATCAACTATTTTATGGTAACTATAAAATTGGCATAACCTTAAATATCATAATATTAATAATATTCTTTATTAGTCGTAAAAATGGATACAAGCTATTGGCAAAGTCATACAGTCAAGTAAAACTAAGTCAAATTTCTATATCTACAAAAGCAAAATACCAATCACTGAGACACTCATCACGAAATCTCAAAAACTACTGAACGGGTTGTTGTGAAATATGGGACATCTTAACCACTCTGCTCACTAAGAAAGGATCTTCCTCCCTCTCATGCCTGTCTGTACTCATTACAGTCAGTAGTGGTATGTAAAAAACTTATCTAATATAAAGTCTAGGTAAAGTCTAACATAATATTGATTTTTTATTTATATTTTAAATATTTGTACGCTAATTACATAGACAAACCAATTAAAAACTTCTCCTTTTTTTGCATTCAAAAATGGATAAACAGACTGGTGGAGCAGGTGGAGTTGATAAACTGGATGAAATTGATCTATTAATTATTGAGATATTAGGGGAAGATTCATCAGCAATAAAGGGGTTTGGATTCAGATTCAATAAGAATGGCAAAAAACAAGGTAAATGATTAACACAAGTGATGAAATCTCCTTCTGATGAAATCTTAAATGAAAATAACAAAGAAAAAGAATGTCTAAATTCAATACCAGCAAGCCGTTTATCAATCAACCTAGAACTACTACAACACGTGCTTCTAAATCAGCAACTACTTCAAAAGCGCCTGGGAAACGGGTAATTGTATAGTTGTTAGATATAACAAAAGAACAAGAAATGTTGAAAAAGAAGAAGCTTGGGCTAGAAGTTAGAAAACTGGAAACTGAATTATGGAACAGGGCGAACGAATTGGACATTAAACACACTAAACTGAGTGAGCAAACTGTCCAAACATTGGATACATCTAATGCTCAACAAGAATTAATGGGCCAACAACTTTTGCTGTTAGAAAATTCAAAGTATGCCATTAGTCACAGTTACAAAATAATGTTGACAATAACCATTAGAATAATTAATTTGGTTTAATGTAAAATTGTTGACGTAAATGTTTATTTAATCGTCAAAATGTGTTTATAAAATAAATAATATTTAATATTACAAAGTAGTTTCTTAATTTAAAAACTCCTACTGATATTTTAATATTCAACAAGTCATAACCAACAATAAAACTAGTTTTGGTACATTGGCTAAATAAGGTTGTTCTTATGAAATTTAGCTTATTCCTTCCTAATGGGTCATCAACCTCTTCTACATAATTACAAATGCCTGCTCTTTCTACTGCTATTTCATCCTCATCACCATTGTTTAGAGAAACCGATGCGTTATCAAATCTTGAAAGATTACAGAGGGCAGTTCAAGATTTCACGACCGTACACACAAAAACAGGCTGAAGTCTAAGATAATTCACACGAGAGAATGTCTCCTTCATCACCCCAATTTCACATTCAATTGTACGCCTAGATTGCTTATGTGCTCTTGCAAACCACCGCTATTCAGGCCTATTGACGTCATGGCCAATAAGTGGTATTAGCCATGGTTTTAATGGATAAATAGAATTAAAAAAAAAAACAAACAAAAACACACACACACTTCCAGGATAGGGTCTCCACCCAGCCTCCTCCTCTGAAACAAGCCATTGTTGCGCAGTACGCGCGTCCCTTGTACTTCCAGGCCAATCGGCAAAGACGTAAAAAAACTGCAACACTAGCATAACATTTATGGAATGGTTTCCATATCGGTCTACAAAGGCAGGTTCACATTCAGAAGGGGCATCCATTTTAATGAGAGTGCCATCTAGTGCTCCACACTCCAAGGGCGTAGCTGCAATATTACTAAATGCATTGACAATCTCGGCCATACAACAAACAAGTTCATTAACAACGTTTACATCAATTGCTTCGATTACTTTGTGTACCACTCCATTCCATGCATGTCACTTATACTATGACATTGTGCTCCGGTCCCTGACTAATGCAATGCAAGCTGATGTGAAGACAGAGCCTAGTTACGTCGAGTTTGATGTTCAAGTCTATCTTCTATACGGTTTAACAAGTAAATAAATGAATTGAAGGGTAACCTAAAACGTTCGTTGTACTCATATGTCTCTTGTATGTTGTTTTAAGATAATCTCTCTTTGAAATTCCTTGGCCTTCGGGCAACATTATCTTCATTACTACTGATTTCTTCATCCATTGTTCACTAGAATACACGAATATGAGCAATATCAAACTGTTTTTACTCAATAGATAGTTAATGTAAAATGTATATGATTGTTAAAAGAATGATAACATTTACTGTATTTTACAAAACTTGTAATACATTATACACTTTTTATGAAACAGCCCACTGGAAAGTTCTTATATTAAGTATTTGTAATACAGGCAAATATTTTTTATATTGTTTTACAACTGTAAAACTTTATGAAACACAATCTTGTAATTTGAGCATATAATACAGGAAAGTTTCCTGTAATACAGGTTCTGTAAGTTTTATGAAACAGATTAAACACTTACATTATTTAAATGAAAGTCTAGAATAAAATAA
The DNA here is from genome assembly GCA_035578905.1 of Stictocephala bisonia. Classification (NCBI taxonomy): domain Eukaryota; kingdom Metazoa; phylum Arthropoda; class Insecta; order Hemiptera; family Membracidae; genus Stictocephala; species Stictocephala bisonia. The sequence goes on from JAQJVL010000375.1 coordinate 322,332, forward strand.
TCTTTTAAAACAGCTGTTCAATTAATCACAAACCAGATTTTATGTAAACAACCTTCAACAACTTGAGTTGTGGCTTCCGACCTTCGGCCTACAGCCCCAACAGTGGAGTGGTAACTAATAAATAAAACTAAATTTAAATGTAATTAAAATCGTTAGAGTCGTCTTTGATAAAATTCCATTTTTGTTGACATACGTTTTTTGCCCATTAAACAATAAAAAACTTAAATTTTAAAAAATTAAAAAAAAACCCGGTCTGGAGAAATTGGCTAGATACACCTACACACCAAATTTCATAAAAGTACAACCATCCGTTTGGTCTCCAGCAAAGTGCACATAGACACAGACAGACACACATACGGACAGACACCAAGAAAAAAACTTTTTGGATTTGGGGGCCCTAAAATGGATTTTTAGCCCAACCTGTAAAACATTTCGACGATCACAATACTTTATCTGTGGTAGTGTACAATACATATGGCTGAAAGTAAAAAGCTAAGAAAGACATTAATCAAATGTTACATCTAGATTGTGTTGTTCTATGGAAAATAAACGTGGATACTACGAAAAGAAGATATGAGAATACTAGAGGCAATGGAGGAGGATGGAACGTGTACGATGGGAAGATGAGGTGACTAACGAGGCAGTGGAGGAGGATGAAACGTGTACGATGGGAAGATGAGGTGCCTAACGAGGCAGTGGAGGAGGATGGAACGTGTACGATGGGAAGATGAGGTGACTAACAGGGTAGTGGAGGAGGATGGAACGTGTACGATGGGAAGATGAGGTGACTGACGAGGCAGTGGAGGAGGATGAAACGTGTACGATGGGAAGATGAGGTGACTAACGAGGCAGTGGAGGAGGATGGAACGTGTACGATGGGAAGATGAGGTGACTAACAAGGCAGTGGAGGAGGATGGACCGTGTACGATGGGAAGATGAGGTGACTAACAAGGCAGTGGAGGAGGATGGACCGTGTACGATGGGAAGATGAGGTGACTAACAAGGCAGTGGAGGAGGATGGAACGTGTACGATGGGAAGATGGGGTGACTAACAAGGCAGTGGAGGAGAATGGAACGTGTACGATGGGAAGATGAGGTGACTAACGAGGCAGTGGAGGAGGATGGAACGTGTACGGTGGAAAGATGAGGTGACTAACGAGGCAGTGGAGGAGGATGGAACGTGTACGGTGGAAAGATGAGGTGACTAACGAGGCAGTGGAGGAGGATGGAACGTGTACGATGGAAAGATGAGGTGACTAACGAGGCAGTGGAGGAGGATGTAACGTGTACGGTGGAAAGATGAGGTGACTAACGAGGCAGTGGAGGAGGATGGAACGTGTACGGTGGAAATATGAGGTGACTAACGAGGCATTGGAGTAGGATGGAACGTGTACGGTGGAAAGATGAGGTGACTAACGAGGCAGTGGAGGAGGATGGAATGTGTACGGTGAAAAGATGAGGTGACTAACGAGGCAGTGGAGGAGGATGGAACGTGTACGATGGGAAGATGAGGTGACTAACGAGGCAGTGGAGGAGGATGGAACGTGTACGATGGGAAGATGAGGTGACTAACGAGGCAGTGGAGGAGGATGGAACGTGTACGATGGGAAGATGAGGTGACTGACGAGGCAGTGGAGGAGGATGGAACTTGTACGATGGGAAGATGAGGTGACTAACAGGCAGTGGAGGAGGATGGAAAGTGTACGGTGGGAAGATGCGGTGACTAACAAGGCAGTGGAGGAGGATGGAACGTGTACGATGGAAAGATGAGGTGACTAACAAGGCAGTGGAGGAGGATGGAACGTGTACGATGGAAAAATGAGGTGACTAACAAGGCAGTGAAGGGGGAAGGAACGTGTACGATGGGAAGATGAGGTGACTAACGAGGCAGTGGAGGAGGATGGAACGTGTACGATGGGAAGATGAGGTGACTAACGAGGCAGTGGAGGAGGATGGAACGTGTACGATGGGAAGATGAGGTGACTAGCAAGGCAGTGGAGGAGGATGGAACGTGTACGATGGGAAGATGAGGTGACTAACAAGGCGTTATTGAGAAGAGTAGGAGAGAAAAGGCAAATAGTTAAAGAAATAACGAGGGGGAAAATTAACTACCTAGGACATACAATGAGAAAAGTGTTTATTTTGGACAGTTTTTGAAGAAATGGTGGTAGAAAGAAGTAAGAGGGGAAGTAGAAGTTCCCGATTGATTGGTATAAAGAATAAAGGAGGATACTGAGATACAAAGGAGCCGGCGATAGATAGGGAATTTTAAAAAAATTCATGAAAACCTGTCAGGAGGCAGAAATGCTAAGAATTATAATGGTGATTATGAAATATAATGTGATTATTTATCGAATTATAATAAAGGAGTACAAATACTCGTAATTAATTTAATTTATTCTGCAACCTTAAGAGTATCCTAAGCAGCAACCTAAGGACTTGCTATTCCAGATGAGCAACGTATCTCCGTAAATACAACTTCCTAATCCCCTCAACAGATTTACTGCTGTTTGCCTAGTTCAGGCGACAACAGTGCTCTACAAAGGTGGGGGCAGCCACAATAATCAACGGTTGTTGTCCTAGAAGGCCTTGGAGTGATCAAAGATTGTTGATCTCGACCTCGAGAGGAAGCGGTTGTTGATTGGGATGTGACAGTCGTACTTCCGTGTACCTACCCTGGATGGGCGACATGCCGTCTGGGAGGTGGTGCTGGAACTGTTTACCAAGGGCTTCCAGATGTTTGAACTTGGATCTCACAAACTCCACCAGTAATCTACGACTTTTGGTAAAGTATACAAATGTTTTGTCAAATAATTATGTTTATTTAAAGATAGTACATTTTTGCAAGTTATTTGAAAGTCTGCCAATTGTTGAACACCTACTCACTGCTGCTAACAACAAAGTACGTTGTATTACGTATTATAGTACGTTGTATTGCCTATTGTAGTACGTTGTTTTACGTATTGTAGTACGTTGTATTACGTATTGTAGTACGTTGTATTACGTATTGTAGTACGTTGTATATTCATGTTAGTAATCTTCATCTGGTGCAATGATACGAAATAATGACTTATTCCTTCAAATAATGCATAGTTATGAACAAAAAATGACAACTCTTAAAATTAATCAACCACAGTTTTCCAGTAGTTGTGGTTAATGAGTCCAGCCCATTTACATAATCAACAGATAAAAATGGCTCACTGTGGCATCTGCTTAAATAGTAATAATGATATATTTACATATATACAGGAGTAATACTACAAAAGTAGACTAAAACATTTTTATATTTGAGACAAATACCTAAATATATAAAATACAATACACACAAAATTTGTCATGTGTACTTAGAATAATATAGACAGAATTAAACAAAACAACGAACAAACAAACAAAAAGACTATCAACCATCATAATTTTAAACAAAAAACAACAGGAAAAACATAAAATGAAAAATAAATACCTATTTAACACAATGTTTACATCAATATATGATCTGTTGAAATAGGTTAAATAATGAAAATCATATATGTCACCGAATACTATCATTTATATTTCGAAAATACAAAAAAGGAGCAAAATCAGCTCATGCGAGATATTCCTCCAAAAAAGAAGTTTCATGTAAAGTAAACAACCAATATTTTACCTTTCTGCAAAAGGCTTTTAAATTTGGACTTTCTTTAATTTTTAAATTTAGTTGATTAAAATAATTTGGTCCAAGATATAGATAAGAGTGCCTGAAGAAAAATATATTAATTTTTGGTTTTATCAATAATCTTTGAATGTTTCTTCTAAGTTCAGGACGCACCCTGGTTGAACCTCTATTTCCACTCTTTATATAAAATTGCTTTAGTGTTTTGAAAATAAACAAATGTTGTACAGGCATTACACCCGTTTGACAATATAAAGCAAAAGAATGCTCTTGTCTATTTTTCTTAAGAATTAATTTAATATATTTATTTTGAGATTTTCTTAAATTATTGATGAGATATTTATAAGATATGTGAAGTAAGTGGGTAAGACACAGAAGTCTCTTAAGGCTAGTATAAATTTGGTAGTGTTTCATCTAATAACCAAGATGAAAACAGCAAACATTGTTCAAACGTTCATAGCAAAATTTGCTGACTACCAATACAGAAGAATTATAGATGAAAATAGATGTTATTTGGGATTAATTAAAAAAATCCGACCAGTAGTAAGGCATTTCATATCATCTTGCTTAACGTAACAGTACAAATAAATAAATAAATGAATTACTGGCTGTGAATCCTCCAAAGAATACAAGAGTTAAAGTTTCCTACCAAAATAATAGTCACCAAAAATACAAAATAAAATCTAGTCATATCGTAATTTAATATTGCAAATCCTGAAATAATCGGTTATACTGGCCCATGCATTGTATCTAATACATTAACATTTACGATCATTAAAAAAATTTTCATTTTAGGTATTACTTAAAACGAAGAGCAAGAAAATATATGAGCTATAAAAGATGGCATTATTTTATTTTTTAAACGTGTATTAGGTCTACGTGAGACGTCATGCAGGACGATGACCACGGGCCTCCTCTAGGTTGAAAAAATTGCATACTGCATAAAAAGATAGGAGAAAAGTTCTACAGCCGTATACAAAATTGCAATTATTTATCTGGACCCATTCAAGAGAAAGAAATGTGGTTCCATGCTTTTTTAACGCCTTGTATTAGTTAAAACCTGAAAAGTGACCATATTTAGTTATTGAACAGTCCAAACGTAGAAGTTTCGTGTAAGAACGGAAATAAATGTAATATTTGGGGCTAGATATCTCATGTAATAAATTTTACGGTGTTTTTGACAGCAAAATGTTATGAGACATTTTTGTAGGCTATATGATATTGTTGTATTCTACAATAACTAGTCATATAGTATATAAATAATGTTATCTTAGTAGTTTGTGTAATTTAATTTCATCCATTGAATTAAAATTAGATTGTCTGACTTTTATTGCAAACTGTGTTTGTATAGATTTTATTTATAGGAGTTTAAATAAATTAAACCATGATTGTTAAAAGTTTTACTCTTTACTGAATTAATTTCACTATACACATGAATGTTATTCTTAAATTGCACAATTCAGGTACATAACAACAAATGTATTTTATATATTATTGTTATTATTTCTTAGGAAGATTTTTGTTATTTATCTGTCTAATTTAAGATAAGTTATTAGGCATGGTGAAGGGTAAGATTAGTGAGTGGTGTTTCTCTATCTGTTAACATCAAAACATTACGTTCATTTACATATTTACAGATTTTGTTCACGTGATTTTAACAGATAAGCTACCAAGAAAAGCACCAAAACTGTACTGAGTATGCTATCCATAAAAATCATCCTAATCCATGCTAAATACAAGTATGTGGGTGGGTGAGTCAATTCATTTTGCTGCATTCTGCAGGGTGAATAGAGCTTATTTAAATTCAAATTACAAATATATTTCACTGCTGGCTTGCTCATGAACGAAAATAATTCATAGTCTGGTTAATTCAGGTACTATGGTCGTACCGGCTAGGAACATAGCAAACGTATTCAAGTTAGTTTTCCATAATTTCACATATACACAACATTGTTATGTCTGTGCTGCGAAGTTATTTCTACATTAAACTAGCCCAAGTACTGTTCATTGGCGTGTAACTCCATTGGGTCGGCTGTTTTTACCTCCCGTCACTAGCGGCGCCTCGCCATCCAGGTGGGTCCCGTCTGCTGATGGCAGCCTGCCAGGACAGTGAACTGTTCAAACCTCGGATGTCGTTCATGTAACGTACAGATTGTGTTGTTAGTAATATTATAATAAACATTTAAATGAGCCAAACCCAATACTTTCATACGAAGTGAATTAACCCTCTTCCACATTTAAGATTAATTGTTACGACTACTTAGATTTGTTTCAAGGCTGTACAGTGAGAAAGGGTGGTGTTACTTGGTACCAGGGGCGAGGTAGTATAAAACAGTAACCATAACTTATCTACTGGATGTGTAATCAGAGTCATGATGTAGAATGTTGGGGGAGAGTACGTCAGAAGGAAAACTTGTAGGAAGTAGTGCTCATAGAGAATCACAATATAGGATGATGAATTGATGATTTGTTGCAGACAGTCTTAGTATTGGATGGGAATGAGTTATCCAGAGACATATTGTAGGCTGGTGGGGAGGGAGTCATCTAGAGAGTGCATTAAATAAAAAATGGTGCTCATAGAGAATCACAATATAGGATGATGAATTGATGATTTGTTGCAGACAGTCTTAGTATTGGATGGGAATGAGTTATCCAGAGACATATTGTAGGCTGGTGGGGAGGGAGTCATCTAGAAGCGCATTAAATAAAAAATGGTGCTCATAGAGAATCACAATATAGGATGATGAATTGATGATTTGTTGCAGACAGTCTTAGTATTGGATGGGAATGAGTTATCCAGAGACATATTGTAGGCTGGTGGGGAGGGAGTCATCTAGAAGCGCATTAAATAAAAAATGGTGCTCATAGAGAATCACAATATAGGATGATGAATTGATGATTTGTTGCAGACAGTCTTAGTATTGGATGGGGATGAGTTATCCAGAGACATATTGTAGGCTGGTGGGGAGGGGGTATAGGGAGTTACAATAAGTTATAGGATGTGTTGTGGCTAATTTATAGAGAGAGTGAGTGATCTACGTAGATGTATTAGCCGTTATAGTCACATTGTATAGTTGGATTTCCTGATCAACTCTTCCTTGATTGCTCTATATTTTCGACTTTCGTCCAAAAGCTGCTTCTGAGGATAATCTGCCTCTAAGAGACTGGAACAGGCCAAGTAAAGGTTATAGAAGCTATCGCACATGCAAGATATTTGTCTAGCAACTGGGATCTGTTGTGAATAAACCTGGAGGGTCTCGTGACTGTTAGAAGATCTGGAATGGCCCACTTGAGGAGGCGTTTCACCAAGTTATACAGTTGAATGCTCACAGTTATCACTCATCAATCTATTTAGAAAACATAACGTTCCTAATCTATTATAGTGCAACAATACTACCCGATGTTGGATACTCATCACAGTGGCCTACACTCACCCTATCCCACATGGCCCTTCAAACCCCAGATCTGGTTTATTGGAATCTTCAACTAAACTTGGTGGGATAGATAATCAAACGAATAAATATATTTTTCCCTCAAATATTATACGATATCATCTCTTTTATAAGTAGGAAAATAACGGGTCACAATATCCAGTAACTTGACCAGGAAAACAAAAATATTTAAAGTTAAAAAATGTATTTACAAGCTAGTTTAATGATAAAGTATAAATAATTTTGCAAATTTTAAATAATGCAAAAAATGTCTACTTTCTCTGAATTATTACGACAAATCTTTCTGTTTGTCTTTCCCCCGAAAATTGGAGAGGGCGACCACCTTTCTTCCACCCCCTTCGAGCCCGGGGGCAAAAACAAATGTATCGAGCCCTCATCAACTAACAGAATGTGTTTACACGCAGGCAGTGCATAATTTATAGCCTCGCACCGAGGTGTTTGGCCAACAGTTTGACACCTCCGTCAATAGCCTCAAACACAGACTCTCTCAACGCCAGAACTGCGAGCCGCGGTCTTCCTCACTGGTTGTTTGACAGGTTGGCTGATGAAACCTATTTGTGAAATCGAACATTGTTTCTCATTCTTATGTTTACTAGAACACTAATAAAAACACACAAAGTCATTTTATAATCAATATAATGATTATAATGCTCTCTCGTAAATGATTGTTATGCTGAAAACTCCATAGAAAGAAAAGTTAACATGAGTAAATAAACAGTGATAAACTATTAATGTAAAATAAGAAATAAATGTTTAAAGTTTATCTAAACTTGAGTGTAAAGAAGGAAAATATTCAGACACAATAACTATGATCATAATTAATTATAAATTATTTTTTGTCACAGTAGGTGTAACAACTTTTCGAAGTCATTGTTGAAGCCTTTAGATTTAAATCTTATAAGAAGTCGACCCCAACCAGAACAGAAAACTTTAAACGTAGATAATTTGGTTGGTTTCGCCATTCAGCTATGAATCAAAGAAAGATAATAGAACAAATAAATCTTAAAGTGGTTTCGCACATCCCAATTACCAATCAATTTTGATTTAGTCCATTTATCAACAAGAAATACAAATAAATATTTTAAATGTATCGAAAGTGATGAGATATAAACAAACTAAATTTCATACCGTATTAAAATTAGTATAATTTTATAACTTATCCAATTATTTTATTAAATATTAGTTGAGTGCTTTAGAACAAATTAATTAATCAAGTTTAAGAAATAAAAAAAGTAAATTTTTAACAAAGCTTTAGCCATACTTAATCTCTAGATTATCTTGATAATTTTCAACTGTTATTCATATTATGTATTTGCGTAATATTAACCTAGAGATTTGTTATAAAATTAATTTATAATAATAATATTAATAATAATCATTACTATAACAATACTATAACAATCACTTCTTTAAAATCTATTGTACAAATCAAAATTCATTGCTACTTTTCTCTGCATCCATGTGTTTTTCAACATTTTGAATAACGTTCTATTCAAAATAAAGTTGTGATAAGAAGTGTTTCACAACTTTGTTTTTACATTTAGTTCCTTTTTTTTAATTAATTGATAAGTTCTTCATACAATTCGTTTTATTTCTGGTTTTCCATCTACTTCTTTTTTTACTTAAAAAGTTTTTTGCTATTATAAAAGAAAAACATTCACTTTAAACCCTAATTACACACTAGTTATGTATCTATATGTTAGTAATGGATTTACCCTACTTAGTTAACAAGACATAGTATATAATCTGGTTAACGTAGCTTACACGTTTGTAAGCATCAAAGTCTATTAATGTGAGTGAAGAGTTAGCGGGAAGCAGATCTTGAATCAGTTGAATCGTGAAATACGTTCTCACATCGTCTTATCTTTGTTCTGCAGCGAGCATTGTTAAGACGGCAGTGCTGAGGAACGGGGGCTGATCCTACGTCACCCCAGTCCACCCCTGGGTGCTGATGCGCTTGTGCGCCTGGACGCCCCGCCCCAGGCACCGCTTCTCAACGATCCCTATTTTCACAGCAAACAAAGAAAACCCATTAATTAAGAAGAGCCGAAGCTTTGGAGGTTGCGAAAACAGCCTTAGGCGTTGGCCAGCCTTAAGGCTTAATTGCTGTTGAGACCTGGCTGCCGCCGAATTATGATGGTACAGATTCTCGTTGTACCTACACAATACACATGTGGAAACAAATACAAGAGTTTAATACTTAGATTTTAAATTATCCTAGATATTAACAGACAAACAAGCATGTAGATATAAATATAAATAAAAAATATTATCTCTAGAAAAGTCTGTAATTGTAATATATTTGCTATATAAGGTGAAAGAAAAAAATACAGTCAGCTGATTCATCGTCAATTATATTTTACTACTTGATTATATATCTATAAAGAAAGCTTTTAGAATGGAACCTCTTTTAAATACATGACCAAAACATTTTTCTGTACATTCCTTCAGTAAAAGTTTACTTTTTTTCAATAAATAGAATGGCTGAAACTATATGGAGTGTCAACCTTTAGCTCCTACCATTCTCCTTTCATACAAGAACGATTCTTGTTACCAGTTTCAGTCTCCCTTCATAAGAGAATTATTATTGTCATCCCAGCCATTCTTCCTTCATACAGTACGATTTCTTGTTTGCTCTTCGATTATCACTTGATTTCATTCCATTCTTAGCAGCTCCACCACTGTCTCGTCCAACGATTATTATCAGCTTTGCCACTCCCCCATCATTCAGTTTAAATATGCAGTACATTTTTGGTAATCTCTCCCACACCCCCTTCATACAAGAATCATTATTGTAATCCCAGCCATTTTTCGGTTAGTTTGATTGTTATCAGTTCATACAGTATGATTCTAATTAGCGCTGTCAATCTTCCCTCTTTTAGGACAATTCCTGTCGACTCTGCCAAACTTCCTTTATCCAGTACGAGTCCTGTTAGATCTGCCACACTCCATTCATTAATTATTGCAATTCTTGTTAGTTACGCAAATTATCATTCATACATCAATGATTATTGTTCATTTCACTAGCATCAATTAATTTACCCTCCCCATTAATCATTCCGACTCATATTACACTCTTCTTTTTACACAAAAATGGTTAATGTCACCATTACCAATCACTTTTCACATGAATAGGAAATCTTAATTTGTGTTCGTAATGTTCGAATAGAAAGTCGATGACATGAATGGGTATGTATAGGCCGTCTAACTCGTATTTGTAGTGTGCGTCTGACTAGTCGGTGACATGAATGGGTATGTATAGGCCGTCTAACTCGTATTTGTAGTGTGCGTCTGACTAGTCGGTGACATGAATGGGTATGTATAGGCCGTCTAACTCGTATTTGTAGTGTTCCTCTGACAAGTCGGTGACATGAATGGGTATGTATAGGCCGTCTAACTCGTATTTGTAGTGTGCGTCTGACAAGTCGGTGACATGAATGGGTATGTATAGGCCGTCTAACTCGTATTTGTAGTGTGCGTCTGACTAGTCGGTGACATGAATGGGTATGTATAGGCCATCTAACTCGTATTTGTAGTGTGCGTCTGACAAGTCGGTGACATAATAATAAATCCTTTATTGCATGGACAATATAAAAATATTGTATCGCAAACGTCAGTATTAAAATTAATTAACCTAAGGCTTTAATTTAAACAATCATTCATAACAATAAATACACACAAACATACATAAAAGAAGGGCATTCACACAAATCTACCTAGTGTTTGAAACTCCCACAACAGTCAACGGGATGTGTCTAGCCAATTAAGTTGGTCTCCCAGTCGTGTGCTAGGAACTCTCCGATGCTGTAAAAAGCCTGGGGCAACAGTATGTCTCTCAAGCGGGTCTTAAATATTTTTGAATTTGGAGCAATTTTAATTTCTTTAGGTAAGCTGTTAATTAATTTGACACCCACCTGCGAGGGCAGGTGTTGATAGACTACCGTTCTGTGTTGCCCAGTACGGTAGTCATCTCTGCCTCTAGTATTATAATTATGTAAGTCACTGCCCCTTATCAGGTTGCATTTGGACATACAATATAAAATTGTTTCTAGAATATACAAGCAAGGCAGAGTCAACAGCTTGAGTTGTTTGAACATTGGTTTGCACGACTCTCTGCTCATTAAATTTGCAATAATTCGGACTGCCTTCTTTTGTAGTCTAAACACTCTCAAGAATTCACTATATACACCACCTCCCCAAATCACCAGTCCATAGGAAAGGTGAGGGTAAATGAGACCATAATATGCCGTCATCAGTACCTGAATAGGGCAGTATTTAGAGAGCGTCCTCAGTACATAAATGCCTGAGGATAACTTAGAGCATACACTATTAATATGGTCATTCCATGTCAAACCTCTGTCGAGGTATATTCCAAGGAATTTAGTGGACTCCACTTCTTCTAGCACAGAGTCCGCCAGTAACACTGAGGGGCTACTTCCGAAATCAATGGGCCTCAAACAAAAGTTGATGACCTGTGATTTTGTTGAATTTGTTTTAAGGTTCAGCATATTAAAATGCTGAGCACAACTGTTCAAATCAAGGTAAACGTTTAATTCTAGATTTTCTTTACAGTTTTCACTAAAGCAAAGAGTCGTGTCATCGGCATATTGGACGAGTTGACCATGCTGCAGCGATGAACCAATATCATTGACATAAATCAAGAACAGAATTGGGCTGAGTATTGATCCCTGGGGGACGCCATAACTCAGCTGTTTGGATTTTGAAAGTTTGTTTGAAATTTGGACTTGCTGAGATCGATGGTTCAAGAATTATTTTAACCACAGGTGTGAAACACCTCTGATACCATACGTCTCAAGTTTTTGTATACTGTGGTCAACGCAATCGAAAGCCTTGGAAAGGTCTAAGAATACACCTAGGGTGTGCTTACGACCTTCAAGGCCCCTGACAATTTTATCGACTAGGCTCACAACTGCTTCTGTAGTCGATTTACCTTTCCTAAAACCAAACTGATTTTGTGAAAGCACATTGTGTTTTTCAAAAAAGTTCATCAAACGTGACAGAAAAAGTTTCTCGAAAATTTTACTGAACACGGGTAAAATAGAAATAGGCCTGAAATTATCTATTGAATGGAGATCTCCTTTTTTAAATATTGGTGTTACTTTTGCTGCCTTAAGAGAATTTGGAAAGGTTCCATTTAAAAAAGAAAGGTTTACTAACATTGTTAATGGGCATAGAATATGCTGATAACATTTCTTAATCAGCCACATCGAAAGATAATTTATATCATTCGATTTTTTAGAATGGAGGTGACGGATCAAAGAAGCCAGTTCGTGCTCTGTAACCAGGGCTAATGCCATGGAGGCTAGTGGATTATGACAACGAGAAGGAACTGAGGATGACTGTCCCGTTACAGGCCCTTGTTGAGCTATTGTAGAGAAGAACTGGTTGAAATCATCCGCCACTCGAGTAGCATCAGTTACCAACTCGTCATCAATCTTTAATGATATATCTTTTGTTGTGCTTTTATTTTTTTTAGAATTAATTATGTTCCAGGTCATTTTGGAAACATTACGTGAGTTTAAAATGTCTTTGTTAATTTCATAGGCCTTGGCAGCGTTTATCACCTTATTGTATATTTTCTTATATTTTTTAACATATAGTTTGAAGTTAACATTATTTGTACACCTCATTAGTTCGGAGTAAAACTTTAGTTTTTCTCTCGAGACCAAAATTCCTCGTGTAATCCAGGGTCTACTTTTAGACTGATTAGACATGAATGGGTATGTATAGGCCGTCTAACTCGTATTTGTAGTATGCGTCTGACAAGTCGGTGACATGAATGGGTATGTATAGAACGTCTAACTCGTATTTATTTAATATGTGCGCATGAGAAGTCGGTGACATGAATGGGTATGTTTAAGACGACTAACTCTTATTTGTAGTGTGTGTGTGGATGAGAAGTCGGAGGCACGAATGGTTATGTGTATGACGTCTAAACTCGTATTTTTAGGGTACGTCTGATAAGTCGGAGGCACGAATGGTTATGTATAGGACGTCTAAACTCGTATTTGTAGGGTGCGTCTGAGAAGTCGGTGACATGAATGGGTATGTATAGGACGTCTAACTCGTTTTTATAGTGGGCGCCTGAGAAGTCGGTAGCATGAATAGGTATGTATAGGACGTCTAAACTCGTATTTTAGGGTGCGTCTGAGAATCGATAGCATGACCGAGCATGTGTAGGATGTCTTAAATCGTATTTACTTATTGTGTACGATTGGAAAGTCGTTAACAATAATCAGTATGCGTAGGATAGTTTAACTCGTATTTATTTATAGTGTGCGGATGAGAAGTCGGTGGCAAGAATGGGCTTGTGTAGGACGTCGAAAGTACAGTGTGTGGAGTGGGAGTCGGTGGCATGAATGGGCTTGTGTAGGACGTCGCAAGTACAGTGTGCGGAGTGGGAGTCGGTGGCATGAATGGGCTTGTGTAGGACGTCGAAAGTACAGTGTGCGGAGTGGGAGTCGGTGGCATGAATGGGCTTGTGTAGGACGTCGCAAGTACAGTGTGCGGAGTGGGAGTCGGTGGCATGAATGGGCTTGTGTAGGACGTCGCAAGTACAGTGTGCGGAGTGGGAGTCGGTGGCATGAATGGGCTTGTGTAGGACGTCGCAAGTACAGTGTGCGGAGTGAGAGTCGGTGGCATGAATGGGCTTGTGTAGGACGTCGAAAGTACAGTGTGCGGAGTGGGAGTCGGTGGCATGAATGGGCTTGTGTAGGACGTCGCAAGTACAGTGTGCGGAGTGGGAGTCGGTGGCATGAATGGGCTTGTGTAGGACGTCGCAAGTACAGTGTGCGGAGTGGGAGTCGGTGGCATGAATGGGCTTGTGTAGGACGTCGAAAGTACAGTGTGCGGAGTGGGAGTCGGTGGCATGAATGGGCTTGTGTAGGACGTCGCAAGTACAGTGTGCGGAGTGGGAGTCGGTGGCATGAATGGGCTTGTGTAGGACGTCGAAAGTACAGTGTGCGGAGTGGGAGTCGGTGGCATGAATGGGCTTGTGTAGGACGTCGCAAGTACAGTGTGCGGAGTGGGAGTCGGTGGCATGAATGGGCTTGTGTAGGACGTCGAAAGTACAGTGTGCGGAGTGGGAGTCGGTGGCATGAATGGGCTTGTGTAGGACGTCGCAAGTACAGTGTGCGGAGTGGGAGTCGGTGGCATGAATGGGCTTGTGTAGGACGTCGCAAGTACAGTGTGCGGAGTGGGAGTCGGTGGCATGAATGGGCTTGTGTAGGACGTCGCAAGTACAGTGTGTGGAGTGGGAGTCGGTGGCATGAATGGGGCTTGTGTAGGACGTCGAAAGTACAGTGTGCGGAGTGGGAGTCGGTGGCATGAATGGGCTTGTGTAGGACGTCGCAAGTACAGTGTGCGGAGTGGGAGTCGGTGGCATGAATGGGCTTGTGTAGGACGTCGCAAGTACAGTGTGCGGAGTGGGAGTCGGTGGCATGAATGGGCTTGTGTAGGACGTCGCAAGTACAGTGTGCGGAGTGGGAGTCGGTGGCATGAATGGGCCTGTGTAGGACGTCGCAAGTACAGTGTGCGGAGTGGGAGTCGGTGGCATGAATGGGCTTGTGTAGGACGTCGCAAGTACAGTGTGTGGAGTGGGAGTCGGTGGCATGAATGGGCTTGTGTAGGACGTCGCAAGTACAGTGTGCGGAGTGGGAGTCGGTGGCATGAATGGGCTTGTGTAGGACGTCGCAAGTACAGTGTGCGGAGTGGGAGTCGGTGGCATGAATGGGCTTGTGTAGGACGTCGCAAGTACAGTGTGCGGAGTGGGAGTCGATGAGATAAACATGCATGAGAACGCGCCTTTGTGTATTGTAACATTTAAATCTAAATGTCATACGGTTGGGGATGAGAAATAAGTTTATATATGATACCATGCCGAATTATTAATTGTAAGTTTGACATTGGTTGCATTATGTATTTTATTTTTATAGGGAAAAACCTTTATCAGGTAAGTGGTTAACTTTAACGCAATGATCGTGATCGGGAACCACGATGACTAAAGAACTTGACTATATCTGATTATTGATCATTGTGAGAAGAACGTCGAGGGAACAATAATTATGAATGTACTTAACGTTCCGTTGGCAGAGAGGAAGTTGCACGCTAAATGCGTGCGCGGGTTTGGAAGCAGCTTGATTTGAGTATCGAGATTGTCCGCCTTGGAGATGGGTGGGGGAGGGTGTTGGTGAGAACCGCCACCTGGAGTGAGACCCCCTTGCAGTCGCACAGAATGGATCTCTCATCCCTTAACTACACTGATGGAACCTTATGTTTTATTCTTTTTACTATTTATTTGTATTCAAAGTAAGGGTCTAACATGTAAGCCTCCATTTATCTCGTTTTGTTGTAATATAATTCAGAATTGCTCTTTTTGTCGTTGTAATATTTGGTAGAGAAATAAAAACTGTTTTGAATAAATACGTTCAATAGGCCGTAATAGTTTAGAGTTCTGTAACGTAATGGAAGTCTCATTGCAGACATTCTGAAGTATACATGGAAGTAATATGTAAAAGTATAGCCTATAATTATTATACTTTTTTTCTCATAATTAAAACATTTGTTGCATATAGTTTGTATATTTTCTTAATAAAATGATATTATTTTTGTATTATATTTTGTAAATAGGAACTCAACCCCGTAACCCATACAAATCCACCATATACACTATATTGTAAAGGAAATTCCTTTGTAAAAAATCTTTTTTGTAACACTATACTACCACAGTTATATTTTAGTGCATGAAATGATATTTTAACCACCACAACGTGTATTTTTAACACCTGTGTATGTAAACTAAAGTAAACAACATTATTTTCGCTGTTGTCGTATTTATTTTTCCATATAATTAACTATTTACTCCAGCTCACGTTGCTTTACAATTCAAACTTAGAAAAGCAACGAAACTGTTTTAGTGAAGAAATCTAGATATACCGTGGAAATTTATTAGTTAACAAACTAAACTGGACAGGTGCGCAAATACAGAGCAACGGTAATTTTGCTTGAAAACATACAGCAGGGTTTTAACTTGAACCAACACCGACGTAAAACTAACAAGATACGAACACTGAAATTTGGGTTCCGACCGAACGAAGTCTTAACAAAATAGGCGGTGTTTATCAACAGAGCGCAGTGGTAAGGCAGGGATAATCCCCAGTGTAAATATGGCACTCGCGTAATTTCAATATCACCGAAGCTCATCTTGTCGCAAAAACACACAGAAGAACTGTTTATCTGCCGGACATACGAGGAAAATCACACAAAACATGTTTTCGAACGAGAGCCTTCTATTGTTGAACCGAATTAAAACAAACATAAGACTTGCTTAATTGGACTTAGTCCGTTTCTGACGCTTGGGTTTTTTCTGTTGGTTATTATGATATTTGTGGCAACTGCAGACCCAAAAGCTGGTGAATAACGGGAACTGTTTAGCAAAATTATTTAATTAGCGGACATTTAGCGTGGGAATGTGCAAATGGCGTCGCCTTGGGCGGCGGGAGGCAAATTGTAAAACTGTGGTCCGACACATGGGAGGGTTGCAGTAACACCGGTCCATGGGTAATGCTGAAACTCACACGGTTTATTAGTTTGGAGTTCTTTAACATTTAAATAGTATTGCTAGGAAATCAGTAATTAGTATCAATTAATTATTTTAAATGGGCTAATACGATTGTCTGAATCTGAATAATCCGATTATGTGTAAGGTACCTTCTATACCCTTGTGATATCCATACATTATAGATCTACAGTATATGACCAAAATAATTCTCATTAGTTTAGAAAAATGTATTCTCAAGCAAAGGTAAATATTTGGGGCTTCTTAAAAATACCATTTAAAAAATTGAATAAATTCATTAAACTTGTTAACAATATATTGTTAACTATAGTGTTTTTGAAATTCATAATTGCACAATATTAAAATTAGAAATCTAATTAGGCCTACTATTAACTGAAAGTAAGCCATTAAACAACTCTACTAGATACTGTACTAGGCGGAGACCAAACTAAAAATGACGATCAGATAAAAAAGGCCAAAACCAAACTACAAAAAATAATTGTGGGAGGCCCAGACCAAACCATAAACAGACAAACTCGGATAACAAGGCAGAGACTAAACCACAAAATAACTATTGGATAGGTCAAGGCAGAGACCTAACCACTAAATATGACTATCGGATAACAAGGTAAAAACCAAACCACAAAACATGACTATCGGATAGACCAAGGCAGAAACAAAACCACAAAACGTGGCTATCGGATACTAAAGCAAAGACATCAAACACAAACAAACCTATCATCAGATATACCAAGGCAGAAACCAAACAACAAAATATGACTATCGAATACAAGGGCAGAGACAAAACCACAAAACATGACTATCGGATACGAAGGTAGAGAGACCAAACCACAGAAGATGACTATCGGATACCAAGGCAGAGAGACAATACGAGTTTAGACGTCCTATACACACCTATTCATGCTACCGACTTCTCGGGCGCCCACTACAAATATGAGTTAGACGTCCTATACAAACCCATTCATGCCAC